>BMAU01020943.1:0-429996 GCA_019973935.1 Trichonephila clavipes
CACTTCTTGTTTAATGTTTGAGAGAAACAAAGCTCTATGAAAGCAATATAAAAATAAAATTTGGCATAATTAAAAATTGGATTTTGATGAGAATGGTTTTTAATCTTGTAGAATGAACAATATCTGTTAATTTTCCACTGTATATTGATTTGGTTTATCTATATTTATAAGTAACATTTGAGGAGTTTTCCTGACAGCTTTAAAGGACCATTATAAGGAAGATTTGAGGTTTGCCCCGAATTAGGGCGCTGAGGTACGATATAAGCCGCAAATCTCAGCTTCATTTGCATCAACATGTGTTTATCATAGTTTGTTTATTCCATCCTTAGCGATGCTTAATTGTTCCTGTTTACTGCAGGGTACATCCTGGCTTGTTTGTATGGGTGGATAGTTTTAATTTTGCCGATTAGGTATTGGCGAATCATGCGGCAAAGTTCAAACATTAAATATGCAGGTGGAAAGCCAGTAACATCATGGCGGCGAGTTATTTGTATTCATATGTAACTTGTTCTATAATTTTGTCAAGGTTTTTGTAGTTGAATTCCTTTTCGTATCTTGGTACGTTTTGCTACTAATGTCTGATTGCTCTTTCATTCTTTCATTTTGCATTGTGGTCTATTTTGCTGGAAGTTAAAGTAATTATCCTAATATTATGATGTTAAAAATTTCTTAAATTTAGATGGAAGTGAATGCAGCATTTCTATCACTTGTAAAAGTTGTTTTGGGCATTGAATTGGCATTTGTTTAAGCGAGTTTGTGTAAGTTCCAGAGTGACTTGCGGATGGAAATGTCAAGCATATCACAGTAGCATGATCAGAACAATATGCAGTTTGCTTTTGTGAATTATATTGATTAAATCCTCCTACAGTGTCTGGTGAGTCATTTCGCGGAAATGGTTCTGGCTACTGCTACGGGAACTTCTTGCAATGTCCATGCTTTTTTGTGTAGACTTTTTTATTCATTTGACATGTTTTGCACAACATTTAACAAAATTTTGAAGTATGCAATATAGTCGCTTTCCATTGATAGATTGGGAAATTATTTAACATCTTTTACACCTGGGTGATACCAAATTGTTTAATATGCAGTTATGTGATTAAATTTTCTCTCAAAGATAACGGTACTACAGTTTTTAATTAAATTCTTTTTCTTAACTGTTAATGCGCATCATTAATTTTATATGGCTTTGGATCATTAATGTTCTCTGAATTTTTGGTATTTAATAATTTCATCAGTATTTAAAAAATGACAAATGGGTGATATATAATGGCATACAGGGTTCCTCGACAACATGTCTGCTTCAACATTTAATTACCTTTATATAAACTATCGAATATTCATACTGAGAAAGTTTTAGAAAACTCCACCCGAGAAATAAACGTCCAGTTAAATGTTTTACACTTTTAAGCCATTGTAAAGCAGCATGGTCGAGGTATGTATTGTGGTTGGATCATGTAGGTAACAGTGGAATTTATCAAAGGCATCTATGTTGCTAAACGCTCTTTCTGAAATTGTATAATTTTCATGTTTAAGTAATTGTCTCAGTGATAAGCATGGGGTGCGTGTTCCATCTGGGTGTTGTTGTTTCGAGGCTACCTATTGATTCCTGACTTTATACAACATGGCTTGTGGATATTGTGAGTTGTATAATTAAGTATAGGTTTTGGGGGTTTAAACAATTCTTTAACTTTTGTGTATTGACATTCATGTGACCAATTCAATTTCTTTTTAAGTAGTTTATTTAATGGTACTCTAAGTTTTGCATAATCTTTAATAAATTTTATTAAACATTGAGTGGAACCAAGAAATCTTACAGGTTCTTTCACATCTTTAGGTGGTGCTAATTTTGTTATTCAATATTTGGATTTTAAGGAATAATGACCTTGTGTTTCATATCTAAAAATTTTATTTTCCTGTGCAAACTGACATTTTGATTTTTAGGTTTAATGTTTTCTTTTCTAAATTTAAATATTGTATGATACTGAGTTGTCTCTTCCAAGATTGTGAAATTATTTACATATCATCAAAATAGTTTAAAGCAAGGAATTTAACTGATGTTTTTGTAAGAAATTTGTCTTATAGTTCTTTGGAAAACAGCTGGGGTGCAGCCAAATGGAAGTCTTAACCATTCACTATGGAGTCAAATTAGTTTGTAGAAGCCGAGTTTCTCTCGTGCTTTTTTACTCGTGAATTTTAATGTGCCAATAACACTGGATTAGTGGCGTAAGAAAATTGGCATGAGGTTAATTATCAATTAAAGTCTGTCAGGGAAGGTACAGGGGTGGAGATATCTTTTTTGAGTAATGATTTCATTTAGTTTTCTATAATGATACATAATCTTGATCTTTTCCCTTCATCCTTTTGTATGTAAGATTACAGGGAGAGCAGCATATGGGCTATGAGAGGGTCTAATAAATACTACTTTTTTAACAATTCTTTATCTGTGTTTGTATTTCTTTAGATTCTTGTTGACTGTTTTACAGGGTAACTGCCAGGAGGTCACAAGTAGTAATTCTTTGTGGCTGACTCTAAATTGATACAACCTACATCATACTTATTTTGTGAAAATATGGTTTGAAATTTGTCAAAGAAGTTGGGTTAAATCTCCCCATTGCTCACTAGTTTTGTCTTGGTATTGTGTCCTCAACTATCATGGCTGGGTTAAGCAAATCTTTCGAGATCGACTTCAGGGCTGTCTGATGTTTACGGTCTAACGCTATTATTCTTAACGTTAATATTATCGCTGTTATTTGCATTATAATAGTTCATGTTTGATCGTGTAAGGGTTTTACAATATATATGATATGTTTCAGCTCACCAACACACTTATTTATATTTAATATTGTAAATTTTACCACATTGAAAAATACACATATTCGCGAATACTAATGTCAAGCAAATGATGTAAATATTCTGAGTCCTAAAGGCAATATAGGGCAGTTAGGTATCGATTACCAAACAAATATTTGGCAGATAGCATCCAATAATTGCATAAACTTTAAATTATACCTTTAGGGTTGAATAGTCCAAGTTTGATTTATTTTACATTACTATTTCTTATGTTTTTAATGTTTTTAATTGTTTTAGTAAAATTTATTGGAATTAATGACATTAGCTACCATGTCAATTTAAAATTTTAAAAATTGCTTGGAACATGCCATTGACTCAATAATTGGTTATTAAAATACTTGCCTAGTTTTTTTCAGTTTCTGGGCGAAAGTTAAATGTCCGATTCCTGTTGTATAAAAGCTTCTGCTGATTTGGTGTTGGGGCTGTTTGCCTTCCACTGAATCTCATCATGACCGCGTTGATGTGGCTGTCGCAGTACCACTCTTTTGCTTGGAATCTGTACATTTGACCAGTTCTCTGCTGTATACCGTATGCGTGATTCCATCCGGTGCTCAGGTTTCTTTTCGGTTTTCAGGTCTGCTATCCCGGTATTTGCTGCGTTAATTGTCGCATCGTTGGGAGATCCATTTTGCCCGGAAGTGTCGAAATCTTCTGCTTGACGAACTTTTTGATAGTGCGTGGGTTTCATTAATGTCATATGTTCCACAATTGAACTGTCATCATAATTGGTTTGCTTCCTGGCAGAAGTTTTCCGTAAAAGAGAGTGCAATTCTTTATTGTCGTTTAATGTTGGTTTTAGAAATTTTCCGAATATCTTTGTACGTTTTCGTCGCATCGAACACCGTCATTAGCAGTTGTTGCTCTTCATAGGCACACAAAAAATGGTGGTTTCATACCAAGTTTAAATTAAAACTCGTGAGGATATCTACAGGAATATTTTGCTTTTTAACTTCATTGCTCAATCTTTTGATATTCAAACATTGTTTATCAAAACCTCAAGAAAACTCTTCAAACTACTAAACTTATTAGATCAAATTCGAGGAAAAAGTTTCCCTGGATGTGTTGACTGGTGACTCACTGCCGGAAAGTCGTCTTCCATGGTAGTATCGTTTTCAATGCGGTCGCTCATTCAAGAAAAAGAAATTGTTGAAGATTCGTTTCCATTTGGTTTCCTCTTTGTGTTTTGCAGTACTTTAAATCATCCTTTGGCTCTTGACGGGCCCAGGCCTGCTGGTAAAATGAAGAGGGGCATCATCTTTCCCACAATATTCCTTTATTACGCTTTCATCGCTATATATATCCTAACATGGCGGACCTTTTTGCGCAACCGGGTGTTACCGAAAGCCACAACATCGCGCGGCGAGGGCACCATTACAGGTGACCACCTAGTATGCGTTCGCCTTCGTCAGTGGATGACGGTGGATGACAGTCCTATTTTTAGTTTACCTGGTTATTGAAGCAGTCTCAATCCCATATCATGGGTATGCATGATGCAGGACCTGACTTCACGTTGGTTTTCAGTCTGCGGGTGACATGTACGAAGCAGTTTGGCTGTAGTGATGGAATATGGAGGAGCTTGAATGACTACTTTGGAGTGCAAAGTTTGCACAGTGCCGGGAACTTTAGGACTGCATCTCAGTGAATTGGAGGTAGAAGTGAATTTAGCCTCAGAGGCTGGCTGCCCATAGGGGTAAAAAGTTAAAAATATACTTACATCCAGTTGGGTGTGGAGATTAAATAAATATTTGAAAGAAAAATAATAAAATTTTAAAATTTACAAGGGTGCAATAATTGGAAATTATTGCGGGGATAAAAGCCAGGCAGTTGTAAGTCCAAGGATTCTTCTTGGCCTTTTCCAGTATTATCGTTACGGAGTGTAATCGTTTAGATTTAACATATTTACATTATTAGTATTTGGCAAATTATCGAAAAAAATTTATAGCTAATTTTGAATAATATTGCTTTTTAAAACTAAGTGATTTTTAAGAGCTTTATTTGTACGATCCCATTTTCATCTATAGCGCTTTGTTTACAATCATTCTAATATATGAATTCTGCGGTATTTAAAATATTATTAATATTGGTTTAGCAGCATGGCCCCATACTGGACAGGCAAGCGAGTATTGGACGCGCGCCTGGCTGGCCTCCAAAACTTTGCTGTTACATCTCTCTACTTAAATGTAGTTCAGGAAATTAGGGGAAAATTTAAACATTGTTTTCTGAACTTATCGCGAACGTGTAATAATAATGTTTGTTGTTTCAAGTTAAATTTTGAGTCAAAACCAACGCCAGATATTACATTCTGAGACCAGAATTTGTTTATTGAACATTATGAGAGGGGGAGGAATGGTGCGCTTTGGTAAAGATGACGGCACAAAGATTTTCTACATTGATACAATTTTCCATCTGTCGTAATAATTTTCTAGCAGCTTGGGGTGTTTGTTAATATGTAAAGGTTAACAGTCTTTAAGTTTTGGCACATTGGCATTAGCCGGCGCATATTCCATGAACATTTCTATTTGTTTAATTGGTAGCTGGGAATGTCATTTATATGAGATTGAACAACAGGGGCCGAGCAATATAGGCCCTGAGGACACCCTGCAGAGATGGAATGAGAGTTGAATAATGATTCATTTACTCGATCGAGAAAGGATCTGTTAGTGAATACAGTGGATGAGGTGAATGAGGGAGAAGAATTATCATAGTAGTGGTTTGAGTGAGGTCCTAAAATCAAACACGGTCAGAGAGCTTTCTGGATATCAGAAAGACCACTCCCATTTCAACTCTTTCTTTTGGAAACTGGCACAGAAATACTTTGTTAGTCAGAAGAGGATGAAGGGTAAGATATGGTTATTTTGTAAATCCATGATTTGGTTATTGACTATTATCATTATTAATTTTAAGTCAATAAAGCAAAATGTACTCAGTTAATTTATAAGTTGAAAGGAAGCAAAATTCTATATGAATTATTGGGAGATTTTTATTTGTACAAGAGTTTTAACTATTACGGGGGAAAGCAGTAAGCTTCTTTCAGTTACTGGGAAAGTGATGAAATTTAAATTTATTGAGCAAGAATAGTTAGTATGAGGATTAATTTGATAGGAAAATTTTTGGCAGCATTTATTTGTGATAGTATATTTACAGGCCTTTTTAGAGCTAGTGACACCCCAATGATTAGCTTGTTTCATCAGGCATGACGGAGTTTTCAGACAATTTAGTGAAGGGGTTTACGGCGGGGTGACAACCTACGCGTCATCCTGATCGTAGTTGTCCTGCAGCCGGTTGTATTTTCAATGAAGTTATTTTTAATCGTATTAGCAAGGTTAGCCTTCACGCGGATCATTGACAAGCCATACCAGTAGCACAGTTCAACGCCAGAATTTGAGATCTTTTATTTTTAAGAACCGCTGTCCTCCCAGAGGCTGTATGCAGTTAATATTTAGAGCTTCTAGTCTAGCATTCCAAATCATTACTATATATTTTTAAAAGTTCTTTTTGAGTTGGCAGAGGCGGCTTGGCATAAAGAGTTTATAAAAGGTTTAAAGTCTGCTGATATCGTTTACGCAGGTTGTTTTTATGCTTAATAATAAGTTGATTAATGCGTGATTTGGGTGTAGTTTCGGTGAGCGTTCACTATTGGCTGGGAGGCGTGGCTATGGGTGCGACGACCGCTTCAGTGAACTCTGTAATTTTGGTTTCAAGATCGTTATATTATTAATATTATTCGGATAGTAGTTAAAAAGAGAGAAGTTATTATTTAAATTAATTTTTAAAATCCTTCCAGTTGGTGTAATTGCTCTAGATTTGAGATTCCACTTTAAGTTTAAATCGAAATTTAGGAAAAACAGGGTTGTGGTCAGAATATAGATCATTAATAGATTTAATAAAGTATAAGGGTAGTAAAAGTTTTTTGATTAAAAAGCAAAGTCTATTGTATCAGCTGAGTTATGGCCAAATCTTGTGGGTCAGGAAAAGCTATGTGCAGAGTTTAAGATATTGGCAAAATTAAAAAAGATGCTTGCCTCTGTTTTGAGTTTACATTGCAATTCCAGAGCGCTATGAGTAGCATTGAAATCGAAAGACGACACAATGACTACTCGTTTGAGAAAATATTCTAAATCTATTGTAAATAAGTTATCGTCAGAGGAAGGGGAATGTAAACAGAGACAATAGAAACGGGGTCATGGTCGAGGGGAGTTAGAATAATGTTAGTCGCTTCAATAGTTTTGCATAGGTGGGGTGGGGAGACAGTAATGTTTAAGAGATTTTTTGATAAGAATAAGAGTTCCGCCGGCGGCCGTTGCGTTAGTGATCCTATCATTTTCCGTAGCAAGTGTAATTTGCTATTGTAAAAAAGTGTGCGAAGGTCTCAGATGAGTTCCCTGTATGAGAAAAATATCGGGGAGAGTGCTTCTCTATAAAAAATTTATTAGCTCTACTCTACGTCTAAACACAGTCCGTTTTCGCGTTCCAAGAACACAAATTGAGGCCAATGGGGACTTAACCATTATTATTGTTACAAGAGGCCTCTAATAAGGCGTACATTTGATTTGGGTTATTGTTTGCTCTTTGCACTTGGTTAAAATTATTCATGAAATTAGATTTAGTAGCTATGGCTTGGGTAAATTGAGAAAGTTAGCACAAACATTGCATAGTCATTTGTAGGGTCGCTTGCAAGTTAAAATTATTATTATTAAAAAAATATTACCGTTAAAGTTATATCCGTTAAAGTTATTATTAGACTTGTTATTAAAATTTGAATGGATCTGTTATTTGCAGGGGGATTTCTATTGGCCTCAATTTGGAGCAGAATTCACAGGCTGTCCTTTTGGTGCCATCGGTTGTTTATTTTGGGAGTTAAAGTTGGTTTGAAATTTTATTTGATTTGCGGCTTGAGCATAGGATACATTGGGTCTTATAATACTATTATTGTATGTACATTTAGTATACGAATTACGATTATTCCCAGGCAGTGCCCTTAGGCTTTGAAATAGGGCATCCTCTCCAGTTAGATGTGGCCGTACATTTCGCAGTTGATACAGTAGGCAGTTTCTAGCCTTTCGGTTATTGGGCATTCACGGGTAATATGTCCCTCACCACATTTTAAGCAGGGGTTTAGATGACAGTTCTCTGAATTATGATGGAAGTGATTTTGACGTAGCATTGCGTGACACCTTTTCCGTTGTAACCTTCCACACGAATGCTTAAGTAACTTAGGGTTTTTAAGTGAAGATTTTTAAATTCTCAATACTTTGGGAGAGTCACCAGAAATACTGGGATAGGTTGTTTTACTACGGCGGCCTATTAGCTGATTTACTTTTTCAGGGGTAAAGCCTAGTTCTTCTAAGTCGGCTTGAATTTCTTCGACCTGAAGTTGCGGGGCAGTCCTTTCAGTACAACCTTGATGGGGCGCTCGTTTTGGGTTTAATTTCATAAATTGATTTAGTTTTTTTTTAGCAAAAGTTAACAGTTCATGAAATTGTTCTAAGTTATCGGTATAAAGTTTAATAAATTCTCGGTTGTACGGGATCTTATCTTAGGGAACTTTTCATTAATAATTTTCATTTGACTTCTGACAGTTTCAGTGATTCTAAGCATGACTGGAGGGGGAAGCGTACTAACGGGGTTTGATTGCCGGAAGGGGGTAGGGCCAGTGGCCGATGGGGGTTTGGGAGTAACAACGGGGAATAGCGTTTTGAGAACCTGTGATTTCTTCTATATTGCTATCACTAGGTAAGGAAAATCTATTTGGGGAAATCGAAATGCTATCATTTGGAATATTTTAAAAATTTGCTTTTTAGTTGTCTTCCTTAGAGGAGGATATTCAAAGTCCGATTCTTCTTTTTCGTTTATTGGAAATCCCTGTTACTATTGGGTTTAATACTCTTTTAGTAGGAGTTACATCTGGGAAGTTTTTAGGCGTAATAATTTCAATCCTGAATCATGATGAGGGCAGCCAGGGAAACACAAGGAGGAAATGAGGCTAAATCACTTACCGCCAAGTTAATTGTTTCTTCAACTTCTTGAAGCTCCGAAACGGCACGTCTGTAGAAAGGCTCATCGGGTGGTGATCGGGCATGGCGAAGTTCAGCGATGCAGGCCAGCTTGAACTTTTTGAAAGTCTCCATCTTTTGCAGCTGGGCTTTGGTTTGTAAAATCTGCTCACATGCCGAAAAGAGGTGGAGGAGTTGGTGTTCGTCTGGGCGAGTCGATTAAGTCCATATCCGTGGGTTCGTTTCGATTATCCATTTCCATTTGTTATCAGGTCAAAAAATAAGGGAGAATTACAGTGTCTGCTCAAGCAGGTTAGCCCTGACAAGGGCTGTAGATAATAGATGCACTATCAATATGGGGAGGGGAAAATAACAAGATACTGCCGAATCAATATGCCACGTGGCGGTCGGTCGTAGTAGCAGAGAGAGCGTTTGCAGTTCAACCTCACTGGTCAGCGTCTCTAGTAAGTGCCTTCGCCTTCGTCAGCGCTCGTTGCTCCTTTTAACAGGCTTGTTTACTCATAAATCCTTACGCGATGGTAAAGAGTTCGCTCTATTTTCATTTATTACTTCCTTAATTTTGAACCTAAACTTTTCAAACCTGACATATATATATATATATATATATTATTTCTAGCATGTTGAGCTCTCTGACGTGATATGTAGTATTTCTCTGGATATCTTGTATATTAGGAGAGCCAAATAGCTTCGAGATTACTGGAATACTAACGCTGTTTGTCTGGCCGAGAATGCAATAAGTGTGCATCCAACTTCGGCAGTCAGCGATAAATGGCTGGGCATTCAAACTTCGGTAAGTTTAATTAGTCACTAGTTCAAGACGATGTAATGAGGAAGGGCACGCTTTTGTAACTGTTTGATCCAATAAAGAAGAAATACCAGAGAATCGCTCAGCAATATTGCTCTGGACGTTTTATTGGGTTCCTTTTGCACGTTTGAATGTGCGTGTTTGTAAATGGGAATGTTCACACACATATGTATTTACGAGTAGCCAGATGTGTTTGTTGCTGGAGACCCAATTTGTCCTTTCAATATTGTTAAAAAAGTTCTTTTGAATTAGCCGCACACGCTTTTAAACCGGCGAAAAAGGAAGAAAAGTAGCAATTACAATATGCTTATTACACAGTATTTCTGTTCTTTTTAGTAGGGCATTCAGCATATTGTTTATACACTCTTTTAATCTTCGTCGCGAGTGAGTGCGATGTTTTTGCTGGATCTTAATTTTTTTTAAAATTTCGTAGAAGCATTGCTTGTTTGTGTTTACATTCTTCTTAAAATCGAAATCCAAAACACTTCATAAATCAGCGTTTGGTTCGATGTTTAGTAGGTGGGTTCTAACTATTTGACAAACTAATTAGCTCATTTGCTGTCTCAACGTTCAGCAACACAAAAAAAATTGCCATAGGCTAACGATTACATTTTCCACACATTGAATAGGATCTGGTCATTTTATCAAGAACAATAATTGCTCCCTCAGTTAAATTATCTGGATAGATTTCAGTAGAGAGAGAGAGGAATCATACTTGCTATTATACAATTCATCATTCGATTCTTCCTCATCATCCTCGCAAAAAGACTTTTTTCATTCGAAAATACTGTTATAGTATATGTATTATATATAAATACTGTTCCTTTTAAATTACTAAAAAAATAATATATTTCTTTATAATAACTACAATAATGCGCCATTGCATAAGCGTGCTCAAGCGTTCATTTAGAACTGTAAAGGTGATTCTCGCGCAGAGTATGACATACCCGAAGAAGCGGTATCCAAAAATATACATTTAAAATTCGTCCACAAACTAAGGCCTTTCAAAGAATATGATATTATAGTTAACTTCACGAGAAACTGTTCATTTTTCGAAAAAGGTTTAAATTGAATCTTGAAAACGGTTAGGCGGTGGGTATGATATACCCTTGTTTTGAAATTTATGAAGGTACAAAAACTATTCATATTCTCATGTTTTTAAAATTAATTTACACCTCTCTATCATGTACATGTTTTAAAATAGTTAACATAATTTACTGATTCACAGCAGAATTATTAACTTTCTTTTTCAATGTAGACTAATGTGTTTGTTGGAATGCACATTTAAATGCTCCTAAACGCGTACATATAAATATAATTTGTCAATATCGTGTTAGGTCCTGCAGTGTTTCCAAAAAATTGGAAAGCTTTACACTTTTGGAGATCTGTTCATTCGAGAGTGGACTATTAAAATAGACGTAAATTGTTTTTAGAATATTTGAAAGAAAAAAAGAAGCAAGTAATAACTTCCTTAATTTCCATTCTTTTGGATAGTTGTTACTGAATTCTATTAAGAATAGTGGCAATGCTAACCGAGAGGTCATAGTCGTGAATTGGTGGCTGGTGTTGTCTAGTCGTAGGTTAGAAAGCTAGTACCACTGATGCCCCACCATGAAAAGGTGCTGCTGAACATAAAATCGGTCAAGGCTCCATTTTCCCCCATGGGTGTGATTTGGAAGTTCGGAGAGATCTCTGCCAGGCTCAGATGTCGTCCTCGTCACTTGGCTGTAGCTCAAAATTACGAATCCATCCCCAATTTCCCTGGAGTTGTTTCATAGTACGACGTAAATTAACATCAAATCAAATTCATTAAAAATAATAGATAAGACCTAACATAGTTGTTATAATATTTATATAATATAGAATTAAGTTCTTAAACTGAATCTGATGTGTACTGATTCAAAATGGCAGTTAGTCGGTGTGGTATTTTAGTTGAAAAAAATTTTTTTACTATAACTTAGCGTATTATTCATTTTAGGAGCTCTTTATAAGAAAAAAACCCCAATCTCGAAAGATACACTTCTATTAGGTTCTTCCCGGCTTTTCCCGAGCGGAGATCGGGCAGGCGAAATGTACCATCCTGGCTCATCTTGAGTGTAGCTCGGGTATAGTGAAAATTTACACTGCCCAATAGGTCTTTCTCGAAAAATTTCACATGTGCTTTTTAAGGTTTCGAATGTTTTTGCTTATTTTTCTAGGAAGCATAGAAAGAATTTACATTTTTTGATCCATAATCCCAAAATAAAATGAGCCTGGAAATGGTTAATAAGCTGATTATATCTGTGTAGCAAAATTGAGTTTTATAATTTTTGTAACTTAATAATATTCCACTACTAATAGAATTAAAGTTTAAACTCTCAAATGAATTAATTATACAGGGTGTTTTTTTTTTCACTACCAGACAAACAAACTTACAGGGTGAGTAGCGGTTGCAGAGACGACACAGGAATGCAGGGTCGCAAATGCCGTAAGTACGATATATGGTGTAAAGAAGCAGACAAAAAGAACAGCAACACCTTATGGAAAAAAAACATTTTATTGAAAGGTTATATACTACAACAGTTGCTCGAAAATAACCAGAAGTTATCTGACATGCCTGACAATTGCTCTGCATGGATATATCAACTTCACCTTTGAGCAACGGTGTATAGGTAGTGGTGGATCGTTTCTATAGCCTGTCAAATCACTGCATCTATCATACATAGACTTCTTCTGAGGTCATATGAAGAGTTGTACAAGACGCTTTTTCCTTCGGTTGATCTCTACGCTCGGATATGTGTAGCTGCAACATGTCAGGAATCTTCTAGAACGTAAGGAATTCCATGAAGAGCCGTTATCAGCCTAGCCAAGCGACTTGTGGTGGTAATTTCGAACACCTGTTGTAGTATAACCTTTCAATAAAATTTTGTTTGCCTATAAGGTGTTGCTATTGCTGTTCCTTTTGTCTGCTTCTTTGTATCATAGATCGTAACTACGGCATTTTCGACCCTGCATTCCTATTTGATTCTGAGTCGTCTCTGTACCCCCCCATACACCGTGCAAACATCAGGAAGTTTGATATGTATTTAACCTGTTAAAATTATTTTGGTTCGGAAATTCTAAGTAGCTGTCTTTTTTTTATTTATTTATTCTGAAGTATAAAAAGGAACTTTGTGGAGCGCCTAATTAAAATTATTAATAAGAATTAGCATGAATTCCTTGTTGCATCGAAGCAGCCTATCAAAAAAAATTGTGATTTAACATATCAATAACAATCTATGAATAAAATTCATTTATGTGATGAATGTGCTTTTAAACGAAAGCTAACAATATATTGAAGTATCATTTTAAAACAGTCAATTTTTCATGGGTTGATTTAATAAGGATTTTATGAAGAACTGAATGATGGACTAGATATCTAGAGCAGGGGTCAGCAACTGTGGGGTGACAAACCGGTATACTAATACGATTCAGGATACCTTACAGTGGGAAGTACTTTGAAACAATTTGATTCTCGAGGCAGTATATGCAGAATTAGAGAATAGAGGTAAAAAATATAGATTAATACTACTAGAAATACAGATCTAAACATATTTAATAGCAATAACAATATAAAATATAAGTAGAAACAATATAAAGTATAAGTACTCCCTTTCAATATAGTTAAATAACAAAAATAAATACCTTAATTCGAATCTTGTCTCTGCACCTATTTACTTCATATCGCAATACCTAGGATATAATTTGCGATTTTCAATTTAACAGATTTCTGAACAGTCGATCATCAAACAACTTCCTTACGGACTCAAAACATGTTGGATATGGAAAGAAAATTGTTCATATAGATGTGTTGAACCCAACAGTACATGTAATTTTCTGTTTAAACAATTAACTCTTTCCAGCAATAACACCCAATAATGGCTGTTCATTCATTGTTAGAGATATCTTTAAGATTTTTTTTTGTAATTTCATAAACTGTGTCTGTCGTTAATCTAAAGACATTAGTTCAAAAGGCTCCGTTTTAAAACTATCGACTTATATCTACTCAAAAGTCGAGAAATTTGAAGAGTGTCACTGAGCATTGTACCGCTTGTCATAAGTTGCCGACGCCTGGTATATATAAAAAGTAATAAAGGTACAATTTAAGTATCATGCAGAATACAACAATAAAATAAGGTACAATAAATTCCAGAAGGGTTTCACACCTTCTACAGCGTTTGACTTCAACTATCAGTGTCTAAAAACACGAGTGCGTAAATTTATTCCGAAGCAAACTACTCGTTTTACTGAACTCTTCAACATTCAAAGTGACACTGCCTTAGTTTCAGCGAGCGTCTGCTTTTTATAGCCCGCACTGCTGCCCTCAAACTCTTTCTCGAAAGATACACTTACGCCATGAATCGGTATATTATAGATTTCTCCAGTAATTTTTAAAAGCATCCATGCCATAGCCAAGTAGCCAAAAATAGTAACCAATGCCAAATTCGGTCACCAAAAAGGATGCCAACTTGGCTGTATCTCCAATATTTTGCCAAGTTTCAATGGAAAATTGGCGAACCATTACAGTTTCCAGTGAAACATGCTAAAATTAAATTTTTTTAGCGCAAAATAAATAAAACAGAAAAAAATATTAACATATTCAACATGCATATTTAAATTATTTATACTTCTTTAAGCATTAATTACACAATATCCGTAACAATATTCTAAACTAAAGCTTCAGCTGTTTACATTTGAAGTTAGTATCACTAAGCAGGTTTCTTGTTGATAACTGTTGAAATCGTTGCACACTTTCACAGTTTTATATTAGTATGCTGCTATCTATTGTTTTTATGTAACTCTTGACTTTTCCTTGCTAAACAGGATTGTTCAATGAAAAGGAATGAGATTAAAATCCTAATAATTCAGAATGCCATTGAACACTGATTTAAGTAATTCCACTTATGGCTCCAATTGGTTACAAACATGAGTAAATTGACTAAAAATATAAGAAACTAGTAAAAGCCATGCAAAACGAAACTATTTACTTATGCTTATCTCGCACTATTTGTATGCGTCTGTAAAAGAACGAAATCTGGAGAATGTCAGTGTTCTTCCTGTGAATGTCGACATTCGCATAGTTAATTGGTGTGTGTCCGAAATATTTGCTGATTATCCTTATTTCTCACTTCCACTAGCAAATGTATGCATTCATCATGCGCAGATTGTAAATGCTGAACAAATATATTTTTGTTGCGTTTTTAAATCATACTTCATAATTGAAACATATTATAATATATTTGGTGATAGTTATGGTGGTGGCGGGTCTATGAGGAATAAAAGAATACCGTAATTTGACAGCACTCAGGTTGCGATTCATGTGATGTTGTTCTTAATCGTGTGATGGTTTTGGTAGGATGTATTTTATCGTTGATTTCACAGATCTGCTGATCTACTTTGTTCGGTTTCTTTTACGACGGTGTCTTGCAATTGCATTTACATCAGGGTGATTTTTTTGTTCAAGGGTTAAATCATTTAAGCTTCTTCCTTCTTTAAGGTATCCGACTACGTTCGGAACCGAGATTTTAAAAATGCGCATAAATGGATATTTTTCATGATATTTAGTGTCACTTAGATTAGAACACATGTATAAAATTGTTTTAAGGACATTTTGACAAAAAAAATGACTTAAATACAATATTTCGGCTAAAAATTAATTTAGAATAACCTTTTTTCAAAATGTTCTCCTTTTATGAAAAACTCTTCTATTATAATAATATTTTGCCTGTGTATAGCGCAGACCTCTGTATAGAGGCTCAACTATGATTTTTGAAAAATTCACATTATTTTCAGAGTTACAACTATTTGAAATAATTATCGGCGTTTTTTTCTAAAAATTTAAGCCCTCTGTTGTCGTTAAATATAAATAAATTCACTTCTAAGTTATATATTTCAAAAATTCTAGTTCAGCCCTCTGTACAGAGGTCTGAGCTATATACAAGCAAAGTATTAATGTAATAGAAGCATTTTTACAAAGGGAGAATATTTTGAAAATTGGTCATTCTATGTTCATTTTTTGTCAAAATTTTGTACTTAAATAATTTTTTATTATGATACTATTCTTAAAACAATTTTATATACATTTTCTAGTCTAAGTGACACTAAATATCATAAATATTATCCATTTATACGATTTTGCAAAATAACGGTTCCGAACGTAGTCGGATACCTTAACAAACTATTCGCTATTTCTTTAACCGGCATGCCGTCGTGCGCTAACACTCCTTTCAGAAAACATAACTTGTCTATTTTTTCCTGCTCCCTTAATCGGTAAAGAATAATTTGAGTTTGTCTTGAGGGATCACATTGAACCGCTTCTAGAGCTGTCCTGCGATCGCAAAAAATTATTAGTCCGTTGTGCTTACATAATGTTATCAAGGGAAAGTTATTTACCTTAAGTGAAATTGATTGCTCTCTGTTCTCTGGTAAAATTTGAGGCAATGCAACCTGTGCACATCGAATGCTTCATGATTGAATCACTAGGCACTACAAAGTGTGCTCTCACTCCTTTATCCTGCATATTCTCATCAGCAGAGGCATCAGAGTTAAAGTGGACAAAGTTGCCTTCTGCATTGCGATGATTATCTACATGCCCATTTCAGAATTTGCAGGCGTTAATTACTTTTTTTGAGCACGGAGCAATGAAATTAGTGTTGATGGTAGAGGTTTAAATAGTGAAGGCTCCTGTGGAATATCAATGGGGTTGTGCTCAAGGTCGATCTTTTGTCTAATGACAGAATCGAATTATAGAGTTGATCCTACTTTTAGTCTAGATTTTTTGGGCAATTTTTCAAAGATTCGTCGTGAAATGTGGTCTAAGTCGTTGCATCGGATCTTGTTAGGGAAGCTGATGGTACGATATACGTTAAAACAGGCAAAACTTAAGTAATAACACATGTAAATAAACAGTGGAACTTAAAATGAACAGTACATTCAAACTAAGAAAATAAAATAAGATCAATAGTAAACTTGGTTATGTGATTGACGTTATCTTATTTATTGCAACAATTTAAAATGTTACTGCACTTTGAATTGCACAAGAGTCCTTTGCTTTAACAGCTGCATTTAGTTATGGAACACTTATTTTTGGCTTCTTGGTTGGACCTTCACCAGAACACGTCTATAATTGTCAATATACACCGATGATAATCCGATTATATAAAAGTATAATCAAATATTCGGTCTTACACCCGGGTATTTGGTATGTGTTGACATTCACCGGATAAAGTCGATGTTTTCCAATTTCGGGCATTCACAATAACATATACATCAAAGCAAAACATTATTTCTTGTATTAAAGAAAGCATAATTTATTTAAGATTTCATTCGCAGTCTGGGGATGGCAATTTCGTAAAACTTTTTAATTTACTAAAATACAGCCACTATGTAAAAAAAAAGAAAGAAAAAGAAAAAAAAATTATTTTAATTTTTTGTCGAAACTCAACCTTTTTCTCTAATGTAATTTTTAAAATAAGAGTATATATAAATATTGCTCATTTTTAATGAATTGGGCTACAAAAACTGGTAGCAGAAGTAATATGTAATCCTCATTTTCTGTAAAGTTAATTTCTCGGATAGTCTAGTGATACTATAAAAAATAAATACCTTTATACATTAGAATATCTAATGTATATTTTGTTATCATTCACCTTTTTTAAAAAACTAATTTATGTTTTATGATAACTTGTGTGCTGTGTATGTTTCAAGTAGCAGGAATAAAAACATTTTCTCTAAAGATGAAAAAATTATTCCAATCATAAAAATGAAATGAAAAGACATTTTTGTATTTGTTGCTGTTACTTAGACTTCTAGTTATAAATGGATCCATTAAAATCTGGAAAGAATGGGACTATTTTTCCTTTACTTCTCTTGTGTAAGAATATATTAAATGTTCGTATAAATGCTTTAATACCATTTCCTAGTTTCTTTTCCAAATGCGACAGACTTTTAAAAGGATTCTATTAATAAGCAAAAATGAGTATATTATGAAAACTTTGTCGGCTGTAGTTCTAACAAACTCTCTATTTCTGGGATAATGAAAACAAGGTTTTATTTCATTTTAAATTGCATTCATTATTGGAGGTTTGTCTGCAACCTAAATTAAGCTTGATGACAAGTTTCAATTCTCTTAATTTCATTAGCGTAATGGAAAAACTAACATAAATGTTTTGCTTAAACGGACGTAGTTACCTAATTAACATCAATCAATTGTACAATATCAGTTAATTCGAACGAAATGAATAACATTCTTTCTTTCACACAATGAAAATTTTGATCGAATATCCCTAAATCAGTGTATTAACATGTATTAATTATGTAATTATGTGAGTCAAAGAAATTAATTTTATACAATATTATTGTTTTATTTCAGGGGCCTGCAATTTAACCCTCCACTAGACGCGCTCCTAAAAGTTCCCTCCATTGGCATGCGACATCTCTCAGATGCATCATCTCATGCTTACGTTTGAAGATGATTCAATCCTGTTATTGATGAGATTTGACCTTAATATATTTGAAATAAAATAATATTAAAGATATAATCAGAAATTACAATATTTTAAAAAAACAAGTAATAAAAAAATTTTTAATCAATTCCTAATCTGAATTGATGAATAGAAAGTATTTAATAAGATTGAAAATTTGTGTGAATAAGATATATATATATATATATATATATATATATATATATATATATATTCAAAGACGCTAACTTTTGTCTTTGTTTTAATAGTTACATTGTTACAACAATAGAGACGAATCTAAGATGGCGTCAAAAACCAATTAAAATGAAAC
This sequence comes from Trichonephila clavipes, assembly GCA_019973935.1. NCBI lineage: Eukaryota > Metazoa > Arthropoda > Arachnida > Araneae > Nephilidae > Trichonephila > Trichonephila clavipes. Next base: position 18,481 of record BMAU01020943.1, read on the forward strand.
CAAAATGGCTATATCTGTAATACTTTGAATAATCAGTTTCTATCAATTTTAATTAATTATAATTCAATTATTGTATTTTTACCCAGGACAATAGTGTATAGAAAATTTCAGCTCAAATGAATGCTTTAAAATGTGAGTAAAAAACCTTTTCAAGTTTTGACACAAGTTGCCAAAATGATGCCAATGGGGCTGCATTTGTAATTCTTTGAATAATTAGTTTTAATCAATTAATTTTATTAATTATAATTTAATTATTGTGTTGTCATCCGAAAAAATCATGTATATAAAGTTTCAGCTCAATTGAGCGCTTTAAAATGTATTTTATTAACGATTGAATTTCCACCGAGATTAATAAATAAATAAACAAACAATAAATAGAGAATGTGACCTATAGTAGGAATTGAAAAAGAACATCAAAAATTAATGGTTTGTTATCGCGGTCTCACAAATTTTTACGTTTAGAGATTCTTTTTTACTTGAATTCTTCGTATGATACATCGCAAAATTTGGTAAATAATTGCGTAATGTCCTGACAAGAGAGAACATTACTTCTTCTTAAAAGTTCCTTGTGATGTTTCTCTGGGCTCTTAATCGTGGCCGCGGTAGCCGAGTGGTATAGGTATTGGATCGTCGCTAACTTTGTTCCGAGTTCGAGCCCAGTACTTGTAAAGACCTGCCTTGTAGGGCAGCGTTGACAGTAAATCTGTCGAGAGCTGAAGTGTCCTCCCGTTGGTAGGGTGTGGTAGTTATCATTATTAATGTGTATTATCATTGTTAATATTATTCTTTATGCCCCAACGATCTCGACTTCTTACAACATTCCCTGCAATATTAGTTTTTGGATCATATCATTACTTTACATACACCTTATTATATATTAACAGAAATTTATTTCTCACATTATTTACAATAATAAAGCTTTTAGTTAATATAATATATTATAATGAAACTTTAAATGTTTCTTGAAGATTACATTTAGCACACATTTAACTTAAAAGCACCCTTGTCTAAGATGAAGGTTTTTTATAAAATTAGTAATATATAATCACTTAGAAAGAAATTAATTTGCATTGATAAGTCACTTATGTCGATATTTAATATAAAAGCAAATTTCAAATTGCGAGGAATTTCTTGAAAGCTTATAAATAAATATATTTTATCGATGAATAGAGTGTAAATTTACATTATCTCTTATTGAATTAAATCCCCGAATTTATTATATATATATATATAATGAACTTAAAATATTCAAAACTGTAGCAAATGGAATATATTGATTTGAAAATTCCTACAATACTTAAGGTGATATCGTGTATATGTATTTATGTATATATGCACATACAATATCTCCTTAAAACAAAGCAGTTAACAGAAATATAACAAGACAGTATAATTGAAAATCAGGATAGTCTCAATAGTAGCGGATGTTTCTTACAGAATATCGAAGTTTTAACGCTTTATGGTATTCATTTCATATAGCATATTAGTATGACTCCTACATCGAATGAAAGAACAACTGAAACAGTTTTGTTTCATGGCACGTGTGCGTGAAGCGTATGCTAATTTTTTCCCCTTTCATACCAATCAACGCGCTAGTAGAAAAATGGCGACTAGTAAACAGAAAACGTTTTGTGTTCTCCAGTTTGCAAAGACAGAATCTACTGTTACTGCAGAACGAGCGTCCTGTATTAAGTTCGGTTGTCAACCTCCAAATGATAATAACATTCTTAAACAGTTTCATCAGTTTGAATAAGCTGGCGGTCTTTGTAAAGGGAAAAGTACGGGACGACCAAGGCTGTAATTGGTTCTGCCTATCATGATGCTTTACAACTATGGCTATTTCCTCAACTGGAAGAAAGTGAACCAAATAACTTCATTTGGCAGCAAGATGGTTCACTGCCTCACTGGCATCTCTCGGTACGCGATTGGTAAAAGATCACTAAACCCAACCAATGGATTGTCCACAAAGTGCATCCCGATATAAAGCTTGTATCGCATGGCCTTCTTCTTCACAAGATCTGACGCCATGTGACTTTTATCTGTGGGGTTTCATAGAGAAATGTGTGTAAGTTTCTCCTCTATCAGCTGACCTTTCAAACTTAAGACACCGGATGGAAGCAGGTGTTGCAAGAATTTCCTCAGACACACTCAAAAAAGTTTGGGAAGAACTCGCCTATCGACTTGATTTGTGCCGTATGACAAACCACGCTCATATAGTACATTTGTAAACTTGTAAGTACAACTGTTTCATTTACTCTTTTATTCAATGTATGAATTACACTTGTAACTTATACGTGATAAATACTATAAAGTGTGTCAAAACTCCCATATATGTATATTCTTTTAGAAACACACGGCATAATGGCATATTTTTAGACTTCGGTTATGATTGTAGAGTTAAACATAGTTTTAAGGCTTTCCTGCCTCTACCTCTGTCTTTATGTATAATTTGAAACTAATAATTCAATCTGTTCTTAAATAGAATTATTTTTTCAAAAAGCTCCAAAAAACTAAATATGTGAAGAATGAAAAAAATTTCGATATGTTCACTAAAAAATTTGTGTAATTCATTATTCGCGTCTTTGGTTTAGAACAAAATCAGTACAGAACATAATGCAAATACGTTATTAAAAACGCAATTAATACAAATTTTGTATAAGTTGTGATCTATTTTTATTTATCTTACAACTTAGTTAATGTAGTAAAGTTTTAATTTCACAATAAATGGTAGAAAATGTTAAGATATTCTCACACATGTTCAAAACATTATTAAAATAATAATATTTTTTTAATATTTGCCAACACACACACAAATACCACAATTATTTCAGAAAATACATTTTTTTTGTCTCGTAATACACCGAGAGTACGCGATTTCTTAAAACCAATATTTATTTAAACACTACAAACAGAAATTTAAACTCTCAAAATGCTCATTTTACCCTCAACTGTTATTTTCTACAAGTAGATAAAAAATTTTCTTCGTAGTATTGATATCGGACTCTTGGTGCCATCTATTTTGAGAAAAAATTTCTTCCTGAGGTATTTAAGACGATATAAGAAGTGAGAGTATATTGTCTTGGAGAAGTTATGCTGGCGACTGTCATTACCACCCATCGTCATCATCATCCAGTTTCATTACATACCGTCCTAGTAGGAAATTTGGCGACAAACGAGCTCTGAAAAAGTGACAGAAACTAAAACTATGATTGTCTATTATTGGCTGAAAAATACAGGTTTCAGGGTTAATGAATCTAACATGTAGAACTTTTGTGTCTAATCTTTTGACGAATATAGATATTTTTTAAACACAATTATTAATTAAAAACAAAATTTCTGAATAAATTAAAAAAATATTAATTTTTGGCCCAAGTGTGAAATATTACATACTTGTTATTAAATACAATCGAACCACTATATAACGAACCTCTATATTTCGATTTTTTCTAATTAGCAAACTTTTCCCTGGAACATTGAACATTTCACGAATTTTCTTCGTAAAATAACCTCTCTATAACGAAGTGCATTTTCTATAAAACAAACTTTTTCTTTTGTGATTCAATTTTTGTTCTCCCTTTTTTTAAAGTATTTCTGAAAAAATTTCAAGTTATTCTATCTTTAACGCATTTCATCGTGGTCATAAATCTTAAACTGGTTTTATTAGATCCTAACTCACCGAGAGCAATAGTGTTCTGGACGTTTCATCCAAGAAGGGCAACCTTTAACACCCATTGCCCAGTTCACTAGAAACATCTTCGATATCCTCTTTCACCCTCAGTAGAGTTGTTCCATGTCTCCGTGTTCTAATTAAAAAATAATGATGCTTAATATTACGTGCATGCTTTAAGTTTAAAATGTCCTTAAAATTCATAAATTTTAATATAAAATTATTTTCTCAACATTGAAAATACAGGGAATCCTCTTTTTCTTGTTTTCCTTACAGTTTTTCGTTCTTTCTTTCTTTTTTGATGGGTATGGTAAATAAAAAATAAACATATATTAATTTTAAAAAAAGGTGTGAATAAATACTTTTTTTAATCTATAGTATTTATGAATTTTAAAATTTGTTTTATGTGGTTTATAAAGTATACTAAAAGATGAACCTCTATATAACGAATTTTCCGTATAACGAACTTTTTTCCGGGATTTAGTGACTTCGTTATATAGAGGTCTGACTGTATTTCCAAAAAAGCAGTAGAAAATAATTCGTTATTTCTATACATAATTTTAAGAATTATATTTTCACTTTGAGATGTACATGACGGATACTTAAGTATTATAACCATCGATCGATTTTGTCAAGCTAAAAGACGTCACCAGTTCAAAAAAAAGGTCTTCAAATGCTATCATTCTTACTACTACTGTTTTCGGATATAGCCCAGCGCGGTTTCAACTATTGACTGACTATATCGAGCATTTGGCAACCTCTTTTGCAATGACGAAATTGGTGAACGGTAAAATTTGTAACAACCCGTAATGAAGCTGTTACAATTTGAAAAAAAAATCTTTTCTTTCCTTGAAATATATTTATCAAATTTTTTACGTGGTCCGTTGCCAAAACCCCTTGTGTAGCTGAACAGTGCGACGTTAATATTCACTCATTCATGTCATAAATTTTGCAATGCATTTACTGGCGCCAATTTATGAAGACTACATAAACTTTTTCTGATTTTAATATTTGCAAATATTAATAGACAAAGTTGTTTGTCGTTGTTCTTCGTAAAATATAGATGTATTTGAAAACACAAAGTTCTATTTCCTTAGTTAAAATTAATTTGTATCTATGAAGCAGTTCTTATCGATAATTGGGTCAGTAATTTCTTGAAAATAATATAAATTGAACACACAATCTTCTTAATAAAAATAGAATAACACAAATGAGAAATTTAGATAAATTGCTTACTTAAAAAAAACTTTTGAAAAATGTCACTCAATACAAAGATGAGTTAAAGTAAAATTTCAAAATTTATTTCACTGTAGTGTTAAAAGGAAAACTCAAATTATTTAAGTTAGCAAAAAGAAACGCTTTTATTAAAGATAAACTTAATCAAATATTATTGTTTTTACATGTCTGAATATATCTTTAAATAATCTTCTCTTTGTTTCAAAAATATTATTTTTGGTTGTATGGGTTGTATTGTTTAAAAAAAACTGCATTGTTTGTTTTACTAGTATTCTTTTTCGAGCAATTTCATTTATTTCAAAGCCTGAATTTTTTTAGCTATAATATTTTTTAAGCTGTCAAATTCAGTGCTAATTTTTATACTCTCATTATTGTATCATATGTTTTACTAAATTGAACAATTTATCCCACTTAAATTTCTTGGTTAAACTTATCTTAAGCTATGTTTTGTTTTTTTAACAGAATTATGAACTCTGGGTAAGGTTTCTATTAAGATCCGATCAACTTCGAACAATGACTGTGATACTGTTGATTAAATCCATCCGAATACAATTACAGCTACAGTTGAACCTATTTTTGAGCGATCTTTTTATGCGATTTTTTATATGCAATCTTTTTTATGCGGTGTATGAATTTCAATGGCTTTAGCGCCCCTGTAATGTTTTATATCTATTTACCAGTGACGTAACGGAGAATGTTAGGACCCCCTCCTCCCTGAAGGTCAGGTTTCACCTTTAATATTTTATAAATTGGGTAAATACATATTTTGCGTTAGGTAAGCCTTAGGCCCCTAGAGTCCTGCCCCCGTGGCACTACTCAATGGCTTTAACTCTACTGTGATGTTTTCTATCTATTTACCATTGGTGTAACGGAGAATATTAGGACCCCCACCCCTTGAAAGTCAGGTTTTGCCTTAATTTTTTTTAAATTGGGTAAATACGTATTTAGTGTAAGTCAGGCCTTGAGCCTCTAGAATCCTGCACCCCTATGATGCGGGGGTGAACGTTACACAACTGAAATGTAAATACTTAAAGGCGCTCTGTTCGTTTGTTATAAACAGTCTTCCAACAATGCGCATTCAGCTGCTTTCTCTCAACGCTCCAGCACCCCGCGCTTGATTGAAAACGAAACTTTCAATGACAGTTACATTATCAATAATTTGATAGATTAGGAAGACGAACAAGAAGAACTGGATTTTTGAGAGTGGATAAAAATATGCAGGGATCCAACTTTCCAACAAATTGGAAAAGCATTTTCTTAAAATAGATACCAATTAAGAAAGGAGTATAAAAAGTCAAAAAAGGGGCTTCAATTATGTATATATGGTTATCGTGACATTTACTAGCAACTGGCCACCTGACCTTCGTCACAAAAACTTATCTCTTACTTTTTTTTTGCCAAAAAATAAATCAGTTGAAATTTTACCTTCAAGTGACGAAAGCGATTTTGAACTTATTCATTACAAAGTTTTGGATTACGATAAGTAGCAATGGATTATGTATGTGCATTTTGAAATCTTGTCCGCGTACACAATGAGAAACAATATGTTTTTAAAATGTTTCCATGCGTAATATTTAATTATTTATTTTGTGATGGAAGAACTCATACATAAGTTTCGTAAATAATTGGCATATTTTATAAATGCAAATTTTTTACGCTGTTCCTATCCACCGCATAAAAAATGTTTGTAGTATTTCCACGAATTAGTTTGTTTTATGTAAGAATTTATGAAATTTTTGAATATTTTTTGTTCGTTTATTTTTATGCGGTCCCTATCTACCGCACAAAAACAGGTTTAACTGTACTATTGTAGTCTATTGAGAAACTCTAATCATCTATGTAATCATCCGTATTTCTATTTTTCATGGAAAAAATAGAAAATTCAAATTACTCACACTTTCTAAAAAAATAAAGGTTAAAATAGTAGATATTTTAATCATACTGAGTAAAAACTTATGTTTGTTGTTGAAGTACTTTCTAAATCTGTACAGCTAATAACAAAATAAATTTTTCTTCTAAAATCTTTCAAACCATAATATGATAGATATATTATTTATAAATAGTAGATTACCCAAGACTTATAGAGAATAAATAACAAGAAATTGATTAAATGTATTGAACAGATTTTAGATAAATACAAATTTTTAATAGCAATTAAAAATCTGTTTTTTTTAAATTTGAAATATTCATATCAAACTGAATTACACACAACTGCTTAATATTGTTTAACAACATATTTTGAAGAATTATTTATTAAAAATTTTAGTTTATTGTTAGTGTAAATAAAAATAAAGAAACAATAATAAATAAATGTTTCTATAAAGGCTGAAAATTAGAAAGTCTTTAAAATTAGTGCTCAATTTTATTTAAATGTGGAGCATTAAAATCTGTTCAAGAATAAAACGTAAGTCTCTCATCTCATTTAAATTTATACTTTACTATACTCATTTGTGCATCACATACTTTTATTTTGCGGAATTTTCTTTTTAAATTTATTTTATCTTAAGCTTAAATTTTGACAAAATTGAAGCTAAAATGACAAAAAGGTAGTCAAAAACTAAAGTAAAACTTACACCGAAAAAAATGTTTTGTGCTTAGTAAAACCCCAAGTACTAATAAGTAATTAACACTTAAGAAAATTTAATCATTGATTAAAATATGCAGCTGAAAACTATTCTTAAAATCCTGAATAAATGATAACTGTGCAAAAAAGCCGTATGTCTCATCTCCTTTTCAATCTTTACAACGTTTCCTGAAAACAAAACCGGAAACCGCATGAAGTCTTGGTGAAGAACGAGGAGGTATATCGCAAAGTTTTAATTATTGCGAAAAATAATCAAGATAAGGACATAATATCTATTTTTTAATGTCAAGACTTCTCTTCATAGTTACACATTTTTCTCATTTTCTTGACTTTTCGAAAGACGTACTTGCAGAACTCAACAAATTGCCTTGGAAATCTACATTGTTCCACTTATTGAATCCAAAAACGTCGACACTACAAATGGTGTTTTGAGTTCAGGGAGCACGAAAATTCTATTAGGAAAGATTTTGTAGAATAAGGTGGATGTGGAAACATTTTAAAATAAAAATTTTGACACATCATTTTTATTCTTCAGTCGCATTTAGAGCTGTGTGCGTATATGACAAATAGACGGAAATCTCTGGTATGATATCTGTTCGTGATGCTCAGTAGTATGCAGTAATAGACACTAGTGATGTTATGATCCCTCTCAAGTCATCTAATACTCCTCGAATGTCTCAAAAGACGTACAGCTAAACTTCCCTTTCAGAATTTTGTACCTTTATTAATCTTCTAGGCGGAAGTCAAGTATATATCTGCACCTCCACTACCTGATACTCTCTTTGAACGACGTATTAACTCAATGGGCAATTAACATTACAAATACAAAATTTAATACCATTAAACGTTATCGTTACCGGTATTTATTTCAAATAATCATAGAACAAGCTTACAATTCAGCGAAATCTTACATATAAAAGAATGCAATAGCATAATGTAAAGCTTACTAATACATTTGTCAAAATCTTCCAGAAAAAACTTGTAATAAGATAAGCAGAATAACACTATCTATTCCTTATCACTTTTTATGCGATATATAGCTTTTTTATATTAGAAATCTCCGATTTATAATTTAAAACTAAAACAAGAAGCAAAAATAAATACACATAATTGGCATGCCAATTATCTTTGTATTGATCTCAACACTTTAAAATCAAATTAAAGCTCAGAAATAGTTTAGAGCGATGCCAACATACACTTGCCTCCGAAAGTATGCGTAAAGGCGATGACCTTTCATATTTGTGCAAAGATGAAAATCTGTGAAATTAAATGAAATCTTTCTGAATCAATAGTTTTCTTCTTAATTCTTCTGATGCCGTAAATTCAAATAGTATAAGCAACACTTACCTGAATATTACAAAAAATAATACAAATATTTATAACTTGAGAACGACACAAATCGAGTGCGTCAAAAGTCCCCATACACTGGGAAAAAAACTTTACAATAATGGATTTTAACTAAAAGTTAATACTTTTTAAGCTATTTCCTTCTTTCTATAACTCTCTCAACAGATTTAGCAAGGATTTAACTAGCTTAGTTGTTTCACCTGTGGATTTTTTGTTCCATTCTTCTACTCTGACAGATTTGAACATTTCCTTGGATGTTGTGCCGAAATATTGACCACGCGAGTGCGCACATCTGTATTAAAATTGTAAAGATCGTAAGAGAGTGTGTGTGTGTAACTTGTATCGTAGGATGTAAGCCGCATCGCGGCAATTCGTATCTAATTAAACATTATTATACCTAAATTATCTCATGGAACTACTTCTTGTGAACTGTCTTAACTAATTCGCCCGGATACACACTCCTTTCGTTTCGATAGACATTACTTCGTTTATAATTCGCTACATGGTGCATCGGCCGGGAACCATTCGCTGCGTGATGGGGGGTGAGTACTTTCGTTTTGTCTAACTTTGAATTCGGTATTTGTCTAGTTAAGCTTATTTCTCATCATTTCTGATTTTGGTTTATTCGTAACGGTCGGTATTTGGAAGGTTGCTCTGGTATATAGTTTTGTTTACTTGTATGCATATTGTTAAGCTGAATTTTGTTTGAAAGTTGTACTAAGTTGCATTCAGAATTGGTGTTGTCATTTGTATATTTGTTTGCAATTATAGTGTTTTGGTTTAAAATGGATGCAGCAAATAAGGCTATATTAGAAAGAACGAAAAAGACTCGGTCTGTTTCGAGATCCCTCGTGACAAAACAAATTAATAAATTAGAATCCGAAAAAAGCAATACAGCTGATAAAACAACAGTACATGAGATATATATGCAATTAATTTCTAAATTTGAAGAGCTGAGTACACTCGATAAGGAAATTGAGAATTTAATAGATATTGAGAGTCTAGAAGAAGAAATCGTAACTCGCGAAGAATATCGAGATAAATTTATAATTTGGAAAATCCGTGCTGAACGTTATGTAGAATCAGTTTCGAACACTGCTATTCAAAATTCGGTGGAAAATCAACCACAGAACATAACACTTCCTTTAAATGGTACAGTTAGTTCTGTTTTATCAAATCAACCGCGTTTACCTAAACTCACATTAGAATCTTTTTCGGGCAAGGATATCAGTAGTTTTCCCAGTTTTTGGGCTAGATTTAAATCCGCAGTACATGAAAATTCGAGTTTAAATGATGTGGACAAATTTTCCTATTTGAAATCGGTTGTCACATCTGATGCAGAATTGGCTATACGAGGCTTAACTCTAACATCGGAAAATTATGCAAAAAGCAATTAAAATTATAGAAAATCGGTTCGGACGTAAAGAACTTATTGTTGACTTTCATATGAATCGCTTGTTAAATCTGACCCCTGTCCGTAAATCGTTTGATGTTATTGCGTTAAGAAATTTATATGATCAGTTAGAAATTAATATAAGGGGACTTGAATCTCTTGAAATCTCTACCGATTCCTATAGTTGTCTCTTGTTTCCGATAATTATGAAAGCTATTCCCCCTGATTTAGCATTAGAATATAATAAAAAACATAATGAAACACAATCACAAATCACTGATTTAGTTGCATATTTGCGAAGCGAAGTAGAAAGTCGCGAACGCACAGAATTTCTAGTAAAACCGCATGACCTAGAATTGAAAAATAAAAATTCCAATACTAAGTATTTCGAAAGAACGTCTCATAGCTATCCACAGTCAACTCGAAGAGTTCAAGGTCATTCTCGATTCCACCCATCTCATAAATCGTTTTTCTCTGCAAACGAACTGTTGACGGCTGCATTTTCGGATTGCTTATTTTGTTTCGAGAATACTCATATGTCTGATTTGTGTGAGAATTTATGCGTTCAGAAAAAAAAGAGCTAAATTAATTAAAGAAGGGAGATGTTTCATTTGTTGCAACACTGGTTGTTATGTTAAAAAGTGCAAGAAAGAGGTTTGTTCGTATTGTAAAGGTCGACATGCCCGTGCTATTTGTTTTAAGTTAGAAAATCTAAGCAAAATTCGCATTTGGATTTGGAGGAAAAGAATGTTGACGTTAAAACTACGTCTTCAAATTCTGTTTTTCATAACAGAGATGGAGTTTTATTGCAATGTGTGAAGGCCGGAATTATAGGTCGTTCTTCATCGGATAAGATATTTTGCCTTTTTGATAATGGAAGTGAGAAGTCGTTCATTAAAAAAATGTGTCTCGGAGGTTGGGGTTGAAAATATTGGGTTCGGAAAGGCTAAGTATTTTTTCGTTCGGTTGTAAAACTCCTAAAAACAAACTTGTAGTAAGGTCGAGGTTAGGCTAAGGAATATATTAAGCGGAGAAGAGACTGTGATTGAGGCATTGGAAATTGAGGAAATTTCAAAGGCAACACTTAGCCTACCTAATCCAGATGCGTGGGCAGAAATGGAGTCAAAAGGGTTTAGGCTAACATTCAGTTGTAATGAATCTTCTGAGAATTGTGAAATTTCATTGTTAATAGGTTCCGATTTTTATTGGTCTTTAACACATCGGATAAAAAGATTAGATTCATCATTGGTTGCAGTCGAGACTAGGCTAGGATGGTCTCTTCAGGGAAGGTGTGATGAGCGGAGTGATTGTGCTTCGGTACATTTGGTTCACAGTAAAGATGAATCGATTTCGACTGAGCTAAGGAGATTTTGGGAGATAGAAAGTTTAGGAATACTTGACAAGGGTTCGGTGACTTTAGGTAATGGGGATGAAGAGATACTTAGTGAGTTTGATAAATCAGTTAATTTCGTAGATGGTCGATATCGTGTAAATTTGCCATGGAAACCAGGTATGAGAGAGGCTTTACAAAATAATAAAACTGTCGCACGTAAGCGTTTTGAGGGGTTGGTTCGTAGGTTTAAATGTGATCACGAGTTCTTCTGCGAGTATAAGGATGTAATTGATGACTATGTTAGGGAAGGTATTGTTGAGCGTACTTCTTGTGATTCTTTATTGGATAGTCAGGGATTTTACCTACCCCATCATGCAGTGATACGTAGCGACAAAACCACAAGTCATATTAGAATAGTATTTGATGGTTCAGCACATGAAGATGGACAGTCATCGTTAAACCAAAGTTTATATACGGGACCAAATTTGCATCCCAACATTTTAGAACTGCTTTTATGTTTTCGAAAAGTCCTGTAGCATTTACAGCTGATGTAAAATCGGCTTTTCTTCAAATTGAATTAGATTTCCGTGATCGAGATTTTACACGTTTCTTCTGGACTGATAATTTGAATAAAGAGCCATACGTTTTGAATTTCACGAGAGTTCTTTTTGGACTTCGACCTAGCCCATACCTTCTCGCAGCAACTTTAAAACATCATTTTAAGAAGTACAGAGAGCAATATACTCATACATTTGAGTTGCTAAATAGTTCCATTTATGTTGATGACCTCATTTGTGGTCAGAATGATGTTCCGGACGCTCTACGTACTACCTTGGAGTGCTTGCAAATATTCAGTGACGCAGGCATGTTATTGCGCAAATGGCGAAGTAATTCGAAACAACTTAATTTGTTATGGCAGCAAGAAGGTGTCAAAACGGAATCCTCTGAAACTAGTGCTATTGATCTTAGACCTCCAACGAAGGTTTTAGGACTTGCTTGGGATCCAGAAAATGATTTAATTTATTTCGATCCAAAGGATCTATTGAAGTTTATGTCACGTAGAGGAGAATCGAAAAGATTTATTCTGAGTGTGGTTGGTCGCATCTTCGACCCCATTGGAATTCTTGGCCCATTCGTTATCAAATTGAAATGTCTTCTTCAGGAACTTTGGACTCTAGGAGTTGAATGGGACTCTGAACTTCCCCCAAAGCTACGACACAAGTGGCAGCAGTGGAGTAGCGAAGCTGAGGGCTTGACTGAGATAAAGATACCACGGTTCTATTTAGGTAACATAGATCAAGAAATATCAAAGTGTGAAATACATTGTTTTTCAGACGCGAGTAAATCAGCTTATGGAACAATATTATACTTGCGATTTGTTACTTGTAATAACGAAATCGAAACTAGTTTCATTTGCTCAAAAAGTCGTGTGGCACCTTTGAAATCATTGACGCTTCCTCGTCTTGAACTGACAGCAGCCTTATTGTCAGCTAGGTTGGCCAAACAGGTGTCATCTTGTCTCAAATTTGATGCTAATATATGTTATTGGACCGATTCTCTCATTTCGTACTACTGGATACGCGGCGATTCTTCAGCGTTCAAACCATACATTAAAAATCGTGTTCAAGAGATACAATTGCTCTCTGATCCGATGCAGTGGGGACACTGTCCAGGAAAGGACAACCCTGCTGATCTCCTTTCGCGTGGTACATCTGCCGTCAAGTTAGCACAGAATGAGCTGTGGTGGCATGGCCCACCTTGGCTTAAACTAACACCTGATCATTGGTCAAATCGTCACCGAGATATTTTAGATTCGGAGCTCTGCTCGGAAGAATTAGAACATCGTTCTAGTGTGCATGTGGCAGTTACTCAACAGAGGGAAGCTCTTGTTGACATAAATCGATTCAGCAGCCTTAAGAAACTTTTGAAAACGACTGCTTGGGTTTTCCGATTCGTGAACAATGCTAGAAACATTTACAAATCGATGGACTTCTACATTACTGCAGATGAAATACAAAATGCTGAATATTTTTGGCTTAAATGTGTTCAATCCGAATTTTATTCAGCTGAGATATTAGCCTTAAAACAAAACGAACAACTTCGATCTAGCTCTGAAATAAAGAGTTTAGTGCCGTATTTGGATGAAAACAATTTATTACGACTTACTGGACGGTTGCTTGAAGCAGACTTATGCTTTGGTGAAAAGCATCCTGTTATTCTTCCTCGACGCTGTAAATTTACAGAATTACTTGTTATTAGGGAACATGAACGAATTGGTCATTGTGGCGTATCTGCAACTTTGACTCAACTTCGGAAAAAATATTGGGTACCTAAGGGTCGTCAGTTAGTAAAAACAATGATTCGAATCTGTCTCGTTTGTAAAAAATACAGTGCCAAACCAGCTGACCAGTTAAGTGGTCAGTTGCCCCGAGATAGAATCACCCAATCTCCTCCTTTCCAAAGTGTAGGAATTGATTTTACAGGTGCAATACTTGTTAAGAACAATCAAGGGACTCGCAAGTCTTATGTTTCTTTGTTTACATGTGCAGTCACTCGTGCCGTACACTTAGAACTTGTGTCGGACATGTCCACAAAGTGTTTTTACTTGCTTTACGGAGATTCCTCGCTAGTAGAGGTAATTGCAAGGTAATATACTCCGATAATGCACGTACATTTAAAGCAGCTGAAAGGGAGCTAACATATTTTGCCAACATCTTGAAAGACAGTGAATTTCAAAGTTTTGTCGCAGATAAAGGTATTCACTGGAAGTTCATAGTTGAACGTGCGCCTTGGTGGGGTGGATTTTACGAACGTCTTGTTAAAACTATAAAGGATCCTTTACGTAAAATACTTGGCAGGGCACTTCTAACATTTGAAGAACTTTCAACGATACTTTCAGAAGTTGAAGTCATCGTTAATCATCGACCACTGACATACGTGGAGAATGATCCAGGAGAGCCGGAACCACTAACACCGGCCCACTTCCTCGAGTTAGGTTATAGTGACTCTAAATATCCTATACATTTCATCGAACTGTTCGACGCCACTACGGCAAAGGAGTCGTACAAGAAAAGAAAGACTTACCGAACTCTTCTTTTAAAACAACTTTGGAGACGCTGGAAAGAACAGTATTTGCTCCAGTTAAAAACAGCTAATCATTTTAAAACACCATCTGCTCATAAGAATTTTTAAATTAAACGACGTAGTTCTTGTTGAAGGAAATGTAAAATCAAAATTATTGTGGGAACTTGGAATAATCAAAGAAATATTTATTGGAAGAGACGATAACGTTAGATCTTGTCTTGTAAAAACTTTTAAAGGTCTCTTCAAAAAACCCATTCAATTGCTGTACCCTTTAGAAATTGTATAATATACTTGTACTAATTTGTTTATATTTTTCAGATTAATGGTAGGAGATTACACATTATTATTTAATCTCTGTTAAATTTATTTTTTGTGAAATCTTGAGGTATGTATCCTAGTATTTGTTTGTTTGTAAATTGAAGCTTTGTCATCTTTAAGTTTCATTATATTGTGTACTTTAATGTATATTTACTCTTTTCTTTCTAATATGTATAATTTAGATTTGATTAGTAGTATTCTATCAGTATTTTCTTTGTAAGAATTGTATTTGAATAATTGTTTGTATTAATTGTGGTTCGATATTTACTGGGTGAACATTCTGTTCACCGGTGGGGTGTGTGCCGAAATATTGACCACGCGAGGGCGCTGGTGTGCGCACATCTGTATTAAAATTTTAAAGATCGTAAGAGAGTGTGTGTGTGTAACTTGTATCGTAGGATGTAAGCCGCATCGCGGCAATTCGTATCTAATTAAACATTATTATACCTAAATTATCTCATGGAACTACTTCTTGTGAACTGTCTTAACTAATTCGCCCGGATACACACTCCTTTCGTTTCGATAGACATTACTTCGTTTATAATTCGCTACAGATGTTATTACATTCTCCCTGATTATTCACTCAAGTAAATCCCACAAATGCTGTATTGTACTTAGGCCTCGAGACTATGTTTACTTTCGGAATTGGTTTGGGACACATCAGAATAGCCATGGCTTAACAATGACTTCACAATGGGAACCATTTGATTGGTACCTTTTACTGTTGAATGTAAAAATCTTTACTAACCATAAATTTCTTGGCATATACCTTGATATTTTACTTCAATAAGTTCAAGTAACCAGTTTTGTACATTGTTGATTCAATAAATTCCATATTACCAGCCGAAAGGCTTCCAAAGCACCCCAAACATTATGCCTCCACCTCCATGTTTGATAGTCAAAAGAGGATTCTCTTTATTAAGATCTGCCCAAGAAGTTTTGAAGGCATACTTTTGTGCTTTTTGATGCAAAATAACAAAAATTATTTTCAATTGAATATATTACATTTATCTAAAAAATACGTGACCTGTGTGTGTGTGTGTTTAAGTGTTTTTTGGCACAGATCATTCTCTTAGCTTTGTTCTTTTGAAACATGATTGGCTTCTTGAGTGCAACTCGGGCATGATAGTCATCTTTTTTCAGTTTTCTTCAAATTGTAATTAAAGTTTCACTTTTTTGCAATATCTCAGCTTCACTCTTAGCTATTTGTGAAGCTTATAGAGCGTATTACAAAGTAAGATTCTCGAGATCACACTGCAGACGGGCAGTCGGATCTTGGCTTGGACATTAAAGTTTTAGTTCATTTGTAGTTTATGAACACTTTTTGAATCAATGAATGTCTCTTATTAACAAATTTAACAATTGCTTTAAACATTTGCCCCTTTTCTGAAGACCTATGATGATTTTTCTTTCAATAATATATTGATCTCTATTCTGTTGCCTGTCAGTGAGCGACAAAAACTTTCAAATCTCAAATCCTAAATAAATCGTAAAAAAATCTTATAATTATTTAAAAACATGATTTAGTGCAATTATTTTACTATAAAAGGTCTTTAAAAGCTTTATTTTGTAAGTGTACGCAGACTTTAGGCACGGATGGTTGGTGATTATTTGGTGGTCATTCTTGTTTTTTCTCGTTAAGCTGAATTTTGTTGCTGTTGTTTGAATAAGGAAATTTTGAAGAATTGCTGACAAGTATTTTGATTTTCTAAAGCGAGATTTTAATAGTAAATACAGCATAAACACGTAAGATGATTGCCTGCACGCAGACTTTCCGAGGCAAGTGTGTGTATATATAAAAAAAAATTAGATTTCCTATCAATTTCAAAAATAATTACTGACTCAACACAGTAGTAGAAATTATATTATATTTTGAGATTATATGCTACCTTACCGCTATGAGAGTCTCATTTCTGTGTTTGCACATATTTTCATATTTTCTTTCTTCAGGGCAACACACCCTAATTAGTTATTCAAGTGTCACTTTAATCCTGGCAAATTTATTTAAGCGTCACTATTGAAATACCTCAGAATTAGGAAACCAGCAGACAAATCTATCGTGTGTAAAGCAAATAGTGGCGAGAAGCTTGCTCAAACACGTTGCAGAGGAGTGTCGCCGGATTAGTATTCCTACTACCATGTGTGTTAACCGCAGGGTGATGTCTACGCCATATTTGACCACATGTCAATAAAATAGAATCGTTAAATAAATTTACATCGTGTGGAGCAAAAGTTTGTACAAGTAACAGAATTGTATTTAAAATATGCTGTTTTCAGTACTTAAAAACTCGAAGAAATTCAAGGCAATCACTTTTAAAAATTAATTATTCATGAATGGAATATAGTGTAATACTATCTGAAATTATAAATATATTCTGATCACACAAAGCAAAAATTTACTTAAAAACTTAATTTAGTTCCATGTAATAGTAGATACAGAGAGTTCACTCCTATTGGGGGGATCCCAGTTTAACTTTCACTTTAAACAAATTGCACATTATTGTAATAATTCTAAAATATTTATAAATATACTAACTTCATAATAAATTTACAATGACAATTTATACATTCTACATCTTAAAATATAATATATTAATTTCATTTCTTGGCATTTTTATGTATCCCTAATATTAATGGCATTTAATGTTTAATATTTCGACAAAAGAATTCAAAATTAGTGCAGAATAGAAAAACAACAATAATGATTTAAGATTTCCTAAATGTTTGTTTGTTTCAAATGGGCCGCATTTTAGCAGTTAAGCCAGTATTTCTCTAACTGTGGGGCACGTCCCCTATGGGGGTTTTATAATCTTACCAGGGAAGTACGAGCATATAGAAAAGTCAAAAATAAAAGATTTGGAAAATTTTTTAATTTACTGAAAGGAATCAAAACAAAATAAATTCTGAGATAATGAAAAATACACATTTACAATTACACTCTGTGACGGGCTCATGTGTCTTTTCTTTAACATGTCCTTTGGATTCCAACCAAATCCAAGAAGTGAAGCGTGAAAGAAAAATGAAAATTAGGAAGATTTTAAATATCAGAACTTAAAGTAAGCGGGGTGGCAATTTGAGGAATGTAAACATTATCCATGGTTCAAGTGTGAAGAAGTTTTGAAAAACGTTACGCGGCGACGAACAGAATCATACGTGATACAGATCCATTGAGTCAAGGTGCATACCATTGCACGGGAGTAATTACAAGTCTTCATCTAAGATTGTTGTGATCGTTACTTCAAACTACAGTAAGGGAGAATTGACTATTTAATATTAGGATCTGTGATAGTATTGGAATTGAGTTTAGGTGAGTCAGTTATTGATAGTGGTCCGGGTTAGGTTAATTCGGTATTATATATATATATGGTGTGTTTTGTCACCGTAGATTCTCTCACATATATATTATTATAATCTAATTTGTTAAAGGATTAAGTTAAATACCTTAAAAATCCATATTAAGATAATGTATGTTTCTTATTCTTCAGTTAATCCTACACCTCTAGCTCACGCTGATACTTAAAAAGATGTTCATCCTAGGAGGGGATATCATAATTCAAGGACAAAAAACTTAACTCACCAAGAAATAATTGCAAGATCGTAACGAAACTTGGTATGAAGGCACATGTCGAGGAGATATGTGAATGATTAGAAATCCAGCGTTATATTGCACATTACGTATAGCTGGTAGGAGGCGTTTAAAGTCGTTCTCCGTGGAGTATAAAACAGGTAACCAAAGCTTGTTTGAGTGTGCTGAATCGCTTACAAAGGAAGAGCTGAGGTAGACATGCCATTACGCCATTTTAGAAGACAATATGAGCAGCTTTTGCAGTTTGAGATGGGGAGAATCATCGGCATGATGGAAGCTGGGTGGTCAGCCTAGGCGAGTAGCTCGTCAATTAGTCCGCTCTGATTGTGTCGTGAGGAGGTGTTGGGACCAGTGGATCCGAGAGATGTAATTTACCCGAAAACCAGTCATCAAGAAGACCACCACATCATAAGAAATGCATGCATACAGCCAACTGCTTCATCAGCCGCCATCCACAGGCACTGGTGTGGAACCTTTATTAGTGGCCCCTGTGTCTTCTCGAAAAACACGAAGGCGCCTGGCTAAAGAACATTTGAATCGCGGTGCTCATTAAGTGCGCTGCCCTTGACACCCACCCATTGACGCCTCCTTTTAGAGTGTTGCCACGCACGAGGAAACTGGACTGCAGCGAAATGGAACCAGGTCGTCTTTAGTGACGAATCCAGATTTAATCTCGGCAGTCGTGACAATCGTATTCGCGTGTGGATACCCCGTGGTGAACGCCTCAATCCTGCCTTTGCTTCACAGCGACGCACCGCTCCCACAGCTGGTGTGATAGTATGGGGTGCCATTGCCAACAATACACGGTCACCCCCTAGTTTTGATTCGTGGCACCATGACAGCCCAGCGGTATGTCCATGACATCCTGCCACAACATGTGTTGCCCTCATGCAACGGCTCCCAGGAGCCATTTTTCTACAAAACAATGCTCGACCTCACACGGCAAGGGTGTCACAAGTCTGTCTCCACCCTGTTACTAGCCTTACTTGGCCTGCCCGATCTCCAGATTTGTCTCCAATCGAGCATATCTGGGATCGTCCATTATTTTGCTTTTTTCTCTTAAATAAATGATTCTTTTTCTTTGATTTTCTTATCATTATATCAAAGTAGTCCTTACGTATGTAAAATTTCGTTTCATTTTGACGACTCCTTCTTGGTACGCTACTTTTTTTCCCATCAGGGTATATAATCTACTTATAAATGTATCAGTACTGCACATTGTATTTGATCCTTTTAAGAACAAGTTTAATAACTACTAGTGACCTCATGGGCTTGTCATGTACAGAATTATATGCAAAATTTAATATTTCTCTTGATAATTTGTACAGTTCATATTTAAAGTCGTGTGTATTGTAGCTTTACGTCAAAGTACATTATTATTTAATTCAATACATTATTATTGAATGGAGGGGGTGCCATGAATGTTATGAGGGAAAATTATGTCGCTAACAATAAAAGTTTGAGAAGTACTGAGTAAAGCCATTGCGCGGAAGCAACAAGTCCCCAAGATTAGAAACCATTTTGGTGGCGCCATCTGATGGCGGCCTCCATTACCAAATTGTGACATTTAAATTTTATCCAATTCACACTTTTGTAGGATTCTGCATATTGTTGATATTTAATTTTATTGGGGATACCAGAGCTAAATTTGAATCGCATCCAGAAAATCTATTGACTATAGCTGGGATCGAACTCGCAACCTTAGGCTTACGAGGTAGGCACACTATCTCACAACCACTGATCCGACAGGTTAACTAAATAAAGTTTCTCTCAAGTGAGCTATCATTAGCTTATTTCCCTCAATTTTAGCTTCGCACTAATTTTATCTCTTCATTGCCAAGAATTGAACCTTATTTTGTATCTTATAACTTATACATTTTATCAGTATTTTGATAAAATAGAAACACAATAAAACCCAATTAAATCAGTCAACGTGACCATAAATTAATAATAAATCGTAACTACAAAACGCTTTCTGGTAAGAAGTAGAGTTACATGAGTTTAGCAATAGCTTCTCATAGTATCGAATTTGAAATATTAGAAAAACAGCTTTAACTGTGTATGAACGCAGTTTTGTGGGGTAGTTCTCTTCAATATTTTAGAAAGACATGGTTGAAGGGAATGGGTACCTATATAATAGGAAATCGAGGGCTTAAGTGGTACGAATTAAACCCTAAACTGCAGGTTAAAAATTACGCGATTCACTCCTCAGTGCCACTAGTTTTCACATAAGCGCGCGTGTGCAGTGTTATGTGACGCAGGGAAATGGCGAAATTAGGAATTTCATCAAATTCCTAAGGGAGATGATTAATTGACGGGGGATGGTAAAATAACATCTCTTCAAGGTCATTTCCCTGATGAAAGTCAGTGATTTTATCAAACACCTGAACTGTTTCAGTGAAAGGATGAATTGAACTAGTAAGATTTGCATTGGTAAAATGCTATACTGGAGGGGGACACATGGGAGTCGAGTCCTTGTACTTCTTAACCATACAGGTAGTACTATCGATCCCCTAAAAATCATCCTCTTGTCTTTTAAAAAATGGCAACATAGGATTAACATAGGGATTGATTAACAGCCTAATTTTCTAATTATTCGTTGATTAGTTTCGAATAAATAATTTGTATTTCATTGACCATTGTTGTATTACTTACTTCCACGTTTAATAATGCTCCATATTTGTTAAATAAGCACTTTTAAACTCTTGACAATATTATTTCATCATTTCACGAAAACAGCTCAGGGATTCGTTCAAATCCCTTACTTTTATCAGGGATATGACCTTGAAGAGACGTTATTTTAACATCAACCGCCAAGTGATCATCTCCTTTAGGGATTTGATTAGATTCCTAATTTATTCATTTTCCTGCGACATATGGGGGGGAGAAATCGCAGAAACAAGCAAGTTTTTCTCTGAAAAAAGTAAATCCCTTTCAGACACTGTCAGGAGCATTTTATTGCATTCCAAAGCATTCGGAATAGTTTTACTGATAGCAGCGCAAAAAAACTCGTATTTTGGAAGGATGTATATATACGTCCGGAGCACACAACACACCAGTTGAGCGAGACGGATATATACGTCCGGGCACACAATCACCAGTTGAGAGAGACGGATATATACGTCCGGGGCACCCATCACACTGGTTGAGCGAGATTTATATATATTAGCCGTCGACACTTAAGCACCACAATTTCAGCACTAGTTCAATGGGCAATACTCACACCACGCATGCGTGGTGGCTCTGAAACTATACTACTTTGCATATTATCCTATAATTGGCATTCATTATAAAGTTTATTTCATTTGGTTGGTTCCTTTATGAAGATGCATTATTTTACAAACTGTAATTTATTTTGCTTGACAGCAACAATTTCTAAATAAGAGCATTTGATTTCTGGAACCACCATTGTAGCCTAGAACTCGTGATCGACGTATCAAGAGTTCGATTCCTGTTGGTACATAAAATTCCCTGAGTAGAAGGGGCTGAGACATGTTAAATCCTTTGAACAAAGTCCACCCGTTGGAGTGTTGAGGTAGTTTAAAAAGGTATGTCTGCTCAGGTGTAGTTCTCTTTACTTGATCGAGTCTCTAAATTAAGAGGACCGTCACTGATAGCCGTCGTGTCGCTTTATTATGCTAAATTAATATAAATCTCCCTTACAAAAGAATTCGATACAGTTGATTAAATTTCCATATTTATGTAATTAAAAAAATCTTTATAAGAATTAATAATAAAACAAATAATAATTACCAAAACATTCTAAAGAGTTTGTAATGTGAAAATATTTCTTTCTAAGTTGTAAAAAATCTACTACTACAGCATGTAACAGCAACTAACTGAACTCAACAACAATTCTCTAACTTTTCAAAGTAATTTTTCAATTCCTACTAATAACCCACACTCTCTATCTATCTATTTATTTAACTTGGTGGAATTATTTTGGATGACAATACAATAATTGTATTGTAATTAATAAAAACTAAGTGTGATAAAAACTAAATATTTAAAGAACTACAAATGCAGCCAAGTTGACATCATTTTTGGTGACTTATCGACCTTCTTTGAAACTTGCGTCATAACTTGAAAATGTGTATTTCTCACGTTTTAAAACATTCAGTTGAATTGAAATTTTATATACAGTCAGGTCTCTTTTTATGCGGATTGTTTTTATGCGATTTTGAAGTTGTGCGGTTTGTATCCCAAACATTTCTAGATTTTTGTTATTATCATTATTTTTATACTGAGACGTAGATCGTGGTATTCTGAGAATTTCCGTATCTTTTTGGTGCTTACGTCTGCGGCTCGGCTGCGACAGTCTTAGATTCGCATTCCTTATTTCAGTAGTATTTCAGTAGTATACCGATACGATATCATTATTTCGAAATTATATTTTCTCTTAGCGGTGCCTCGTTCGTTTTTATAAAAGTTTCACTTTAATAAGTGGCAAATTTAAGTTGCAATATAATAAGCAGCAAATTTTGATTTCTGGACTTAAGGGGAGTGTCGTAAAGTTTTATTTTTCATTAGAAAATCGTAAGTGTAATTATTTTAAATTTCTTTTCCAAAATTTTATTTGGCCCAATAGTGAAAAAAAAACATCAAAGACAGTCAATTTCGTTGGAAACGAAGATTGCAATTTTAGATCGCTTAGGAAAAGGAGAAGGATCTACGGCTATTGGAAAACATCTTAATTTAGGCGAATCTACTGTCAGAGCAATTAAAAAGAATGAAGCTGCAATAAGAAAATCGGTCATTTCTGGTACAAAATTAAGCACCAAATTTGCATCGTACACAAGGGATGTATTATTAGAAAGAACGGAAAGAGCCATCGCAATTTGGATTGAGGAACAAGTTCAAAGAAGGATTCCTGTAAGTGGTTATTTAATCCAAGAAAAAGCTCTTCAGATTTATAAGTCAATGAAACAGTCAGAACCATCAACTTCCACTTCCCAAGCTGGAAAAGATTTTTCAGCTAGCAAAGGATGGCTAACCGGGTTCTTAAAAAGAAATGCACTTCATAATATTAAAATAACAAGGGAGAGTGTGCGACAGCAGATGAAGGAGCAGCAAAAATATTTCCAGAGAAGCTAGCGAAAATTATTGAAGATGGGGACTATTCTGCCGATCAAGTATTTAACGCTGATGAAACAGGACATTATTGGAAAAGATTGCCTAACCGTACTTACATCGCAAAGGATGAAAAAACTGAAAGGGGACATAAAGAAAGTAAAGATCGAGTCACCTTATTACTTTGTAGCAATGCATCAGGAGATCGGATGTTGAAACCTCTCTTAATAAATAAATCTCTTAGACCACGCGCCCTTAAAGGTAAAGATTTAAAACAACTGCCCGTGCATTGGATGGCTAACCCGAAAACCTGGATGACAACAGCTTTTTTTTACAGAATGGTTCAATAATTGTTTCTTACCAGAAGTAAAAGCCTATATGAAGGAAAAATCTCTCGATTTTAAAGTTTTAGTAATTGTTGACAATGCAGCAAGTCATCCACAATTAGAACATCCAAATGTTCAACTAGTATTTCTTCCGCCCAATACAACAAGCCTTATTCAGCCATTAGATCAAGGCATAATTGCAACTTTAAAAAAACATTATATTAAGACAACGTACAAATTCATCTTGAATAAACTAGAAAATGAGTCCTTAACAGTAAAAGATGTGTGGAAACAATTTTCTATTTTTAATTGTTTAATTCATGTTGCATCAGCTTCCGCTCAAATAAGACCTAGAACTTTAAATGCCTGTTGGGAAAAGATTTGGCCAGCATGTGTGACAGACAATACAACCACTCAAACATCGACACTATGAGATGAAATAATTAATTTGGCACATGAAATTGGAGGAGATGGTTTTAATACCTTCAGCCACGATGATATAGAGGAATTACTTGTGGTAGATGCATTAAGTGACAATGATATTATTGATTTAACTTTAAATCTAACTGTAGACGGCGTCGTAGGTCTAGAAGGTGATAATGATGAGGAAGAAAAATCAACTCTTCTCACTGGAAAATTAATTCATGAAGGTCTTCAACTTTGCAGTAAATTAGAAAATCATTTTCTTATTAATGACCCCAATTCTGAACGAGCCTCTAAATTACAACGTGAGCTGCAGAACTGCATGTCTGGATATCGTGAACTATATAAAAAAATAAAAGAATCCTCGTCGCAAAGTTTAATTACTGATTACATTGTCAGAAAAGGAAGAGCTACACAGAACGAGAATGAAGTTTATGAAAATCCGTGGCCTTTACCGCAAATATCTATTGCAGAGAGAGTCTCTTCTGATGATGGTGATTTGGAACCACTTCGCAAACGGTGCAACCATTATCAGATAGCGATAATGATTAAAAATGTAAAACTATGTGTATTACTTTTCCATAAAATAAAATAAATTAAGATTTGAATAGAAGTTTTTTTTTTTTTAGCTTTTGTATGAATTTCTTTCAGACATTCGAAGTAATTTATCCATGCAGCCTATTTCTTTTCATTTCTTCAATTTTTTTATGCGGTTTTTAAGTCAATTTTAACTAGTTGTTTTGGTTTTATGCGATTTTAGAAAACTAAGGAACGTATCCCTACTTTTTCCATTCAAGTAATGTCTTTTTTAATGCGATTTTTTTATATGCGTTTTTCGGTAGAACGTATCTACCGCATAAAACGAGACCTGACTATACACGATTGTTCTGGATGACAATACGATATTTTAATTATAATTAATAAAAATTAATTACCCCTTAATGTTGTGATTCTTTCATACATATATACATATTTATATTAATTGAAACTATTTAATAAAAAATTGCTAAAATAAAATTTTTCTTTGTTGATCTAAGTAAGAATTGACTTGAAATATTTTTTTACATTACTTTTTTTTGTTACCACTTAAATCTTACTCTACCCCCAGACTGTCTACTGAAATTAGTGTGGAAAGTTAACTGTTGAATTAGTGGTTTGAAAAATTAGGATGACAACCTTTCACTTTTTCTTAAGAGTATGCTATTAGTTCAAACTTGACGATATATATGTAACCCTAAAGCCTATCTTAAGTCTCCTCTTTTATCACACATAACCCGGACTCACCTCCAATCAATTTAGCAAAAGTCAGGGGATGAAAATATCGAATATAAATCGCCTGATAGAGAGTTATTGCCACCAGTTCATCATCATTTTCCGAGCTGTTTTCATTAATTGGTTTGGCATGGTCGTGGTATTTGCGAGTATTTCTTACTGCCTACGGTATACGTAGGCATAATAGAAACTATAAAGCATAACATTTTTCTAATGAGATTTTGATATTTATATATCGGGGTATTTTCTAATTTACTCAAATAAAAAAACGATTGCAATGCGATTTTATTATTATTTAGAGCAGGGGTGGTCAACCCAACTGACCTCATGGGTATCTTCGGAAGAACTTAACAATCCCGTGGGCCACATATAAAAATATATATCTTTATATTAGATTTGGATCCATTACAAACATTTGTTGGAGTGAAAATTTAAAGCAGACTGATATATTATTATTGTTTTCAGTGCTTTTCATGTATACAAACATAGATAATATAATAATAATAATGTATTGATCAAATAATGTTTAATTTATTTAATTACTGAGATATCTGTTTCTCAACTCTTTCCCTTAGTTTTTGCAAGTCAATCGTAATTGATGTAGCAAACTTTCCTGCGTTAAGTTTGAGCATGATTTATATTTGATAAATTTCAATTTAGAAAAATAAGAGGTTTGCAGTAACAGAAGCAGCGTGATAAAATGGTAACAGTTATGAGATTTATTTTTCACAATACAAAAAAAAATTAAACAAAAAATATTGTACAAAATAGTCGAATTTTGTAAAGTTGTAAAGAATCTTGCGGGCCGTGGGTTGGACACCCCTGATTTAAAGCAACGGTGGCCATTCCGCGGCTCGCTTGCCACAGTATGGCATGGTGGAGTTGTAACAGTGGCACGCGAAGACTTACTGAAAATGAAAAAAAAAGTTGCAAAAGATCATAATGGGGGTTGTCTTAGACAAAAAAAACCCTCAAAATTTGGAGCAAAATAGGCTCGTGAATAAATGTTTTTCTTTAATAAATTTAATAAAATAAATATAGCTCAAAAATTAGCTGATATGCACCTAAAATAACCTGATTTTGTTAGCATCTTCAAGAACTAATCCTAATATAGATGACTTGATAAAGAAAGCAGAAATTCAAAGGCCCATTTTAAGTAAGTACTGAGAGTCTAATAACCATTTTGAATTAAATGAGTCATGTTACTTATTTTTATTTTATACTTCACCTAACTGAATGAAACTACAAAAAAATGATTGACAATAAAAAAAACTTAAATGTGTACTTTTGTGTCTTATTTATTACAATATTTTTAAATTTCGATTACATATATTTGCATTAAAAATGTGCTTTCTGCTAAAAATTCCCATAGTAAGTATGTAAGTAACATTTTTTTCACTTATTATTATTTTTATTTTATTATTTTTTTTGTTTGTTGGAAATGCCACTCATATTTTATTTTTTATCAAATAGTGACTCTCTTCCCATGAAGATTGGCCATCACTGATTTAGAAAGAAGGACAATGTAGTATAAAAGTCCTAATTTTGGTAACTGAGAAGTGTTCAGGTCTTAAGAAGATCAAATTATCTTTCCAGCAACTTTTTCAATAATGATCAATTTTATGAGTGAAATTATGTTTTTAAAAGGAATAGTGAGATAATTGTTTCATTTTTAAAAAAATAGAAGAAATTTAGCCCTGAATTATAAACATTTCAATCTTTAGAAGGTTTTATAAAAGAGATTATATAACGCGCGTAAAGTATATATATATTTGTATACACAAGTTAAATAGTCGAGGTCTTTTGACTAAATTTTCTTTCGTTGATAAATAGTCATTATAGATTAATTGCAAAAATACTATTAATACGTTTTACTGTGAAACGCTTATCTATAAATTTAAAACTTTAAAAAAATTAATTCTATTCTATGTATGCAAACAATTCAAGATTATATCAATTCAGAATTTCGCTTACGAAAATACCATACATTATTTAATGCAGAAGCATACAAACTAAGACTCTGAAAAGTTTCCGAAAGTGTTACAGAGTAACTTTATCGGAAAAAGAATACATTTGGTTTTGAATTCCAGCAACTTTTCTGAATAAAAACCTTACCTACTTAATTCTTAATTTACTTTAAACATACTTGTGTTTATGAAAAAATAACTACGGAATCTAATTTCTAGATGAGATGGCATGACTTTTCTACGTGTAGCCGTATGTATCCCGAGTTTTAGTTTTCAGAGTGAAGATTCTTAGTCTAAGCTTAAAGTATTTCTTCGTGTGGAAGTTATATCCAAAGGGTGGGTACTCTGCCCTCCTGTCTTCAATTTCCGCAACAACAGTTCATCGGTGATCTTTACTTTTAGCATATGGAGGAATTGAAACTGAACTACCTATTCTGCTACTCTGGGGACAGATGTCTTAGATCAGGGATGGGCAAACTTTTCCATCAGGTGGACTACTTCTAATTTTTTCTAGCTGTTGCGGTCACAAGGAGGGGGAAGGGGAGTCTACTGGTCTGGACCCTCCCACATAGCCCTTAACTTTTTTCCGATTGATTATAATCGCATGTATATATTACATAAAATTTAATTAAGTATCTGTTATTAATATTTTTTTTTATTATTTAATGTTTATTATTTATTCTGTAATTTATTTTTTACTGTTTTTTATTCCCGACAATCTACTAAATTAAAAAATATGTTTGACTATACGTGTTGGAGTATTATACGAGAATGGTAGAACTTCGACCCTCAACCCCTTCTGGAAAAAATTTTGAGTGCGTAGTGTTGTAGGTGTGGTGAGGTTGGAAAAGGTCTACAATATTTATAATAAATTAATAATAAATATTGAATATTATACTTACTTACAGAACTAAAATTTTAAAAAAAAACACTAACACTTTTTAAATTGCTTTTTAAAGCAAAACACAAAATACAAAACATAATAATAATTACAAATATAATAATATCAAAGGATGCCTTTATCATCAAACAATTCAAAATATGTAGAATATAAAACCTTTTCATCTAAAGTAAGTTTTTTCTTTTATAGTCAGTGAATGACTTAGTCTGCATCCTTCAGCCAATCTAGAATATTTCCGTATATAATTACTAACTTCTAAAATCTTCAGGCTGTCAACCCTAAATGTCTAGGAGGTCCACCAGTTGATCGCGATCGACGTAATGTCCACCCCAGGTTTAGATAAATGAGCTGGAATTTAGGCTATATGCAGGGTGTTACTGAATTTGGTCGTCAAATTCAGAAAGGTGATAGCATGCAGAATGGGGAAGAAAAATCACCTCAGAACAAGGGGTCTCCAACCCCGTTTAGTCGGTGAAAAACGTGAGAATAGCAGAAATCGGGAGGACGATGAGCCAAACTGGGGGAGGGGCAAACGAATGCGGGGATCTGAAGCGCCGTGGTAGGTTGATGAAACTTGCACATTTGCAAATTTTGTCACTTCTCCTGGAGTTGCTGCAAGAAGTACCGGCCACTACGCACCAGATCGTGTGGTTCTTACATAATGGTGCACCAGCGTACTTTTCGGTAGCGTTGCGTGATCACATCGATGCAGCAATATCAGGAGGTGAATTAAACGCTGTGGACATGTTGCATGGCCTCCATGCTTCCCGGATCTCAATTCCTTGGTTTTCTTTTTTTGGGTCAACCTGAAATCGCTTGTGTATCAGACGTTCATTGCTACAGTGGAGGACCTCACAACGTGACGTTCGTCAGCACACCGAATTTGCTTGAACACATCCGATAATCCTTCGTCCACTGGTGTCAGCTGTACTATAAACTACGCGGCTGCACCTTAGAACAATACCAGTGATAATCACTTGTCGTTGCATTTTTGACAACGAGCTGTGATGTATTGTTAGTGTTTTAAACATGATTTACGTCCAATAAAGTTGTTTCTTACTTTTCATTGCTCCTTTTCATTCCACTTGACACCATACCCTTCGTAACTAGTTTTGTCAATTACTCCTAATAAAAGTGATATGTGGCCCCATGTTCTGTAGCGATTGGTCGTCCACATACTATCTACTATCTACCCCCTGATATTGTCAATTGAATTCTGCAACACCCTTTAAACTTGTTGGTACTATGCTAAAGCAAATTATAAACTTGAAATAATTGTCAACTCTATGAGACTTTCCCGTGATGTTATTATTAAAAACATAAGGGTACCTTACTAAATACAGAATGTAATAACATGATAAGTGTTGAAACGTTCTTATATTTAATTTTTTCAAGTATTAGAAATATTTAAATTGCGTTTCTTTTCGTTTCAATTCAGTATGAAACTCATTATTTATGTCTTCATTACATAAAAATATCATGTGTTATAAGCGTGTAAAGTTGAAATACATAAAATTCAAAATCTATTCGCTATTAGGTCATAGTACAAACCAAAAAATTTGTTAAAACTCAGTTATTTGATTTATTATTCAAGGATTCCTTGGTTACATTACAAACTCTCCTTTTTTCAATTCATTTCATTATACTCATACGTGCCTTTTACATAGAAGACAATGCGGAAATGTTCAATAATAGTTTAAATTATAATTTCTACATTTAACACTCGTGCTTTACATATGCTTAAACTTCTATCCTTATGATAGTATGTAGTTAATATAATATACTTACAATTTCCAATTCAGAATATTTTTTACAAATTTATCATTAATAATGTACATGATTTATTCTTTATTTAGCCATTTCACACACAAATAAGATAATGTATAAGCAATGTAATTAAAGCAAAACTTATTCTAACTAGAATATCGGTCGTTATTTTTGAGTCAAGTAATTATAAGTTCTTTTTTTATTAGTTTTGTACAAAAAGAAAGTATCTAATAGTTCTAAATTACTAGAAATATTCATTAAATAAAAGTAAGAATTTATTTTCAAATATTTATTTTTCTTAAAAATATTAAATCAGCGTCAAATTATTTTTTTTTATTTTATAAAAGTAATTGATCCCAATATGTGAATGTATTTCCGCAAAATTTTATGTTACTAAAATTATTCAAAATTGATGCAAAAAAATTGGATTACAACTAAACAAATGGTAAACTATATTTGCAAAGTCTGTATTGTCAGTCAGATAAGAATAACATTTCAAGTAAATAAATAATTCGAAATTATTTGTTTACAACTAAATCCATTGCAATTCGATATCTAAATCGCAGAGAATGATCATGTAGAGGAAAGAACGAAAGAATTGCATTAATCTTTCTTTGGAGGAAGGAGTTAGTGTTTTCATTCACTTAAGGTTAAACATTACCCTACAAATAGCAAAAACATCGGGGGAAAATTGCTTTTTTTTTCATTTCTTGTGGATAATATCGGGACAACTTTCCACCAAATTTCAGATCTGAAATCAATTAGTTTTTGAGATATTTGAAGTTTTCTTAGCTTAGGCTTCGGTTTCTTTTTAAAGCAATTTCTATTCTTAAATTGAAATAATTAAAACTATTTTTAGCACAATCAACTCATTCAGTGTGAAATGGTGGTTAACTTCAATCTCTAATGCTAAAATTTGTTTTGTTTGATTATGTTTTGAGTTTCTTAACTTTTTATTTCCAATAATCTAAAAAAAATCCTTTAAAATTACTAAAATATTTTAAACATTTAGCATTTTATAAAAATTATAAAAGAACTTCAAAAATTTTGAATTTTTTAAACGTGTAATGAATAGCTGTTCAAATTGCCTTTTAACTCATAGATTAAACTTAATAAAATAATCTGAAATATCTTAATCTGAAAAAGTAAAACATAAATTACTTTTACTATTTTACTATGCCCTAAAAGCTTTTTTTAAGAAAAGGGTTCTGTTTAGCTTTTATATCATAGGTAAATTAATCATATCATAAAAAACGCAACAATAATTATTTGATTTCTAGACAGTTTTATTCAGGGCATCTCTCTCGAACCGCAACTGAACCTAAAACTGAAAACCAGAAAAAAAACATTATTTTGGTTAGAACGAAAACCGAAACTGAACTGTAAAAAATATCGGTACGATATCCCTTCAGTCGTTTTGTTACAGTAACCAACTTATCAATATTGTCTAATTTAACTTCACTATCATATACGGTAGAATCTGTTTTTGTGCAGTCCTTTTTTATGCGATTTTATTTTTGTGCAACCGCATAAAAAAAATTCTACTGTATTTCGACGAATTTGCTTGTTATATGTAAGAATTAGTGAAATTTTCGAACATTTTTTTTTGTGCGGGTACTTTTATGCGGTTTTTATCAACCGCACAAAAACAGGTTCAACTGTAGTTATCATTACATGTGAAATTGCTTCTCGATTTCCTGTTTTGATGTTCACTAGTACTTTTCTGCTTCAGTTTCGCTTAAAATTACTTGTACAAGACAGATTTAATGTAGTTGAATGAACTAAAGATATGAATGATTTTTTTAGAAAAATTTCAAATTCACACACAGTTATACTTTTTGCATCTCAGCATGCGATCATCCACGAATGTTTGTATGGGCTGTTTAGATAGACAAACTAGAATCATAAACCTAGTTGTCAAATTTGATTTTGATTATGGATATCAACGCAAATGCTCGTCATTCTAAGCTCAGTGCTCGCATTGAACATGCTGGTTTCTTGCATCAACTCACACTTCAAATTTTGATAGAATTCTTTTTTTGTATGATAAAATTATATTTTTAGTACAAATAAGAATATACATAAAACAAAGTGATTCATTCGGAACTAATCCGTAAACAATTATTATTGGTGGAGTGTAAACCGGAACTGAACCGATATTTTTTTTCAATTATTTCTAATAGTTTACAATCACCATATATATATGTATGTAATAATTCCCTCTAACATCCTTTTAATTAACTCTTTTTAATAATACTTAAACAAGCTTTAATTCCTTGGTTTAAAACTAATGCTTTAATCTTAATTGTAATCAACTAGTATCCTAAATCCCTGTCCAGCCCATTTTAACTAATCAGAGGTACTATTACATAATAGTCCCGTGATTGTTACTGCCGGTATATAAAGCGAAAATCTTGTGTGATCACTCTCTTCTCTTTCTGTCATTGTGTTCATCTTGTGGAATATCACTGCTGCTTGTCGCTTTTGTTATTGTGTGTCTGCTTTCGTGTTCTTATCAAATATCTGTGAAATACAACTTTGAATTGTCCACCTACGTGTGTGTGAATAAAAACATGAAAGCCCACTAGATTTCTGTGAAAGAAAGAAAGTGAAAGCACGCCCACTAATTTTCGAGAAAATGTTTTCTGTGAAACTTTGTGCAAATAAACGAAAAACCGAACATCGGCCCATGATACTACACACACACACACACACACACACACACACACACACACATATATATATATATATATATATATATATATAGATAGATAGATAGATAGATAGATAGATAGATAGATAGATAGATAGATAGACAAGATGTTTCACAGAAAACATCTTCAGAGTTAATGAATACCCTTTTAACTTCTTAAGAACTTCTATTCATCACAAATAAATTAACCGTCTTGCTACTTCTAATTCCAAATCCATCTCACAAAAATAGGATTTAAAGTCAGCATGTTAGTGGTCTTGCTGTGAAGATTGTATCATAACACTCATATCACAGTTTACATCGTTTCCCCACACATCTTGAACATCTTACACATTTTTGACAACCAACCAAATTAGAGCCTAGCAATTTTACATTTTTGACAATCAACCAATTCAAAGCCTACCAAATTTGATTGTCATTTCTCTTGGTATCTATCTTTGCCGACTAGTTTAAAAGAAAGTGTTCAAAAGATGCGTTTATGTATATATTTAGGTTTCTTAACTCGGTGAATAATTGCTTTTCGTTAATTTCAAGACTCTTCATTCTCTTGGAAAAAGCTCTGTGAGTAAAGAAATTTTGTTAAATTCTTTTTTGAAAAATACTTTTCTTACGTAATTGTTTTCGGATTTTTCTGCTTTAAGATTTTGGGAGAATTCGTTGTAGAATATTAATCAATGGTTTTATCATACTCTCTGTGAGTTTTTACATACTTTGAATTTTTTTTATTTGGTTTTTCCTTCCGAGTTGCAAAAGGGGAAGGTTGGTGCCTTCAAACTAGTTTAACTCCACTTATTCGGTCCTAAGTCCGAAATTGCTTTCTGACTCGCTAGGCTCTTTTTCGTAGTTCCTTTTTTGTATTTTTCTATAAATTCGATATTAATGTTTAGCTTTTATATTTTTATTACGTTATTTCTTGTTATGTTCATTATCTATTTTTTCTTGTTTTTGATATATTTTACAAATTTATTTCATATATATACAGTTCTAATTTTGACGTTTTATTCACCCACTCAAGTTCAAATACATTTTTTTAAACTTTTATGTTGTATGACAAATTTATATGACACTTGATGTTAATACAGTTTATTCAAATATTAATTCTTTAAGTAATTTAATAAATGAATAAAAACAAACAAACAAACAAGCCATATATAAATACACTATATATAGAAAGGAAAATCGCTTTCTATTTTGCCACTTCATATTGTGATTCTGTCATATGTATATACATATATATATTAATTGTAACTATTTAATAATAAGTAACTAAAATAAAACTTTTCTTTGTTGGTATAAGTAGGAATCGGCTTAACTGTTTTTATACTACCCGGATAGTTGAACAAGAAAGAAAAAAAATTACCGTTTCAAGCGCTGGTTTTATCCTCATGTGCTTTCAATTTTCCTTGTCTTCGGGGCAACGTTTCCAAATTAGTTATTCAAGTGTCGCCTTAATCCAGGAAGTTTATTTAAGCACACTCTAGAGTTAGGAAAACAGCTGACAAAGCTATCATTTGCAAAGCAAATAGTAGCGGGAGGCTTGCCCAAATATGTAGTCGTGGCATGTCACAGGATTAGTATTCCAATAGTTTACCTGATTACTATTTCAAATGTAAGCTTATCCAGGAACTGATATATTCACTATGTTTCATTAAATGGGACAGAGCTTGTGAATGTACCATGAGCTTATAATATGCTACCCTTTCAGAAATATTTAAAATGTGTCCTGGCGAATATTTAAAATTTTTAAATATTACTTATATAGTGTGTTTTTTTTAGAGGTACAGAACTTTAAATTGCAATAAAACAACGATGTATTATTCGATTGACATGAATTTTTTTTATTCGAAAGATAATCTTGTGGCATTACATTTTAAATATGATTTCTGACATAGGACTGCCACGACTGGCTCGGATGTAGTCCAATCTGGACGTCCAACTTTCGATAACTTTTTCCAACATTTATGGCCATATATCGGCAATAACACGGCGAATGTTGTCTTCCAAATGGTCAAGCGTTTGTGGCTTATCCGCATAGACTAATGACTTTACATAGCTCCACAGAAAATAGTCTAGCGGTGTTAAATCACAAGATCTTGGAGGCCAATTCACAGGTCCAAAACGTGAAATTAGGCGGTCACCAAACGTGTCTTTCAATAAATCGATTGTGGCACGAGCTGTGTGACATGATGCGCCGTCTTGTTGGAACCACAGCTCCTGGACATCATGATTGTTCAATTCAGGAATGAAAAAGTTAGTAATCATGGCTCTATACCGATCACCATTGACTGTAACGTTGTGGCCTTCATCGTTTTTGAAGAAGTACGGACCAATGATTCCACCAGCCTTAAAGCGCACCAAACAGTCAGTTCTTCTGGATTTAACGGTGTTTCGACATACACTTGTGGATTAGCTTCACTCCAAATACGGCAGTTTTGTTTGTTGACGTAGCCATTCAACCAGAAGTTCGCTTCATCGCTAAACAAAATTCACTTATGAAAATCGGGAACAACGGCAATCTCGTTTTGGGCCCATTCGACGAATCTACGCCTTGCTTGATGATATTTAAAATGTAATGCCACAAGATTATCTTTCGAATAAAAAAAATCATGTCAATCGAATAATACATCGTTGTTTTATTGCAATTTAAAGTTCTGTACCTCTAAAAAAACACCCTTTACTAGCAGTTACGGTTCACTGTATCTATGCGTAATTTATTTTATACCTAATTCAGTGCTTCTCAAACTGTGGGGCGCACCTCTAAGAGGGCATGATAAACCTAGGTGGGGTGGGGGGGGAGTCTGTCGAAAATAGTAAAACAAAATTTATTTTAAAAAAATTATTAATGTACAGAAAGGAAGCAAAACAAAATTCACATTCTGACATCATAAAAAAATCATACATTTACACTGATATGATGCGTTTATAAATGTATCGTTACTGTACACAGTGTATTTGATAAGTCAGTTAACAATACTAAGTTAAGAAAAGGTTTAAAAATTATTAGTGACTCCATGGTCTTGTCATACATAATATTATATACAAAATTTAATATTTATCTTGATTATTTGTAAGTTTTATAATTAAAATCTTACTGTAAATTTAGTGTCAAAGTATATAATTATTGAATTTAATGTATCGATATTGTATGGAGGGGGCGCGATGAAAATTATGACTGAAAATTGGGTCGCAAATGTTGAAAGTTTGAGAAGTACTGCCCTAGTTTTATTGTAGGAGTATTAATTTACATATATATCACATATGCGTTAGAGTAGTTCGAAGCTATAGGGAGAGAAAAAGTTATTATTACTCTGTACCTGCCAATGCAGAAAAGAGGTTCTATGGTATAGAGATTAGGAGAAAAAAAGGGGGTGGGGACTTATTGTATTTACTCAAATCTGTAAGACATCATAGAATCATAAATAATAAATTATGTTAAATATTCATCGATAAAACTTCTAAAAAATGAAAAATTAATGCGGAATAATAAAAGTTAATTAATATATATTGCAAGTGTTAAAAGCCTTCAAATACATAGATAAACCTATAATTACTATAACCGTTAATATAATGTTTCGAAAATGATTTGTCACTCTCATTGTCACAGCTGATTTCGGAATGGGTGCCAGCGTCGACATTTCCCTACATGGTGTCGTTTTCCGTGCAATCCGATGCCTTTCTGTTAGGGATGGCGATCTGAGATCGATTAATCGAAAAATCGATTTCTCAGACCAAAAAATCTATTTTTAAATTCAGTATGTAGCAGTGAATCAATATTTCAGCCTAAAAAATCGACATTCGATTTCTTTCTGTTTTGGTGAAAACCAAACAAAACGAAGAATTTAAACACTATTTATAGCAGGCAGTTATGTACCTGAAGTATGATCTATACTTTACTGGTAAGAACAAAAAACTCTATTTATCATCACTTTCACTCAATAGCCATATCGTGGGATCATCTGTTCCTCGTGAGCGCCTTCTTTCGAATGCCGGCAACATTGCAAGTGATGAGCGGAGCCCCCCGCTTGGATCCCAGTAGACTTGACAGACTGTTGTTTTTAAAAAAATTAGGCATTAAGCAATGTGAACTATAAGCTATATAATATATTTTCTAAACTTTTTAATGTAGCAAATACATTTAGAAAATATAAATGTCTTCTTTTATACCTGATACTTTGCTATGGTAATAAAGATAATTGTAACTGTGGAATTTCATGAACTAAAAAAATCCCCCCTGATTTTACTGATAAGCGATCGTTTATTCTGGTATTTTTTTTTCTTGTTTTTCATAAAATGGATTTATATTTACACTGTAAATGCAGACTTGAAAAAAAAATCGATTTTTTAGAAATCGATCTTTTTTAGACGTCGATTTTTTTGTGAATCCATTCATCAGGTTACGATTCGAATCGATTTAAGAATCGATCTTTTTCACAAAGAATCGCCATCCTAATTTCTGTATGCAACATTTTTTTAAAGAATGTAAATAAATTTTAAAGGCTGTTGTGTCTTTACAAGCAAAAATTATATCATTTGGCGTATGCCATCGACGTACATTTGATTTATACGTGTCAAATCAAATTTTTAGAGGCCGCTGATTTGCTTCCATTTCTTCATATATATATAAAATTGACTTATCTTCCTGCGTCATAGTGAACTCGTTTTGATGCTACTACAGATACATTTGCTGTTTAGGTGATTTAAAAGAAAACGTATACAAAGAAATTTCCTAAATACCAGCAGAGAACGAAGCTTAATATAGACTAGACACTGGAGATAAACTGCGGAATGAGATTAGTCATCAATACAAATGAACAGAATGGACCATAACATTTTACCTTTTAAAAAAAGGTGGAAACTTAATTTTTCCGTCTGAGAGGGGCAGTCTCCGCAAGTTTACTCTACAAACAATAACAATGCTCAATCTCAATAGCCGAAACCAGCTATCCCATTGATCCTTGCCTTAATGAAGCCACTCATCCTCCAACAACCCAAGCTAATAACACCAGCAATATCGTAGTTTCAAGATAGGGAGCGGAGGATCGAGTCATCAATCCAGTCTCCATCCAACAAATGTTTTGTCTTCGATTCTAAGCCGCATCCGATTTTCAGTAGCATTAACACTAAAAAAAATGTGGCTTAGATTCGAGTAAATACGCGGTAATCAAGGTTAAATGAATTTAGACCCAAAATAAAATTATTTTTCCACAATATAAATTACCAAAAGCGACAAATATTGGTAAAATCCTAGGAGAGCCCACACCCTTGGCCACAAACAAAAAAAAGCGCCAAGCGAAACCGACAATGGCGGTAGTAGATATAGCGGGATAAGGTGGATACGTAATAAAAATATATGTATAAACAATATAGAAATTAAACATTTAAGATAAAAAATATAAAAACAGCACTTACTTTCTTATTGCTGATCTTTTCCTAGTGGAGGGTAGAGCGTAACAACAGATTTTATAAAATTCTTGAAGGTTTCATCGCTAAGCGAATGATCATGTGAGCGCCGCCATATATATTGTGCGAGGAAATGGTCGAATATACCTTCCGGGTGGCAGGTGCGATTTCGAACAGCATGCGTATTCACACCTTATTTTTCGGCATCTCCATTCAAATCCATCCAAAACTACACTCTTTCGTTCGTATAATACCATTCGCTCATTACATTTAGGACATTCATAACTCGAAGCAATCAATCCTTCCTTCATACACCATTCAGTCAATTCTTTAACTTTCGCATTCAATTAAGTAAAAAATTTTAAGGTATATTCATTCACACACGCAGCCATACTTCTACCCCAGTGACCAACAACAAAATGAAATTTGAAATGTCCGCCAACAAAATACGTTACCAGAAATAGGTTTGCCATATCTAGTGTATCAAAGTAGGGTTACCAAGATGGCGCAGTTAACGCCTACCAAAATAACTCGTGCCAAGGGTGTGGGCTTTCCTAGGACTGAACCCAATTATTGATAAGATTACTGAGCAGCGAATAGTAGATTAGGTTTCTGCAATTTCACGAACAAATCTTCTGGATTTACATCGTCGTCATCGTATAAGATTGAAAAAGTGTGACACAATTCATGCTGAGATATGTGCATGCAGATGCGAATGTGTATCGTGAAGAATGGAGCATGCTGAATAGTGAAAATTTGTAATTAATTTGTAACAGTTTGCTCTTTTCTTGTCATTAAATTTTATTACACTACTTGTAATTAAACTACAAAAAATTCAACTAATGTAAAAAGCATATTACAGGAAAAAATAGTACATTTAGAGGGTAGTTTAATACGCAGTACAACGACTTAAAAATTAAATTATTAAAAAGGAATTTGATATTTTTGTTATGTTCTGGGGAAATTAAGGTAGAAATATTTTTCTTATTACATTGATCCCAGTTTCTGGCCTATGAAAAGGAGTCCAACTTCCAAAATTGGCTTCCGTTAAAGAAATTAAAAATTTTACATTGCGTGAAAACTTATGAGCAAACGTAAATAATTTAACTTCGATGTTTTATGAAACGGAAAATAAAGGAAAGTCTAATTACTTTGGAAAATTAATTTAACTAGAGGAACACGCGTTTTCCCCTTTTCCTTTTGATAAGTACAAAATTTTTGAAGTGAAAACTTCTCTAGGAGCGTTTTTCTGGAGAGTGAACTTGAATGATGTGTTTTAAAAAGCCAAACATTGTTACGCTCGGGTTTGAACCGCTCGTAATAATGGTAACAATACTACTGAATGGTAGCAATACTACTCGTGGCAAAACTATTGAATCATTTGGGTTTAATGATTCATACATAGGAGAAATTTGTGCAGTGAAATGTAGAGCAGAAAATGGACAAATAATTCTAATGGTTACTATTTATATTTCACCAAATCAAAGTGTAGAAAAAAATATCGAATTCATTCACAAAAATTTAGTTGTCCACACTGCGGGAAACCGGATCAACTCTTCTGAACAAATTGTTTATTATTTTAACTCGGGATTTTAATTTAAATCTTTCAAAAGACAAATCAAAGCCTTTAGTAGATTTTTTTAAATCAAAATTCAGTTTAATTATGTTAAATGATCCAAATGAAAGCATGACAAAGTAAGAAACAACGCTTGACGGAGTTTTTTTTAGATATTTAAATAATTGTGAATCTAAAGTATTTATAACATATTTCGGCTACCATAAACCCCTGTTCTTTCCTACTTAGAATACTATTAGTTCACAAATATGATTGTATATTTCGCAAAAAATATTAA
The DNA here is from genome assembly GCA_019973935.1 of Trichonephila clavipes. NCBI lineage: Eukaryota > Metazoa > Arthropoda > Arachnida > Araneae > Nephilidae > Trichonephila > Trichonephila clavipes. Next base: position 58,721 of record BMAU01020943.1, read on the forward strand.
TTTATGAGTACAGACATATGTGAGTAATTTTATTTGAAAATACTAATATCACACTTTGTTTTTTTTGTTCACCTAACTAATCCCTGAAATAACATTACAAAATTTGACGTCATCGCTTCTATCGTGTGGTCATAAGCACACACTCCTTTTTTTTTTATCTAATTTTAATATTTAATATTTAGTGAATTATTGTCTGTCATTCCTTAATGTGTAAATAAATTGACATTTCTTCTGTTTGTTTCTTATTTTTTGACTTTTACAACTTAGTAAATAAGTATTTTTTTTTAAAATTACTTTCTTTCAAATGAGTAAATTTAAGGTTATTGTCTACCTTCGGAACCATTTGTTTTTTTATAAAAACAAATTTTTGCAACAAATGGAGTGTTTTTAGAAAGAAAAATAAAAGTGAACATGTAACTACATAAAAAAATTTAAATAAATATTATACTTTTAGAAAAATTGATTTTTTTATGTAAATTTTACGAAATTTTTACTAAAACGAATAACACTGTATAAAAATTTCTAACACAATTATCATAATTTTCTTTATACACAACATACATATTACGGTGCTTTTCAAAATGAGCCAGAATCTAAGAGAAATATTAAAATATAAAAAAAATTACAGACAATTATACATAATAATATTTTAACATTTTGATATTTTTTAAGTTTTATCTTTATAAAAATTACCCTAAACTTAAAAATATTAAAACTATAACACAACTTATGGTCCACTTTATGATAATTAATATAATATAAATCTTCCCACACAAAATTTCAAAACATTATCTGGTTTGGTTTTTAAGATATCATGTATCTGGTAAAGCGTTTCTTTCGAAAACATAATTTTGAGAAAAAAAGCATTTAAAGTTTTATCTTACCGCCCTTTTGCATAGAGTGGTATTTTTTTAAAATCACTTTAACTTTATTTCTATTTCGTGTAAATAATAAAGAAAAGCTGTTTTGGAAAGAAAAATGTTCAAACTATAAAATTTCGAAATAAAAAAAATGCCTTATGTAGACGAAAAATGACATTTTCAAGGTAGGCAGTCACCCTAAATATTTTTCGAAATGTATTCTATAATTTTCGGGCGTCAGCATATAATTATTAAGAATTAAAGATCTCTAAATGAAGAAGAAAAGAATGGGTATTTTTTCGTTTTGTCGTCGGAGGCGATAAAGTCTCCAAAAATGATACAACCGACGCCAAACGGTATATTTCCGCTGGTAACCTTTTACCACCCCATTTCAAAACAACCCATTGTCTATTCTTACCCGTAATACCTTTTTAATGATACATCAAAAATAGATGATAAACGAATGAAAACGAACATTTATTAACAAATTTTATGTGTATATTATGATTTGTTTCCAATAAAATCTACTTGGTGAGATATGAGCCGGTGAAATGGAAAGGTACCGAAAAATATTAGAGAAAAACTTAAATAACTTTTTTATATAGATTTAAGACCTATATAAACTACCTGAATTAATTAAACTCATCCTTTCCTAATACTCATCCTTACCAATATAATAAACGCGAAAGTTTGTGTGGATGTTTGGTACTCTGACACAGAAACAGCTGAATGGATTTTAATGAAACTTTACAATAATATCACTTATACATCAGAATAACAAATAGGCTAGAATTTATAAAGATATTGTGTGAAGTGTCTAAAATATAATGATAATTGTCAAGTAAGTAGGAAAAAATAAAAGCCCTCGACAGCATATATCTATCTCTTATGTGTGAAGGCTAATTACAATTTAAACATAAAATAAATGCAACAAAAAGTAATATTAACGTATTACACTTCCAGATATAAACTATTTATACTATTTTAAGCATTCATTACACAAAATTTGTAACAATTTGTCACTTTTGTTGAACAGAGATCAGCTTAGGAAGGTATTTTCAAAAATTGACCCACAAGAGAGTTATGGGGAGTTACAGATAAAAAAAAATCCTTTTTATCAGCTATTAAATCTACATACTTAAAATTTAACAAACAGAGCATTTTTTATTCAGCTGAGATATGCAAAAAGATTTTTTTAATTTGCAATTCACGTAAAATTAACTCATTAAAAGCTTTTTTTATCCTTCAATCTGTATTGTTTAATTTTTCAATTCACCCGTGCAAAGAACGGCTATAAAAGTTATTGTATAATATTCCCGATTCTATGAATATACTTTTACTCAAAGGACATGGTCTTTTTTTATTTTTTCTTCGGAGTTTGAAACTTTGCAACTCTTTTCATTTGAATAAAAAAGCAGGATCCTTTTTGTGGAACCAAACAACTTTTTAAGGGGTTTAAAGGAAATTATCCATTATTCAGACAGACATTTCTATAGAAGAAGTCATTCCAAATGCATTCAGTTTTCTTGTAAATGTAAATCAGTTTTAATTGGTTTCTTATCCTTTATCTTTTGCATTAAGAATTTTCAGTTCGAAAACTTACGTTTTATTTAATGAAATTGTCTTGGAAAATAAAAAAAAGAACTAAACTTTATTTTTTAACTTTAGTTCCAAAAAACTAATTAATTTGAAAATATTAAGTTTTATTGATATAAAGTAAGAAAATGACAATAAATTTAATAATAATATATTAAAAAGAAAAATTACAAACGTGCACCCATAGTTGTTTCTGTTACTCTTAAGAATAATCTAAAATTAAATAGAACTCAAGTCGAAAGTTATTTCAAGTATTCTTTTCTATCAAAGATGAAATAAATAACATAACCAATTTTTAAAATTTATTTTTATGACCCTTTGAAGTTATTCAAATAAATTTTCAAAATGCTCTTTTAATGAAATTAGTTTTATTCTCATAATTTAATTCCATTTTTAATTGAAAGCAAATAGACAGAAAACATACTTAGCTATAAGTTTAACATTATAATTAGTTAATTGTATTTAATCTTAGTAGTTGTGACTTGTACAAATTTCTTGTATAAAACTGTGCATTTGCACAAAAAAGACTTTTTTTTATCTATAAGTTTAACTTAATATAAATTTATTATTCTTATAATACATTACAATCTATTTTCAATTATACATTTCAAAATTATTTATGACATCAGGGGAGCTGTAGAAAATGATGGTAATAGCACAAAATTTTAGAAATTAGAAAAAAAAATTAGATTTAAGGTATCTCTCACTCTCCGACTACGTTCGGAACCGTGATTTTCCAAAAGCGTATAAATGGATAATATTTATGATATTTAGTGTCACTTAGATTAGAAAATGTATATAAAATTGTTTTAAGAATATCATTACAGTAAAAAATTATTTAAGTACAATATTTTGACAAAAAAAGGAACATAGAATGACAAATTTTCAAAATATTCTCCTTTTGTGAAAAAAATGCTTCTTTTATAATAATATTTTGGCTGTATATAGCTCAGACCTCTTTGCAGAGGCTAAACTAGAATTTTTGAAATATATGACTTAGAAGTGGGTTTATCCATGTTTACGACAACAGAGGGGAGAAATTTTAAGGAAAAAATGCCGATATTTATTTCAATTGGTTGTACCTCTGAAAATAATGTGCATTTTTCAAAAATCATAGTTCCGACTCTTTGAAGTCTTTACTTCATATAAGCAAATTATTATTATTTTAGAAGCATTTTTTATAAAAGGAGAACATTTTGAAAAAAGGTTATTCTAAGTTAATTTTTTGCCAAAATATTGTATTTAAATAATTTTTTGTCAAAATTCCCTTAAAACAAATTTATACATATATTCTAATCTAGGTGACACTAAATATCATGAAAATTATCCATTTATGCGCTTTGTTAAAACCACGCTTCCGAATGTATTCGGATACCTTAAGAGACTTTTAAAAAAAAAATATTTTTAAAAATTCCAGGAACACAGTAATTGTATTGAAATATTAAATAAAAAATGTGGAAGCAAATTAACTGTATTAATTAAATTAAATGTTTTGATTGATAAATATTGGCCACTTACTGAAACAAGATTTGCAAGAAATTTGGCTGTGTATGGAAAAATAACTTACTTTAAAAAGATCTATCTTTACTGATGTAAACTTTAAGTGATTTTCATCGTTACTTTTGTTTTATATTTCGAACATTCTTAGAATTTTATTAAAATGTATTGCTTTTATGTACCTTGCACAACTCGCCGATTCTTAAAGGAATTAATTTATCGTTTTTATAATGAAAATTTTTACTTTATTTTAAGTGGGAGAGTGAGCCACTTCCTGTCAGGTTAATGGTGAACCAACCCTTATTGTATTAACTATACAAATTTTTATATTCATTGTTCAAATAGTAAAACTGTAATTTTAATATATTATATGTAGCTCTATTTATTTTTTTTCTTATCAAAATTCGTTTTGGATCTCCATTTAAATTAATCACTGAAGCTGCATCTGTCAACATTTCATTGATTAAGTCCTCAGATTTTGATAAACCTGCAGCTTTCTGAAAAGATGCGTATTTAGTTCCGTTGATTGTTGATAAATCTTCATATGAGACAACTCCCTATTTTTCACGCAACGATTCTACTCATGGCAATCGTTGCGTTATTTTTCTGCAAGAGCAAGCAGTAATGTATTACTGCAACAGTATTGCTCACATTGAACGAAACGAAGCACAGGGTAGCCAATTCAGATCGTACTACAAGTGTGAAATCAGGGTTACCAACTTGGTGAAATATCTTGCAATAGTACGTAATAAATTTATTACAGCATTAAGGTAAGGTTTTGTTTTATTTTTATCTATAGAGAGAGAGAAAAACACATAAATATCGAATTATAGTAGATTTTATAGAGAAACGTGAAAATATTTCAAACAAAATTATTTTATTAGCCCATAATAAGAATTTCTCTTCATGGTTTCCTTACCAATACATTTATTTGTAGCATGTAACACGAAAATCTTCGGGTATTAAAGGGTATATAAAATATTAACAATTAATAGGAGCTTGTATATTGGCCCGTTGATCATTTTCGCCAAATCAAAAATCGTCGCTAAATACCATTATATTCATTAATCAATAGTAAAAAATTGTTAGCAAGCATGCTCAAATATGATAAACTTATTTATAAGCCGGGCAAATTTTTTAAAATTTCGCTGTTAATTATTTGCGAAATCAATGTAAATTCTTCAAAATCTTGGGGAAATCTTAGTGCATATTTTTCAAAATCTTGGTGCAAACTCTTTAAAACTTTATTTACCTCATTTTGATTTATTGCAGTTTTTTTCATGCAATGTGTTTTTTTATCCCTACAATGAAAATTAGGAGATATACATAAACCAAATACTTCACTTTTGGAAATTTAATCTGTTAGAGCTAATTAATTAATTAAAGATATTCAACTGAAAAATTAATTTCACTGTTAACTTAAATAAAATAGTCAAATCGTTTTCTAAGGTCTTCATTAACATAAAAAAAGACGCTTAAATTTTGACATTAACTATTTTTTCGGGACAAAAATGATAATCTTCGCTATCCGCTGATTCTGCCATTATCCGCTGATTATCGCCGCAATTTCTGCCATAAAACTCTTCGCCTTTTCCACTTAAATACTCATCATAGAACCCGTGCTGCCGTATATCTTGGAAGAGTGGATTACAAAGAATATTTCTGCTAAGTATCGTTAGAATATTCGCAAAACTGGTTATTCTATGTAATTTTAAAGTGATTGGTACTTATAAGTACCATCGGTAGATAAAGGGTTGAACTTTTCTACAAATTACTGGTCAGTTGATTATTTCGTCAATAGAAAATTTTTTTAATGCTTACCAATGTTTTGACAATTAATGGCATTCAACTTTTCCTTATTTTTCAACTATGGCTTATAAATGCCTTTTATTTTCAAAAAAAAATGCAAACGTTTCTTTGTTTATATTTTTGTAATTTTTGTCCAAGGAATATTATATAGGGTTATTTAATTCATGTACTAAATTTGAATAACATAAAATAAATTCGAATAGCTCTCAAGAGAAACTCTTTCTTTTGTGTAATTATTAAAACAAATTTGATATAAATATATTCAATACTAAACAAAATATTACACTTAAAATTATAGAAAGATACATTCTACAACTACTTGAAACTAATTATATATACATGAGGAATTAGTGTACTATTTTTAATTAGAATATAATTCTAGAATGAGTGAATTCTAGAATGAATTAAATTCTAGAAAACAATGAATTTATATGCAGCGTAGTAATATGGAATTATGATATTTTAACTATAGCAGTAGAAAAATTTGGAAAAATATTTTAAGTGCTTGTAAAATGCAAAATTTTATAGCTACTTATTTTAGAATTGATACAAACTAATGGAACCAAATGACTCAAATTGATTTTCAAGACATTTGTAACTGACTTTTCTTTGTACATACTATTATTTTAAATTATTTCACAGAGTATTTTCGTAATATAATTGTTACTACAAAGGAATAAACACAACAAAATGATGCTTAAGTAATTAATTATTCACCATTACTTTATTTGTCGAAAGTTCTAAATCAAAATTTGTTCTTTATATAAATTATACCATAGCAATTCAACTCAGAAATATACTTAACCGTATGTATTTGACACATATACCGTATGTATTTGCTTTATTCCAATCACGAGTAGAAATTTACGGGGAATCACTCAGGCTTCAATGTACCTGTGAAATCATTAAGTATTATTATGTAACTAATTCTGGCACTTTAAAAATGTAGATTTGATCAAAAATTACCAAAATGATAGGTAGCATATTTAATCACTTGAAAGCAGAATGAATCTAATTTGCTTAAAGTAGATAAAAAGGGTTCCAAATCCAATTTAATTCACTAATAAAGTTAGTATTAACCCCTTGGCCTGATTTACTTCCTAACTGGTTTGCACGATCACCGTACAGGCTACCGAAAAATAACCACAACCGGTGTGCCTGTACGCTGTACGGGCACTGATATTTTCTTCTTTGTATCATAAATTTGCAGATATTTTAATTCTTGTAATAAGAATATTAGTACTAGTGTGTCCTTAAGAGAGGCGATTTCTCCATTGTACTGAAATACTTCTCATCCAGGATTTTCTTTGTTGTGAAAGCGGGAATTTTTCATCGAAGACAGAGTTTAAATTCTTGAAAGTATTCGATAAAGAAAAGGGATTGGAGATGGAATGTACAGTGTGTTACTTCAGAAGAATTGAAAATTGAAAGATATATAAAAAAGCCGATATTTTAACTCTGACCCCATTGAAATGAAGACATTATTACATCAGGCTTCAAATTATATATATATATATATATATATATATATATATATATATATATATATATATATATATACATAAAGGGTGTTTTTTTAGAGGTATAGAACTTTAAATTGCAATAAAACAACGATGTATTATTCGTTTGACATGAATTTTTTTATTCGAAAGATAATCTTGTGGAATTATTACATTTTAAATATGATTTCTGGCATAGGACTGCCACGACTTGCTCGGATGTAGTCCAATCCGGACGTCCAATTTTCGATGACTTTTTCCAACATTTATGGCCGTATATCGGCAATAACACAGCGAATGTTGTCTTCCAAATGGTCAAGCGTTTGTGGCTTATCCGCATAGACCAATGACTTTACATAACCCCACAGAAAATAGTCTAGCGGTGTTAAATCACAAGATCTTGGAGGCCAATTCACAGGTCCAAAACGTGAAATTAGGCGGTCACCAAACGTGTCTTTCAATAAATCGATTATGGCACGAGCTGTGTGATATGTTGCGCCGTCTTGTTGGAACCACAGCTCCTGGACATCATGATTGTTCAATTCAGGAATGAAAAGTTAGTAATCATGGCTCTATACCGATCACCATTGACTGTAACGTTGTGGCCTTCATCGTTTTTGAAGAAGTACGGACCAATGATTCCACCAGCCCATAAAGCGCACCAAACAATCAGTTTTTCTGGATGTAACGGTGTTTCGACATACACTTGTGGATTAGCTTCACTCCAAATGCGGCAGTTTTGTTTGTTGACGTAGCCATTCAACCATAAGTGCGCTTCATCGCAAAGCAAAATTCGCTTATGAAAATCGGGAACAACGGCAATCTCGTTTTGGGCCCATTCGACGAATCTACGCCTTGCTTGATCTATTTTTAAAATGTAATTCCACCAGATTATCTTTCGAATAAAAAAAATTCATGTCAGTCGAATAATACATCGTTGTTTTATTTCAATTTAAAGTTCTATACCTCTAAAAAACACCCTATATATATATATATATATATATATATATATATATATATATATATATATATATATATATATATATATATATATATATATATATATATATATTATGTGTGTGTGTATATATATATATATGCACACACACAAAATCCTCAACCATATGAAAAAGAGGTATAAACGTGAATTATTTTTGTAAGTATGAAAGAAATTTTTTTAAGATGTATGGAATATTCTTCACAATATGCAAAGTGTACTTATAAAAAGCTAACATTTAGGGTTTGAGTGTTCCACATTATTTAAATAAAAAATAGTGTGAAAATTTTTAAATTTAAAATTTAAAAAAACTTCCATCTTCGCATTTTCTTTAGTTATTTGTGCAATAAAATATTTGACTATTTTTGGAAGATTTCGGAGAAAGAAATCGCACTTAAGGAGTTAATTTGTTATTAGATTTTGTGTATATGTATATCATTATTTTTCCACCGTCTATCAATATTTTTTTAAACATATTAATCTGATCGTGCTAATAACGAAATAATCAGTTAGTGTGCAGTTAGTTTTAGTATAATAGTTATTGTAGCTTTTCCATTAAATTTCGGTGGCGTTAATATCGCCAAGTAGACTTGATTGGTGGCAACACACGGTATGCACAACTGTACCAGTCAAAGACCAAATTTATCATTGGTTTTTCATTCATTTTTGACGTATTTAGAAAAAAGACGTTGCTTAAGGAAAAAAACCAAGAATTTTTAAAAATGCGCCAATAAAAGCTACCACCAGGAATATTCCCTTTTGGCGTTAGCTGTATTATTTTGGCAACTTTATCACCTGCACCGGTGAAATAGAAAAGTGCCAATAATGTTAGCTAGTGAATTTAACAGAATATTTCATTAAATACCACGTGACTATACAAGCGATATTCAATATATGTCTTTTAAACATCTGGAAACAAAAGCAATTCTGTGTTCCCTTAATAGATCATTTCATATAATTAATGCAAAATGTTTTTGCTCTAATCAAGAGCAATTTGAGTGATCTTGTGTCAAATTACAATATTATAGCTTTTGAAGAATTAGCATTGTTGTGTATTGTATTATAAATAAGAATACTTATTTTTTTAGAGCCCTGTCTCTTTTAAAAATTCAAGTGAGTTATTGTTATTATTGCATACAACATAGGCAAACGTAGAAATAATACCCATTTTATGTGATGAGGAATCAATATAAAAAAATGTATGCAACTTGAGATTGCATATTTACCATTATTACCTATGAAAAGATATCTTTTTAGTAGTAGATGCATCCCGCATTGGTTAAAGTACTGAAGTTTGAGATGAAGTGTCTTGATGGCAACTTCAAAATTATCAAATTACGGAATATTTTCATCTTAAAGAGCTAGTCAAAAATAGAAACGTGTGTTAATCAATACGTAAATTACTAAGTAATTATCAAATAATATTAATGCAATGTAAGGTACATTTGACTATAGAAACAGATGGAAAATCACCGAACATACAGCTTGCGATTATGAGCATTCGACTAAAGTGGTTTAACCCCTTAACTACCGATAAAAAATTATATAATTCACTCCCGAGAGCCACCGTTTTTCACATAGGCGAGGGTATGAGATGTATTAGGGGGGGAAGGCATCAATAAGAAAATCTTTCTCTGGAATAAATAAAACCTTCGCAAACACTGTAAAAGTCATGTTATTGCATTTCAAATCCTTCGAAATAGTTTTACTGATAGCAGCGCGAAGAAAAGAAACGCATTTCGAAAGTCATATATATACGTGCGTACATTTAAAGTACCAATGTGCTGAGACGTATAGATACGCCGGCTGCACTTAAGGGGCTTAAGAAATAGACTCATGGAGTGGAATACTTAATTATAAAGCAAAATTGACTCTTCATAGCAGCAGCTACATGTACGGTGATTTCAAATGGATTCAAAGAATACAATGATACATTTGTAAGATAAAAACTTTTGACATAATAAAAAATGAGTGCAAACTACTTTAATTAAAAATGTTGCCGTTAATTATCTGACCTGATCGTCAGTAACATCTGTTCAAGGTTCAAGCGAAATTCACGACGCGGCAAAGGTTAGTTTTTATGCCTGTTATTAGACGTAGTTTTGAGTACCATACAAGTGACATTACTATTTGACTCAGTTTCACTCTAATTTTGAGGGAGAAGACCCTGGGTATAGTCAGGGACCTCCCACCACTCTTTCCCTTCCACGAACCTCACGATATTACTTGCGGCTAAACAGCTGCTTAGATTGCCTCCATATCACACAGGCAGTAAATATTTATAACACATATGTCTTCTCTAAGATTCAAACTCAGGTACTACGGCGCAGCAGTCATTGTCACTAACCGCTATACCGGATTGGTTGCATTGAAAAAATAAACTATAAAAAGTGTTTTTATGGGAATAATTGTTTAATTTGTTTGTGATTGAGTATTTATTTTCCAAAAAAAAAGAAAAATAACACATGAATTATTATTGATGTTATTGCTAAAAAAATTTGAAATTTGTCAAAAATTAGAGGAAATAAAAAAATTATTTAAATTTATGTATGGATTTTTATACAAAAAATGAAAACAAATTAAGATTGAAAAGAGATTGAAATACATAATTAATTACAAATATAAAAAATTGTGTGCGTGTTCCTTTTAGTATACACACTATAAAAAAACAAAAAAAAAAGACGCACCAAAAAGTAGTTGCCCGATTGTAATGATATTTCGTATGCAAAAACATTTGTACCGGACATGCAAATGATTAAAATTTGGTGTCCAATGAATGAATAGTGGACACTACAGCGCATCAGAACTGTGCAACCAGCAAGTGTCTGTAAGAAGCGATTCTCAATTTGATGGTCAAAATTTCTGTTGCACTGTGGTTAAGAATACCTTTCAATGACTGAAAAAAGTGACTCAACATAGAATTCGAGCTGATTGCGAGCAACTGTCAGGGTTTGAATGAGGTCGTATCATTGTATTGAAAGATGCAGGTTGGGAAAATTGGAGAATCGCTCGTACGGGTGGAAAAGATTCATCCATTAGAATATGTTGGCAAGAATGGATGAACAATGGCAGAGTTCAGAGTCATGATGGTAGCGGTCGACCTAAGGCAACAGCAGATCAGGTGGACAGATTGATTGCCAGATCTGCTGTAGCAGAGCCTGATTCATCTTTATTAACCATCAGACGGCTGATAGAACGAAATGTATGCTCGTACCAACCACTACGCCACCTGCCACTCACGCCTGCGCACTGTCGAGCCACATTGCATTGGTGCTTGGCTCGATCAGGTTGGAATCATGATGATTGGGGACGTATAGTGCTTAGGGATGAATCCCGCTTCCAACTGTATCCTGATGACCATCGAATATGTGTCTGGAGACGCCCATGGCAGCGTGCCGATCCTGCTTTCACAATTGCACGCTAAACAGGCCATCAACCAGGAATTATGGTCTAGTTTGGATTTATTTTGAGAGCTGGTTTCCTGGTCGTCATTAAAGACACATTTACAGCACAGCGGTACATCGGCTACATTCAACTGTTTTGCTACCGTTCCTTCTGTAGTACCTTGGGCTTATGTTTTAGCAAGATAATGTTAGATCACATACGGCGCGTGTTGTTATGAACTGTCTTACAGCTTGTCAAACACTTCCTTGGCCAGTCAGGTCCCCAAATATCTCTCCAGTCGCGCATGGTTGGAATATGATGGGGAGGTAACTGCATCTACCAGGGAGTGTTGATGACCTGATCTGACAATTGGAGCAAATTTGGCAAGGAATACCGCAGGAGACCATCAGGGGTTTTATCACTCTGCCGCGTCGTGTGGCAGCTTGCATCCAGGCTAGATGTGGGTTGTAACGTCACGTCTCGAAAACAACAACAACATCTGGTGTCGGTTTCTTTGTAGATTCGACGCCCACACGTGCAGCTTCCGATGCAGCGCAACCCCTGTTTGACCCCCGAGGAATCTAGCGACCCGACCGGAAGATGAGGGGAGAGATGCTTTGAACTTGCACGGGAGCGGTAACCAACGAATCCTCCTCTCACGGGTCCTGAATGCTAACTTTTTATCCCAAAGCGCTGCCACCAAAACTCTAAGCTGTAACGTTTGAAAGAATAACTGTAGCGTATTCTTGGTTAATTTAAATATGGAATTTATTTACGTCACAACTATTGAATATTATTTACAGAATGATAAATTACAGTTATTAAAGTTAATTATAGATTGTTAGAGTCCAATATTTCGTGAGAGGAGGATTCGTTGGTTACCGCTCCCGTGCAAGTTCAAAGCATCTGGTCCGTCGAGCCGGAGGAACAAGCCGAAAATTACGATTATGTAAAGAAATTATTACTTAAAAGATTTAAGTTAAGTCCGGAGGTCTTTCGGCAAAAATTTGTCCAACACCAGAAAAAATCCGATAGCACCTGGAAGGATTTCACTTTTGAAATTACGAATTATCTAGATGAGTGGCTGATTGGCTTAGAAATAAATACCTTTCAAGATCTTAAAGATCTAATGGTGGTAGATCAATTAAAAAAACGCGCCAATGCTAGTATGAAAGATCATTTTTTAGATAATTGGGCAAACCTTAAATCAGCTACTCAAATAGCAGAACTCTTTGATAATTATGAGGACGTCCGAAAGGTAAATTCGAAACCCATGGATAGGTGGGGCAGAAATGATAAAATTTTGACATACTCAGGGATCAAGGAAAAAAGAAAATAGATTTGGGAAAACTTCCCTCAGATTAGGAGCTTCTGTTCCGGAGAGTACTAGAGAGAACTTTTGAAAAACGCGTGATACAAAGATGTTATCATTGCAATATGCCTGGACATATAAAAGCCGGTTGCCCTAAATTAATAAAAAACAAAACGACGGAAACTCTCAATAATATTGAAGAAAATGAAAACCCGGATTTTCTTAATTCATATGCAACAAAGGGCTCTGTGAATGGTCACGAGATAGACATTCTTAGAGATACGGGAGCGACAATAGATTTAGTATGTGCAAAATACATAAATCCTTCTTCTTTCTCTGGTGAAAATGTTTGGGTAAAACAACCGTTAAGCCCAGAATTAGTTTGTTTACCTTTGGCGGTCGTGGAAATTTCCGGAAATTTTGGAACGGTGCAGACTAAGGCAGCGGTTTGTGGAAATCACTTAAATCAACACGGTCGATATTTGCTTGGAAATAAAACGGCCGAGCTAATAAAAGGAAATTTAGGCTATAATTTCCTGCCAGTCGAAATATTGAATGCTGTCCAAACAAGGTCTCAAGTCAAAGCGACTAGAGAAGAAAGGGGAATAGATAGTGGTGATGCTAAAAAAGGGGAAGATGAGGTTATAATTGTTTCTTCGGATGCAGAGGACGAAATTTTAATACCTGCACTCCAGGAATATGTTCCGGAATTAGCGCTGCTAAGGGTTACGCGAGAAAATTTAATCAATGCTCAAAAAAATAGCGAGGAGATTAAACCCTTATACGAACAGGCAGCCAGTCAAGTGCAGGTTACCAATCAGGTTTATTCGCTAGAGAAGGAATTATTGGTCAAAAATCGTGAAGATAAGTTAGGTAACGTGGTGAAGTTAATAGTAGTGCCGGAAGGGTTGCGCGACCCTATTAAATCATTGTGTCATGAGGGAACATCTGCACACCTGGGAATTACGAAATCCAAAGACAAATTAAACCGATATTTCTACTGGCCGAATTGCTATAGAGATATGGAACAGTTTGTAAAACTTGCGATCAGTGTCAGAGGGTTGGGAAGCCCAATGATAAAAAAGAAAGCTCCACTAAAATTGGTCCCTGTTATTCAGGAGGTTTTTACTAAGCTAAATATTGATGCATGTGGGCCTCTCCCGATCACATCTAAAGGGAATCGATATCTTATCACGGCCATTTGCATGTCATCAAAATTCCCTGAAGCTATTCCGGTGTCTGATATTAGTTCCGTTAGTGTCACAGATGCGCTGTTAAACATCTTCAGTCGGATGGGGTTTCCCCGTGAAATACAATGTGACCAGGGTACTTCTTTTACTAGTGCTCTGACTACAGAGTTTTTTGAAAGATTCGGAATACTTGTCAGGCATAGTTCTGTGTATCATCCACAGAGTAACCCTGTAGAGCGATTTCATCGAACGTTGAAACGACTCTTACGAGTCTTATGTTTAGATGCAGGCTCCGAATGGGACAAACATCTTCCGTCAATTCTTTTAGCGTTACGAACTGTATCGCACGAAAGTACAGGGTATACACCGTCAGAGTTGGTGTATGGGAAAAATTTGCGAACCCCAGAGACGTTAGTAATGGAACATTGGATGGAACCGGAAGAAGAGGGGATCTCGTCACTGAATATATGTTTAAGTTAATAAATAGATTAAAAAGATGTCAAGAAGTAGCTATAAATAAAATGGAGGAAATGCAAGTTAAGCGGAAAACTTGGTATGACAAAAACGCAGTAAAACGTGAATTTAAGGATGGAGATTTAGTCCTAGTGTTAGCTACATCCAGAGCAAATAAATTAGCAGTGCAGTGGATAGGTCCTGGGACAATTTTAAATAAAATTTCGGAAACGAACTATTTAGTCGAAATCCCCGGCAGACGCGAAACATCTCAAATCTATCATATAAATATGCTAAAACCATATTACAAAAGGCCAGAACACGTTAACGTAATTATTAATGATGAAACAAAAAACTCTCTCGCAGACCAGGAGTTAGAAATCCCATACTTAGAAAACAATTCTCTCATTTATGATTTCGAGGACGTAATCCAGGCTAGCGAGTTGAACAAACACCTTCACGACAAACAAATGGATCGACTGCGCGAATTATTAAATAAATACTCTAAATGTTTTTCAAACAATCCCGGTTTAACTAATCTGGTTGAACACGAAATCCAGTTAGTTAGCGATCAACCAGTTAGGACGAAGCCCTATCGAATGTCGCACCGACAAAATGAAATCTTAAAAAACGAAATTAACCGAATGTTAAAATTAGGAATCATTGAGGTAGGAGAATCGGATTACATGTCCCCTATGATTTTAGTTGAGGTAGCTGGGAAAGAACCTCGTCCATGTATAGATTACAGGAAATTAAACAGGATCATTAGAACGGAATATTTTCCTCTTCCGAATATCGAAGAACGCGTAGAAAAAGTATCGACGGCTAAATTTATTACCGTCTTTGACTTATCTAAGGGATATTGGCAAATACCTTTGAGTAAAACAGCACAGCGATACGCAGCCTTCTGTACTAGCTTTGGTACATACCGACCCCTAAGGATGAGTTTCGGATTAAAGAATGCTCCATATTTCTTTAGTAAACTCATGGCTGAATTACTTAACGGACTAGAGGATTTCGTTGTCCCGTATCTAGACGATATCGCAATTTTCTCAGATACTTGGGAGTCGCATATTAAGCATATGGAAACGGTTCTGCAGAGAATAAAGAGAGCTAAGCTAACGATAAAACCTTCAAAGTGTAAGTTTGCGCAACAAAATGTCAAATTTTTGGGTCACATTGTGGGTCAGGGTTTTCGCACTCCTTCCGAGATCAAAGTTCAGGCTGTTCTAGAGTTCCCTACCCCTCGCACGAAAACCCAAATACGTGCTTTCTTAGGTATAGCGGGTTATTACCAAAAATATATAAATCTGTTCTCGGTAATTGCTGCTCCGTTGACGGATGCGTTGAAGGGAAGAGCAAAGATGGGAGAAATTAAGTGGACGACCGAGTGTGAAAACGCATTTCGAGAACTAAAAGGAAACTAATTGATAAGCCCGTCTTGTACGCGCCAAATTTTGAACGAGAATTCATTGTTCAAACGGACGCTTCGAACGCAGGTATGGGAGCAGTTTTAACCCAATTAACTGAACAAGGTGAGGAGCATCCCATCGTTTACCTGAGTAAGAAATTTTCAGAGGTAGAGAAGCGTTATTGTACGACGGAGAAGGAATGTGCTAGTATTGTTTTCGCAATTAAAAGGTTACATTATTACTTAGATGGAAATTCATTTTTAGTTATGACCGATCACAACCCGTTGGTGTGGTTGAATAGAAATGTTAGTTCTAACCCTAGATTGATGCGATGGGCTTTGGCTTTGCAACCATATAATTTTAGAATTGTACATCGGTCGGGTAAAAGTCACAAAAATGCAGATAGTCTCAGCAGATCGGTGATAGATAATTAGGGATTGTTAACAATGTTCTCTTGCTCATGAATAATAATTGTTGCTTATGTTTTTAGTTAAAGGTTAATAATTGTATTAAATTTTATTTATTTACTAGTACTGTATATCATATCGAATGGAGATGCGTGTCAAAAGATAAAGCCATGAAAAGCAAATGTATTAATATGCTTAATTTTGTGTATAGGGTTTTAAAATATACATGAGTATTTAGTTTACGCAAGAGGCATATGGTGAAAAATATTTTGTGTGTAAGGTTGTACACTTCGCATATCATATCAACACATGTCGTTAGTATAATTTTATTTAAGTATTGTGGCGGAGAATATTTTATGTGCAAGGTCTTACACTAGCATTTGATATAACATGTTGTTAGTATAATTGATACTAGGCATTGTGAAAGGAGTGTTTGTATTTTTATTTAATGTATAGTATGTTTTCTTACATTGATTACATTGCTATTTCGTAATATGGATTTGTGTAAGTTCCCTAGCAAGAACACTCACTCACTAGAAATAAGTAATTCCAAATTTAGTTCAGCGTTTTCTTTAGTAATTAAAATTGCAGCTCGGAAATATAGTGGTGCTTGATGAAGGGATGTGTTGGTAATCTGTCAGTTGTCTCATCGTCATCCCATTAAACTTTTCTCAACGGAAAAGTTCCATAAGAGAGGGCGAGCTGTAACGTCACGTCTCGAAAACAACAACAACATCTGGTGTCGGTTTCTTTGTAGATTCGACGCCCACACGTGCAGCTTCCGATGCAGCGCAACCCTGTTTGACCCCCGAGGAATCTAGCGACCCGACCGGAAGATGAGGGGAGAGATGCTTTGAACTTGCACGGGAGCGGTAACCAACGAATCCTCCTCTCACAAAATATTGGACTCTAACAATCTATAATTAACTTTAATAACTGTAATTTATCATTCTGTAAATAATATTCAATAGTTGTGACGTAAATAAATTCCATATTTAAATTAACCAAGAATACGCTACAGTTATTCTTTCAAACGTTACAGGGTCAACACCTTATTGAGCTAGTTACTTTGTAACTATGTAACTCTGAAATAAATCATTCAATTTTTTTCAAATATTAATCATTTTGTATTCTATACATAATTATTCTACCCACCAATTTTTGTCTCTATCGGACAACTCGTTCTTGGTAAGTCGTTTTTTTTTCTTGTTATAGAAGTGTATTTTAATTTTCTAGATTTTATTTTAGAAGAATTTTTCTGCAATAAATAGAATACAAACATTTAAGGAAAAGAATAGTATATCAAATAAAAAGATGTTATTTGGAATTTCTTTACATATTGAATATAGAAAAATTAGATTTACTTCAAGAAAACACTTGAAAAAAAGCTGGTTTAAAGAATTCAGTACTTTTTTCATAATCAAATAAATTGTTGCTTGATTCTCTCTTCTGCTCCTCTATATTATGCAGATTTATTATTTAAATTATTTTCCAAAAGAACGGAATTTTTCAAAGTAGATATTTTTCAAAACATAACATTACTGCAAAGGAATTTTAAGAGAAATGCAACGGGGTTTTTTTAATAATTGCACGATGACATTTTAAATAGCTTTCGTGTTTGATGCAAATTTAAAGTGAATGATTTTGATTTTGATTTTTACTCTTGGAATTAAACTTTTAAGTAAAAAAATGTAAATTACAAAAATAAGTTTGACATTTCTGGGTAATGTACATTGCTTGATTGAGAAAATCCAAAACCATGAGTCCGTGTGTAGAAAGTAATAAAAATCGGCATAAAAAATCAGCCTCGAATGCACTCTAAGCGGTTTTTTTGTTTCATTATTACTCTACAATAGAGGGAGACATTTTATATTTGTACATGGATCCATTGTAAATACAGTTTCAAGTACAAAAGCGGTGGCTGTAAAGCAATAAACCTTTGTTATGAAAACTCTGATTTTTAGAGTGACAGAAATGAAACAAATCCTAAGAATTAGTACAGAATATCGCTACGGAAGTGAATTTGATATTTGTATTCTTTTTATTGACAAATATATGTGAAAGAAAAATAACATGTAACAACTGGCAATCTGAGAGGTCTATCCTCTCTAGCTTTAGGTTTTTTTCCATCTAGCCAAAATTGGCACTTTGAGTTAAAAAAACTCAACTCCGCATATGAACGTCTCCACTAAATAGCATATAAATGGCTAGTGAGATAGAGAGCAGTTGTGTTTTGCGGACAATATAGCCACATTAGGGAGCTCCTGAATCATAGCATATTAGCTATTAGAAAATATTGGACGATTTCCCTTTGGCGCATTTCAGAGGTTACATCTCATTTAAGTACCCATCATTTTTTTATTACTTATTGTATTAGGTGTACAATTTTACTTCCGCCGTTGTGCAATGGGTGGCTGTAGCGGCAAGTGGTAGTCGAAATAAATAGATCGTAGATGTCATACAATAAGCTTAGGTATTTGTAAACATAACGCCATCGAAATATTTGTCGATTGGTGTCTGCATCATGAAGTTATTCTCGATTAAACATGTCAGCTTACGAGCCGAATTCTCGTCATTTGCGGGAGGTTTTAATTTTCTGCTTTAATATGAAGAAATCTGCGACTGAGGCTCATCGAATGCTCCCAAATACCTATGGTGAGACCGCTATTAGTGAAAGAACGTGCCGAGAGTGGTTTCAACGCTTCAAGAACAGTGATTTTGACTTTCGAAGACCAGGATGGCATTTGGTGGGACCAGCTCGGCGTAGTGTATTATGAGTTGTCAAAACCGACTGAAACAATCACAGGCGATCGTTATCGAACGCAATTATTGAATCATAAATGTATAATCAGTTTTTTACAATAAAGCCTCGGATTTCGGAAAAATAAACGGCGGAAGCAAAGTTGTACACCCAATACCTTGTTTGCATTTCGCGTAATCAGGTCTAACGTTTAAATTAATAAGTTAATACAAATATCTGTTTATACTCATTTTGTGTCTGATTTCCCAGCTTCTCAATCTTAGTTGCGTTCGGATCCCCCGAATATCTGTTTAATGAGTGTGATATCCACCTCAACCAACAAAAGGAAGAAGTACCGTGACAAGCATTTAAACGTACTGCTACTCTGTGGGTGACAGTACACAATATGAATAATTATATTCATATAACTATTATCCAAATACTAATTCACTGTTTTTATTCTTTCATTAAAAATTCATTAGAGTGACTCATCAACTTATCAGCTTAATTTTATCTATTTTCAGATTGTAGTTAATGAAATTTTATTGCATTCTGGGATATAAGTACTCGATATGAAGGGTTTTCAATTCATAACTTTTTAAAGCTAAATCAGTATCCCTAATCAAATAATTCATAACCAACATAACTCATGTTCGAAGGTGAAATTTTATAGTCGTGTATTCTGCATGAAGGTACAGTTGGACCTCGTTTTACCGGAGCTCTATTTAACGAATTTCGTGATTTAACGTATTTTTCCTTGCCCCGAATAAAACGAAGACAAAACCCTTATTTTGCAAATAATAAACCTCTAATTAAAGAATTATTTTAACAGCTGAAAAATATTTGTATTAGTTTGTATTAGAAAATTAGGATTTTCCCCCCCAAATGACACATTATTTTTTTCCAGAACAGAAAAGCTTTCCTTTTAAGCAGCCAATCGTGTGAATTTTAAATAGAACTGGAAATTAATTTCTTATCTCATTTCACCCAACAACGCAGATAGCTGATTTAAGATTTTAACGATTATGTTACATTTGATTACGGACTGCTTATCTGTGCAACTGAAATTGAGTAAATTGTTGATTTGTCGGAGCCAGTGAATAGTGATTCTGAATTGATAATGAAATTCCTATAAAATCTGTTACATTTTGTAATGCTTTACATTGTTTGGAAACTGTAAAACTTATACCTTATGCAGCAGGATGTAAATGACGCAGTATTTTTTTCTCTGCATAAAGCCGAAAAAGAACTCTCGAGTCAGGAATCAAAAAGCTTGTCAAACACCTATTAGTCAGTATTTTAAAATTTCCGATTGACTGCGGCGTAAAACAATTCACTTACAGTATTTTTAGCTGTTGTATTAAAAAGTGCGTAATTTCCAACAGTTGATATTTTTTGTGCAGTTGCTTATTATGGAATTCCCAAAAGATATATGTACAACATTTGAATTCTGTTTGTACCCTAATATAACGAATAACCTCAAATTTACGAACAAAATGCTCAGTCCTGATATATTCGCTAAATCGTGGTCTGACTATATTCAATATTTCATATTATAATTTGCTTAAGAGTTTAAACCATTTTTATTAACCGACACTCTGTAGCTAAAAAAAGAACATTTAAAGCAAATTGCAATAACTTTCAAGTTTAAAATGCAAAACTTTTGATAACCTGATAAATCCTTATCAGATTACTTCCTTCCCAAAAAAATATTAAACCATTGCTCTTTATTCAATTTTTCTATGAAAATCTTTATCTTTCTTTATCTTTTTTTCTCTTGCGTTGATTATCCCAGAATTTTTAAATAGCTTTTTTGTTTTTACTCTCTTCTACCTTCTATATTGTACTAAAAGTAACTTAACATCTTAGTGCAACATTTGATATTTTAATCTTGTAATTAACTGCTTATCTCCAATATGATTTTTATCACCAATAGTTTGCCTTCTTAGCTTGAGTAAACCAACAGCTGAGAGTATTAAATTTGATTTTTCTGTCTTTAACCTTTTCTGTATTGATCTATTTAAGAAAGTTACATAATTAATATTTATTAAAAAAACTAATATAGAGGCTTAAGTTTAAAAAGATTCCGTTCCCTTTGAACATTTTTCTTTTTTCATGCATTTAAAAATTATGTCTTAGCATTTTAGGTAATGTTTCTATTAAAAAAAAAGAACTGAGATGAAATATTCAATATAATATTGACGAACTTAAAAGTTTTAAGTTTTTAAAAAATTTGGGGGAAACTTTAAAATTTTACCCTTTTTGTATTTATAAATATATTAGTTTGAAAAATTTTTCTGTAATATTCCTAAGAATATTTTAAGCAAATTTAATGATTGATTTCATCATAAATTAATTAGTTCTGAAGAGGAGGGAATAAAATGTTGACATGTTTGTTAAAAATGGGCATGAAATTCAATATTTTCATTTTTATACGAAAACGCATTCATTTAATTGTAAAATGGATCCCTAATTTTGTCACCTTAATTATGTATAGCACACTGGAAAAAGTGAAATGGATTGGTAAATATTTATGGAAGTAGTCGAATTTTAAAGGTAGTGAGGTATCAAGAGAAAAAACATAAAATAAGAAAAACTTTAGAGAAGTGTTTTTCAAACTTTGGGCCGGCAAACTGTCATAAACATCCATCACATCCATCAAATCAAAAATCCATTACATCATGTATAGCGCTGTCTTAACACATGAATACCTATTTTGTGTGAACACTTTGACCAGACCTTATTATGAAAGCCTTAATTTTCGTGTTCTGTTTCACAGATGACACACTTTTCAGAAAGTTCACTGGAAGCAAGTAGTTGATAAACAGGAGGGATAGAAAAAAAGTCAGAATAAAAATATTGAAATCTCTAAAAATTTCCCAAATTTGTTTGTTTACATTTGTCAGTTAAAATTTATTCTAACTTTTCATTTTCTTATATACAAAAGTATTACATCAATCGAAAGGTAATATTTTAAAGAATATAACTAAATATAAAGAAAGATATTTTCTATAATTTTTAGGTTCCGAGTTCCCTTAAGTCGCTCTGAAAGTTACATAATTAACGATACACCTTGCAATCAGAAACAACAATCATGGGACGAAAATTACTCTAGCGAAGAACTTCCTGCTTCTAATAACTCTACTACACTTAACCAGTGGTTTTAATCTGTAAAAAATTGTTGAAGTTCCACATTATACCTTTTAAAGAATCTCGACTTTTTCATTTTACAAAATCGTTTAATTATTGTGATATTTGTTTAATATATGGTGGTCTCCACCAAAGGACCCATCTCCTGTTAAGTAAATATCTAAGTCTTAATGGTCACGTAATTTCGCGTGGAAAAGTATCCAAGACCGGACAATCCAACGTTTAAATTCTAAATCAAGCAGATCCCATGTCATTCTAAGGCTACAAAGTTTACCTTACGAGACGAGAGGTAACAAAGAACAATGGCCGAATAGTAATCCCGGCTACGTCCAAACAAAAGTAAACATGCGTCACGTGAGGTTTCGAAAAGCGTAACATATTCCATCTTTAAAAATATATCATACGAAGAAACCCAGAGGTTTCAGAGATGCTTCAACACTCTACGACGCTCCTACACAGACACTTCCAGAAACTCCCAGACTTTTTTCAGCCTGGTTTCCACGCTGGTTTACAAAGGGTGTTTTTTTAGAGGTATAGAACTTTAAATTGCAATAAAACAACGATGTATTATTCGATTGACATGAATTTTTTTTATTCGAAAGATAATCTTGTGGCATTACATTTTAAATATGATTTCTGGTATATTCGAATAAAAAAAATTCATGTCAATCGAATAATACATCGTTGTTTTATTGCAATTTAAAGTTCTAAAAAAACACCCTTTACATTCTTACACCCACAAAAACCAAGGACTTCTTTCTTGGAAAATGAATTAGCAACCTTCTAACGCGCTTTACTTGATTTTCTATTAATCCTCTTGTGGAATCCTTAGGACCAGCAGTTGAATTATTTTACAGTCATCCCTCTCAAGAACAAACCTTGATATGCAGTTAATTAGTATATATATATAGTGGAAGTTTAGTAATCGTGAGTAAAAGGAAAAGAAGCTGAGTTCTGAGTTGCTGAAAGCACGGCTGTACGGCAGTGCTTTTCCAAGTTGCAATAGTCGCGACCCAATATCCAATCATAATTTTCATCACGCCCGCCCCCCCCATCATACAATAACTATTTACTGAATTCAATAATACTACACTTTAACGCTAAAACTACGATACGACTTTAGCCTCTTAAGCAACCACCCTCCCCTGAGTATACTAACATCTCACTAAGCCAAAACGTTCATTTCCTCAGACGTATATATACGTCTTTCCGAAGTACAATCTTTTCTGGGCACTACTGTCCGTAAAACTATTCCGAAGACTTTGGAATGCAATAAAAGGACCTTGACAATGTTTGTGAAGGATTTACTTATTCCAGATTATTTTTGCTTCTTTGTTCCTCCCCTCTCCTCCAATACATCACATACGCGTGCGTACGTGGAAAACGGTAGCCATTTGGAAGCGAATTACGAAACTTTTGATTGGCAGTCAAGGTTTAATTATAAACCGTACAAAATTATCAATATACGTGTAAGTTTTGTTTTAAATTTCATATATGACAAGTCCGTGGGGTCACTGGTAATTAATAAACTTGTTTTTAACTTAGTATTGTTAAATTAATTATAAAATACATTGAGTGGCACTGATATAATTATAAGTGTAATACATCAGTGTAAATGTATATTTTATTTTTTGTTATGTCAGAATATGTATTTTGTTTGTTTACTTTCAATAAATTAATAATTTTTTTAAATATTCTTTTTGTCTCGACTTTTTAATATGCTCGCATCCGACTTGTAGAGTTGTCACGCCCCCCAAGGAAGCATCGACCTACAGTTAGAGAAACACTGCTGTACGGTAAGGATCGTAATTTAGACGCGTGATTAGAGGACGGGCTTGAACTAGTAAAATAAATTAAGAAAGTAAGGATTCTTAAGATAACTTTAAGCCAGTGCTTCTCAAACTTTCAATACTGGCTCCCCCCTTTTCTATCACCATTTTTATCGCGTCCCCCTTATACATTAATAATGTACTGAATGCAATAATAATGCACTTTGACGCTAAAGCTACAATACGCCATCTTAATTATAAACTATACAAATCAATAACGCAAGTATTAAATTTTGTATACTTTGCTTGGCAAGACAAGCCCATGGAAGTCGTTAATACTTATTAAATTTATTCTTAATTTAGTATTAATTAATTAGTTATAAAATACTCTATGTAGCACTGATACATTAAAAGTATACCAGCTGAAGTGCCCGCTCTTTGCACGAGTTCATTTATAAGAAAATAAAATATTATTGGTATAATAGCTGAATTGTAAGGAGAGTAAAGCCAAGTGCGTGACAATGTTTACAAAAACGTAAAATGATTGCTCAAATTTTCATTAGTTTTAAGTGAATTGTAATTATAAGCTTCACAGAATTAGCATTTGTAATTGATGTTAAAGAATGAATATAAAATTCCGATGAAGAATAATTGTATTATTTTTAATATTTAAAGCAAAAAGACTTCAACATGTTTTAACCCGGGAGCAGGCACGCACTCGATACGGTCGAGCGGGGTTATTGAGTCACCCCAATCATCTTTTTCTTTATAGTTATTTTATTGTACACGATACAAATCGTGATTCCAGCGAATAATTTAATTAAGAGAAAGTAAACTTACCTACTTTCAAGGACTTTTCAATTTTTCTTCGGTAACAAACAGTTTTGTCAGAATTAACGATATCGTATTCTATGTGTCCCGCGCGACCACTTCCGGGTAAAAGGTGTATTCATTATGATAATATGTATGTTGCTGCTAAAAACAAATGTGTAAAACGTTTTTCGTTATGCTTTATATGTTTGAGATATGTTTATATGTATCATAAAACTCCTTTGCGTGGAAAAAAGCGCAACACAGAAAAATACATTACTTACAACTTCCCTAAATGAGAAACAAACATAAGAGAGGGGTCATAACTAACTGTACCAATAACTTAGGACAAACAGATTATCAGCAAAAACAGATTACAGCTATAATGTACAGTATTTCAAAAATAATCACAGTGATGAGTTTTTTATGTTCCTAAATTTTTTCTATTCTGGGTCTGGGATTTATTTTTCCTCTGAAAGAGCAGTATGTTAGGATTAAAAAGAAAACGTAATAAAAAATCTCTCATCACGGGATTACAGCAAATCAAATAAAAGTTTTTTTTATTTGGTTATAGGATCAAAGATAGCTAATTAGGTATTGAAGATATTTTTATTTTTGATGACTTAATATCACGCGCCTATAAATTATATCAGAGTAAAAGTGCATTTTTTATTATGTCTGAAAGTATTTTGTTTTAATTCATTCCAGTAAATTAATTATTTTTTAAATATTTTATTTTCGATATCCTCGCGCCCCCCTTGTAAGGTGGTCACGCCCCCCAGGGTGGCGCGCCTTACAGTTTGAGAAACACTGCTTTAAGGTATTAGGATTTCATGCGCTTATTTACATAGGTTTTTGAGCTATCGTTATATCACTCTAGGTTTTCCCTCTATAGTTGGCTTGTCTTAGATTATTATATTTGGTAATAATAAAATGGATTTCTCATGGCTAGTTTGGGTCATCAATCTTTACCTCCTACAGATTTAGGTCGAGTAGATAAAGAGATGGCATCCCCAGGCGAGAGGTCATTGCAACCTTCTTTATGATGGATCCTATATATAAGTAGAATGATCTTCATGGTTGTCTAGTCATGAGTTGGAGTCATGGTGCCTCTGAAAACCTACCGTGATGAGGGCTGAAGAACATTGAAACTCAAAGCCTGTGTACAGGTTCAAAGTGTGACATAAGCAAAAAATTAAATCAAAGCAAACCTTAATGGATTGAGAATGGCAGCTCATTTTGAACATTGCTGTTGACCATGACTATTTGTCAACTGTAGTTGAACTTTGTAGTGGGTTCTCAACGCATTTTTCAACCAAACTCTGGGTAAATCTAATTTTTGGATTGTTTGACTGTTTTCAAAATCTTGCTTTATGAGGGAACCATAATGTTATATAGATTGGAATTGCTATTTAAAGAAAAATGAAGTGAGATTCTTTAAAATGTTAAGATTGTGTAATTGTAACTGAAGGTGTCAGATTTCAATTGTGTGGAGAGGTTTGGTAGTTTAAGTGTAAAGATGGACTTCGATTACTTATTATTATAATTAATAAGTTAGTTTAAAATTCTTGGATTTTTTTTTCGTATGACTGCTGCTTAGGATTATATTAGGCATGGAGCCCATTTGACTATGATTTAAAGTTTCCAGAATCAGTTAGTTGAATCTTTATTATTATTCGTTAATATTCGATATTTTTTTCGGTTTTATAAGGCTTTTTCCAAAAACTTGATAGTTGAGTAAATAACTTAATATATCTTAGTAACTAAGATATATGATTAAATAAAAGCTTTGTTAAGCCACACTATGTTGATTGATTATTTATACCCAAATACCAATACGAACACCGGTTTTTTGTAAGCTGAATACTATAAAAACATTATATATTATTGTACTTTAGCAGTTGTGAAGTTATCACTCTTTCTCCTCACACACACACACACACAAATGTCTCTAAACAATAAAAAGTCCTACATTTTTTCCCAATCCGACTAATAATATAGTAAGCGAAGCAAAAATCAAATTCGTATTAGAAGATAATGTATACCAATGAATTTTATTCCAACTTTCAGAGCGAAAAAAAGACAAAAAGGTCACGTAAATATTTTTCGACTGAGGTAGAACTTTTCATTGAACGATTTGTATCTTCCGCACGTTTTGTCCTTTTTAGTCTATTACTGATCCAGTCAAAGGTCTACAATATAAAAGAGGCTATTCAATGAAGGTTTTTGTGGAAAATGATTCAGGTTAGCTGATGCTAAGTTTGTCCCTCTTTTAGGAAGGAAGTGATGAAAGATTAAAGGTTATCACCTAAACATTCTTTTCCATAAATGCAACAGTTACTTCCATCTCTCACTTAGTAGATCGTTTGGGAAGGGGAAAGATTAAGTAGCTAAAACTGTCATACATAAACGTATATTTTCTTTTGAGTTATTTAATAATCCTATACTTATAGTTTCTGTTGATATCTATATAAATAATAGGTCTGCCAGAAAATTCTGCCGGTTTTCAGAATAACACAAATAAATTTTCCATTCCTTGAATAACTTTAATAACAACATAATTTTCATCATTATTATTGACTTCTTGCCTGCTCACTTTTAAAAAAAATTCATTATCCCTGGAAAGATAAAATGGAAACAGTGCTTGTCTGATATTTTCGTTTTTGAATTTTAATTTTTTCAGTTTAAAAAATTTAGAGAGAAACAAGTTCTAATTGAAAGTGATAAATCCTGTGAGTACTTTGAATGCGACAGAATTTTCCAACCTAGCTCTACGAGTTTCCGACGAGTCCCCAAAGCAACAGGTAGCATAGCGTTAACATAAAGTAGTGTGATGTCCTATCTATTGAACATTACTGCACTACTTTTTTTCGAGTGTTGTTTTAAAACTATCTAATTGTTGACAGCACTTCTCAGAATTTAGCTTTTAGTTTAACTTAACATGCTTAAAATGTATTCGTTCTTAAATGTTGTTCCTTATACAGAACATTGTCTTACTCAGGCTCAACTTCGATACAGAGGTGGAGGAGGCAGATTTTTCCCAATATGCTCTTTTACTTGCAATGTTTTCATAGGTAATTCACGTTTCCTCCTTAGCTATCATCCGGTACAAAAAATGTTTGGCTGTGCTCCGTGTAATTGGAATTGTGCTTATAACGGCCCTATCATTCGAATTTTTCTCACCTAACATATATATATATGTGTGTGTGTGTGTGTGTGTGACCCCCTTCTCGAATATTTCCACCCCAATTCTAGTTCCCTAATGTTGTCTGAAATTATTTTTTGAGCCGAATTAAGGCTTTTCCTCATTCTTAGATGTTGTCAAAATAATGTTTTTCTCCAGAGAAAGCAGCTTATTCAGAAAAGTCGAATAAGTGGTGTTCAGAATAAGAGTCACCCACTTGAAATTTTTCGAACCATCTTCTGCATATTCTATTGGAAACTGTACCTTCATCAAACACTTTCAATAATTGTACTTCTGTAGCATTTCTTCCTTGTTGGAATTCGTATAAACTCTAAGGCGCAGTGTGTGTGTTAAGGGTACATGATTGCGTCTCACTTAATGCTAACATGAATCACCTTCGTTTTACATAGTTCATTTGCTAGATCAGTGCTCAATGATAAAAAGAGAGATCCAAATAAATATGCTAGCACTTGTTGAAAAAGGAATTGAGGAAATATTCCGGTACATCTCTAAGGTAAATTATAAGATGAATGATGGCCATAGGCGCTCTATATATTTATTGTTTAATGACATCAAAATAGGGAGCAAGCATATCTAAATTTATTTTTGTTTCAAAATCCTGAAAATTCATCAAATTTCAATAACAATTAACGTGATACATTCACAAAATATATTTAGAATTTTTATGTAGTTATTTACCACGTTTTTAAAAATATATTATGTATATATCATAAATTTGAAATGCCGAATAAGCATTAATGAACGTCATTTAGTAGTGATTTATTTTATGTTGGGTTTAACACATACTTAGTGACGTCTTAAAATTCTTGATGCCCCTTTGCAAAACTAGGCCCCATCCGCAATCATTTTAAGTGTATAGCATACGTTGTCAAATACTCGTGGTAACCTATAAAAAGTAAATATACGTGACTCAGTATTTCAGAAATCTAGGTCCAAACTGCTGTACCGACTGCCACCTTTCGATTAAAATAGCAATGATGCAGTGGTGCAATGGATAATATTAGGGGTCCCTGCAAAGTCATGTTTTAAGCCTCAATTGGTTAAATACGTACTTGACGTCAGTCAGGTTTGGGGCATCCTAGAATCCTGCCCCCCCTCCCCGCAATCTGGAGGTTACGGGGTTGTACGTTAAGCCGCTGTAATGATAGTGTTTTGTAGTAGAATTAGGCCTAGACGTGGACAGCAACATCAGATGTATCATAATATAGTCTCATCATATAATTCGAGTTTCCAGTTTTTTGGAGAATATGGTCCAGAAACAGTATTTGACGATGGAACCTATTAGGATCCTGATCTTATTGAGACCGGGAATAAGACGATGACCCCCCCCAGAGGTCCCCATTGGTTCCAGGCTGAGTTGGTTTATGCCTTAAAATCGTCCCTGCAGATGCGCAATCACTTATTCTAGCAAAAGAGTGTGTTTGCGGGATCAAGTCCTTGCACACTTTAATCCAATTCATCGCAAAATATTTCTTGTAAAAATAAATAACTACAATTTAAAATAAACAATATTAAAAATAACAAACAAAAATCATTTAATAGTTTTGAGTTTATAAGGATGGAATGTCATCACACGTATTTGTTATTATCGATTGCATACTATCAATATTTATAATATTTATAAAATTGCTACAAATAATGTAAAGATAATTTTTTTTTAAAATTTGATGCTTTTCGGAATAGATTTATATTGATAAATAATCTAATCAAATACCTTTTCATAATAACTTTTCTTTAACACGTTAAGGTGACAGAACACCTCTAAAACTAAATTTTTGGTCAAAATATCGATTTTTCGTTTTTGGTCTTATATTAAAGTTCAATCTTTTATCTTTGTAAATCTGTTTAAATTTTGTTTCTATCTTAATTAGAAGCCGAGTTACAGTTTTTCAATATTACTTAATCATAAATTTCTCGGACCCGAAATAGTTTCTGCTAACCGGAAGTAGCCGAGTTGTTTGTTTACGTTTCTTTTTCATAGTATATGACATGAAATATTATATAATTAATATACAAATATTTAGTCAGAAATTAAAATAGAACATTTAAGAATAAATATAGATGTATTTGGAAATACATTTTTCCTTTTTTATGAGTAAAACCTGGCAGCAAGTTCGTTGTTTTGACTTTGTTTACATATGCGTTTGATTTTCAGGCTGAAAGAATTGACAGCGTAAAAAGTTTATTTGATTGTTTTATTTTAACTTAAAAATAGTTAAAAGTATTGCTAAAAAAGCGCAAGCGGCAATTTTATGGTAATAAATTCACAAACACTTCGAAAAATAATAGCACTTCAGCAGTTCCTGAATGTACTGTCAGCTGTTGGGAAATGCGAGTTTGTCAACAACAGAAGAAATAATTGCCTGGTCCTGTGTTTGGTAACAGAATCATTGACCTTGAACTTATTGTGGAAGCTTTTGCTCAACCTTGCTGCCCAAAATATTGTACTGAAAAAGTAGAACTATTCGAGGATTCAGATATGGATTGTGCTCCCATTTTACACTAAAATGTAAGTGTTGTGACTTTTTTGCATTTGCTTCATCAAAAAGTTGTAGTGCACCTGCCATAAATACCAGGCTAGTATATGATAAGCGGCAGATAGGCAAAGGTTTTGCTGGGGCATTTAAATTATGCTCAACATTAAATTTGCCTCGACTAACCAAAACTGCTTACAAAAATCAGGATGCAAAGCTTTTAAAAGTGGTTCAGGAAGTAGCTGAGGAATCCATGATAAAAGCTGCTACTGAAATTGTGGAGAAAAACAAAATCTCTCATCCGATATTGTAAAATGTGGCATATCGGTGGATGGCACATGACAGCGAAGAGGCTATACATCTATGAATGGCTGTGTTGCTGCAATATCAGTTGATACTGGTAAGGTCTTAGACATAGAAGTTATGTCGTCCTACTGTCCAACATGTAAGAGACTTCAGACTATGCCAAGAAACTTTGAACATGAGTCGTCAAAAGCCGACCACATATGTCAGTGTAATTTCCCAGGCTCTTCATCAAAAATGGAAATTGTGGGGGCTTCCCGAATATTTCTTCGATCTGAAAAAAACCGCGGACTGCATTACACTCAATATTATGGGGATGACGACTCAAAAGCTTTCATGAGTGTGAAAGACACTTATGGATTAAACAGTGTGACCAAGTTTGAGTGCATTGGCCATGTACAAAAGAGAGTGGGTTCGCGTCTGTGAAAACTAAAACTAAAGGACTGTCTGGTAAAGGCAAATTAACTGATGATTTTATTGACATACTTCAAAACTATTACGGAATTTCTGTTCACAGCAATGTCGGTAACTTAAATTTCATGCAGCAAAATGTAATTGCTGCGTTATATCACTGTGCATCAAGTAATAAGAAACCGATGCATGGTCAATGCCCAATAGGGAAAGAAAGCTGGTGTTATTTTCAGAGGGGGTGGCAAATGGAACACAATGTTCAACAAAATATGCTAGTATATCAAATGATGTTTTAAATAAAATTAAACCAGTATATTTAGAACTATGCGACAAACAGATATTAAGAAAGTGCTTGCATGGACGCACGCAAAATGCCAACGAGTGTTTTAATGGAATAGTTCGGCAAAAAGTACCGAAGGAAGTTTTTGTTTCGCTCAAAACAATTAAATTTGGGTCGTATAATGCTATTATACACTTCAGTAAAGGATTAAATTGGTGTCTAAAAGTTTTTAATAAAATGAATATAGAAAACCCTGGGGTGTTTACCTTACGGGGATATAAACATTTAGATAAATGCAGAATCCGTGAATCAATTCATAATGCAGACCCCAAAACAAAGAAAAACAGGAAAATTATAAGAGCACTTAAAAGAAAAAAATTAGTGTTTTAGAAGTCAAAGATGGGAGAATTATAAATCTGGTGCATTTTAATAAGAAATTAAGTGTTTTTTTGTAATCAGAATAGTTTAATGTTATTTTTGTCGTTTTCTCAAAATGAGTTTTTTACATTTTTCTTACCGCAAAACACAATATCTCAAAAAGTTATGCTTGAATGAAATAAAAATTTAATATGTATGTTTTTTAAATACTTATATAGGGAATAAACCATTCTTAAGATTTTGTGTTGAGTAGAAAATTTTTTATATAGCAATAAAGTAAAAATTACCATAGCTTTTAAGAAAATTTCAACGTATAGAAGTTCGAAACACAATCACTTCCCACGTAATGGTAATATTACCAAAATAAGAGTCCATTCCCTAGATAAGGTTGTATGCTATATTATTCAATTTACAAAATGTCAATATATTTATTTTATTTTTAGTTATCATGTTTTGCGTAAAATCTTATTTTTGCTTATTTTTTATAAAATACCCCTTTGATAGTAAAAATGTGCACTAATAAAACTTTTCTTGGGTGTTTTTCTAATTTTAGAGACCTATAAGGTCATAAAATATGCATTTACTGGCAAAATTCAGGTTAATTCAAAAAAAAATTTCTTCAAAAGTGTATAAACATTTAGATAGATGCAGAATCTGTGAATCGATTCATAACGCAGACCCCAAAACAAAAGAAACACAGAAAAATTTTAAGAGCACTTGAAAAGAAAAAAAAAAAATAGTGTTTTAGAAGTTAAAGAGGAAAGGATTATAAATCTGGTGTATTTTAATAAAAAAGTAAGTGTTTTTCTTGTAATCAGAATAGTTTAATGTTATTTTTGTCGTTTTCTCAAAATGAGTTTTTCACATTTTTCTTACCGCAAAACACAATATCTCAAAAACTTATGCTTGAATGAAATAAAAATTTTACATGTATGTTTTTAAATACTTATGCAGGGAATAGACCTTCCTTAAGAGTTTGTGTTCAGTAGAAATTTTTTTATATAGCAATAAAATTAAAACTACAATAGCTTTTAAAGAAAATGTCAACGTATAGAAGCTCGAAATACAATAACTTCCCACGTAATAGTTATATTACCAAAATAAGAGTCTATTCCCTAGATAAGGTTGTATGCTATATTATTCAATTTACAAAATGTCAATATATTTATTTTATTTTCAGTTATCATGTTTTGCGTAAAGTCTTATTTTTGCTTAATTTTTTTATAAAATACCCCTTTGACTCTAAAAATGTACACTAACAAAACTTTTCTTGGGTAATTTTCTAATTTTAGAGACCCATAAGGTCATACAATATGCATTTACAGGCAAAAATTCAGGTTATTTCAAAAATTTTCTTCGGAGGTGTTCTGTTACCTTAAGAATATAATTCAACCATCTCATTAAATTAAATCATTAAGCCTCGAACTCATGAAATGAAGAATGAAAAATGCTTAACATTGGAAAAGAAATATTCTGGCCTTAAGTTTTGAATAATACTAGTACTATTCCAAACACTACAAAATACATCCATCTGTGTGCATGTGTGTTTATATGTGTGTGTTCGCGTGCGTGTGTGAGAGTGCCTGCTCGTGCGTGTGTGAGCGTGAGAGTATGTACGTATGTGTTTGTGTATCTCATACACGTAACGTACCTGCAATTAAAAAATTATTACCAAAAAAAATTTTCAAATATTGTAGAGGACGCATGAAAAATGTTTAAATGTAATTTAGTACCTGGTGTCTTATTTTTTATGCATAAAAGTAGCATTCTTAAAGCATCCTGTAAGATTCCCTGATTCATTAACACTTCAGAATCAGTTTTCAGTATATAATCCTCTCATATTCCCCTGCAATTGCATTTATATTCAATGAAGCAGTTTAAAATATTCCGAAAAGTTTCTTTCAATTGACAAAAATTACTTTTAAGACTAGATTTATTTTGAAAGACCTATTCAAAGAATAGTTTATATTTGAGCCCGCTAAGAATTGTTGTCAGTATGGTAATCTTTTTCTTTCTTTCTTTTAACGTCTTTTTTATTCGCCACATAGAAAATGAAATAAATTTGTCATAAGGTTCAGATTTTGTTTTCTTATTCTTATACTGAAGAATTCTTTTTGTTTCAAATTAAGGGAAGAAAACTGCTGATGGTTCATTCGGGACATTTTGGATAGTTCCAGGGACTGATTTTATTATTGTTACTGAATTTTATTTGTTTTTAATGGGTTGTGTTTGGGCAATTGAGCCTTCGCAGACAAAGCAAGTCCCCATGTTTGAGAGCCATTTCAGTGGTGGAACCATCTAGTAGCGATTCCGATCATCAAAAATTTCTGAAGCTTGAATTTATTCAATTCAAACTCTCGTTGGATGCTATATATTGCCTTGATTTAATTTTTTCAAGCGTACCAAAACCAAATTGATATTCCAGGGATAATTTACACGTCACATAATCATATGGCATGCATGTCTACGATATCGACTTCAGCTGAGATCGAAACTGTAACCTTAGCCTTACAAGGTGGTCATGCTACCTCTAAGCCACCGAGCTGACTTTCGTTGAATTATACATTGAATCATTCTCCCAATTTGATTTCTGCTTTAAAAAATTTAACTCAGACTTATCACTGAACGCAGAGCATCGACTGGGATTGTTAAAAATTTTAAAGACTTCAAAAACATCATTGGGAAAAAAATTTTAAAAGAGTAAATACACGGCATATCCGGAAACTAAATACCATTTCGTTCTACTACAACCTCAGCAGTAGTATCGAAGTTCAACGCTTGTGAGTACGTGCTTCTGTGTGATTGTTATCTCAGTAACACCATTGCAGACAGATTGTATTGTTTTTACACGCATTAGTGAACGTTCAAAACGCTTAAGACGATTTCCGATCTCACCGACTGTGAAATAAGCTCTATAATCCGTTTTTTGAATGCAAGAAATGTTAAGTCAGGGGAAATTTATCATCGTCTAGTATAAATTTATGTTATTTATGATGTAATGAATGATGATGGAGTGGAGAAGTAGGGGGGTCGACAATTTAGTGATGGATGCAAATGTTCTTGACGAAGCATGGAGTTGTTGTAAATGACGGTTTGATTGAAAATAATTAATGAGAAAATTAGTAAACACAGACTGTACACAATAATATTGCTTGGTGGGATGAGTTTCTACAAATTTCAACCCTCTTCACTGGTGGCATCTCTCTTTGAAGAGGGTATAGAAACGTTGGTTTCCCAATATGACAAATGTCTGAACGATGGTAATAACTATGTAATAATAATTATTTTATGTAAAAATGAATTCTGCTTCGAAAAAAATAATCTCTATGCGAGTTTCTCTAAAATAGTGTCTTGTTTCCAGACTTATCACGTAAATAATGAATGAATGACTACAGAGAGTTTATTGCGTTACCTCCTCCTCATGTTGATCGAGGTGGAGATTCCGCTGATCATTCAGGTTTTCGAGGGAGGGGGGGATTCTGAATGCAGCCGAACGAAATGATTACAAACACGAAATTTGAATATAATTTGTTTTTATTATGCTTGACACTAGAAAGGAGCACGTGATATGCAGACAAGACAAGCTGAAGGGTAAGAATCAATTTGTACTTATCTGTATGAGATACAATCCTCCGATTTCAACAAAATGAAAATCCCCCGCAATCTTGCATCGCAAAAGTGCTTACAGCAGTGCTTCTCAAACTTTCAATACTGGCGCCCCCTTATCAATCACAATTTTTATCGCGCCCCCTTATACATTAATAATGTATTGAATGCAACGATAATGCACTTTTTTACGCTAAAGCAATAATCTTAATTATATACCGTACAAATTCGTGACATAAGTTTTAAATTTTGTATATGTTGCTTTTAAAAAAAAAAAAAAATTAAGTAATAGGATAATTATTATGTTATTTTTCCTTTCTCTAATTTTTAAATTGGAACATATTGCAAAATGCGGTGGCTGCTTAGAAGACAAAATATAGATATCTGCTTTTTTAGAAAGAACTCAATTGGTCAATTTCTAATCATAAGCATTCCTTTGAAAAATTTGCTCTGTAAGACAAGCCCATGGAAGTCGCTAATACTTATTAAACTTGTTCTTAATTTAGCATTAATTAATTAGTTATAAAATACTTTGTGAAGCACTGATACATTAAAAGTATACAGGCTGAAGTACCCGCTATTTGCACGAGTTCATTTATAAGAAAATAAAACATTATTGATATAATCGCTGAATTTTAAGGAGAGTAAAGCCAAGTGCGCGACAATGTTTACAAAAATGTAAAATGATTTTTTTAAATCATTGCTCAAATTATAATTAGTTTTAAGCGAACTGTAATTTTAAGCCTCACAGAATTAGCATTTAGAATTGATGTTGAATAATGAACAATAATATAAAATTCCGATGAGAAATAATTGTATTATTTTTAATATTTAAAGTGAAAAGACTTCAAAATGTTTTAAACCTGGAGCAGGCACGCACTCGATACTAATGGTCGAGTGGGGTTATTGACCACCCCAATTTTTTTATAATTACTTTTATAATACAAAATAAAAATCGTAATTCCAGTGAATAATTTAATTAAGAGAAAATACACACTCACCTACTTTCAAGAACACAGAAAATATTTCGGAAAAAAAGTTTATCACACCGGGAACTTAGTCAAAACAAGTACCTTAAGATTGTAAAAAAACGTTTGTCACTCCCAAAAAAGAGGGAGATATGTGACAAATATATTTTAGTTCACACGTTAAGACTGTCAAACAGGAGGATAGTGTCAGAGCCATTGGTAACACAATTAAACAGTTCTGCCAGAATTACCAATTTCGTGCACTCAGTGCTCGGTGTAACAGCTCCGGAATAAAAGTGTATTTATTACAATATGGATGTTCAAAAAAAATTATGTAAAACGTTTTTCATTATGCTTTTTTATATGTTTGGGAATAACTCATAGAAATAAATCTTGGCCAAGTAATTCTTCAAAGAGCTCTCTGTGCTTTTCCAAAAATCATAAAAATATTTTACAAGGAAAAAATCCCTGCAGAAATAGTTTATTTGCAACTTCCCTAAATGAAAAAACAAATACATAAGAGCAGGGACGTAACTAACCGTACAAGTAGGTTCGAAGGTCAAACCGCAGCAACTACATTCTGCTGCCTATAGCTGATGACAATAATATAACAGAGATGAATTTTTTATCTTCCTAAGATTTTTTTTTCGATTATGGGTCTGGGTTTGTTTTTTCTCATTTTGGTTTGAAAAGAAACCGTAATAGAAGTAGAAGCTTTAATTTTTTATGACGTAATATCGCAGATATATAAATTATATCAGTGTAAATGTGTATTTTTATTATGTCAGAAAGTATTTTGTTTTACTTCATTCCAGTAAATAAATTTTTTTAATCGTTTATTTTCGATATGCTCGCGCCCCCTTGTACGTTTATCGCGCCCCCAGGGGGCGCGCCCCACAGTTTGAGAAACACTGGCTTACAGTAACGTAATTCTGGCACTAATTAATGTAGTAATATCTTCTACAAGCATCTACCATGATATCGTCGGTCTAATTATCAAACTGCGTAGCTCCATCTGGGATGCTAATTTGATACTGTAAAGCTAGGCGCCAAGTTGTTGTTTATGTTCGCCAAGATAGGCGATAATATTACAATATGGTTTACTTTGATATATTTATCGTGTGATAATGTGCCATAGTGTTAGTTTTTTTTTCCCGTGGGATATCTGCTCAGCAAAAGTAACACATTGTTCAAATTTTGTGTAATGAACGCTTAAAATAGTGTTAGTAATTTATATCTGGAAGTATAATACATTAATATTAATTTCTGTTGTATTTATTTTATGTTAAAATCTTGCCACCACCTCTCCCTTCGAAATCTAGTTTTATTTCGAAATAAAAAAAAATAGTGATTATACTGATCGAGGAATAAATTAAAAGCGGAGTGCACACTGAGGCAGGGTGCAGATAAAACAAAAGGATTAAGGAATTGGCCAAAAAGCGCTTGGCGCGTTGCACTCCTATATCAAATTAGTAACGCCGGGGGAGTTACGCAGTCTGATAACTAGGCCGACGATATATGATTATCCACTATTCTCTACAATCGTCTTCTTCGTTAATTATTTATATGATATTCGGTAGTGATGTTCTTTTGTAATGTGGCGTTGTTCTAGCTCGGCGTTTCTCAAATGGTGGGGCACGCCCCCTAGGGGACGTGACAACCTTACGTGGAGATCGCGAGCATATCGAAAAGTCGAAACTAAAATAATATCTTTTTAAAAAATTATTAATTTACTTAAACGAAGCTACACAAAATACATTCTGAAATCATAAAAAATAAGATACACCTTTAGATTGATAAAATATGCTTATAAATGTTTCAGTACTTCCCAATGTATTTGATAATTAATTTACCAATTCTAGTTTAAGAACAAGTTTAATAATTACTAGTGGTCCGATGGGCTTGTTATATACAAAATTTAATACTCATCTCGATAAGAAAGGGTGGATTTCCTTTCCACGGTATTGCATAAATACTTGGAAGAAGTGTATGTACTGTGTATGAATTTTGGCAGCAGTGTTCAAGGAAAGATACTGTCTCAAGAAGATCGCGTTCTGGGGGGCCACATTGCACTACTAAGAGACACTACTGTGTTGCGAATGCAGCAAAATTTCGAGCTTCAGTTAGCAATGCTGTGACAAAACAAACTATTAGAAATCGGCTACTTCAAGGAAAACTTTAAGCCTGACACCCTGTAACATGTATGAATTGTTGACTCCTAACTACTGCGGTTTGCAACGTCAGTAGTGTCAGCCTGAGTATCACTGGAAGGAGAAGTAGAGATCTGTTGTGTTTTCTGATGAAATCTGATTCTTATTTGGTGTCCGTGATTGTCGTGTGGTGGTTTATAGGAGGCAAGGCGAACACCTGCAACAACCTGTCTGAGGCCTATACATACTAGAACTACCTCTGGAGTTATTATCTGAGGAACACTTTCCTTTTGGACGCACTTTCATGGGTATTCCATGCACCCTGTCTGTAAACTTGTACGTGATACCTATAATTCAACTGGTTAAGCCATCATTTAGGAACAATAATCTAGAAAGTAATTTCCAACAGGATAACGTTTACCCAACTACTATTGTTGTTACCCAACAAGATTGACAGTGTCTGCATGCTGCCTTAGACTACTAGATCGAGAGATCTTTCTGCAATCGAGCACGAACAGGACGCCATTGGATAACTTCAGTGTCAACC
Organism: Trichonephila clavipes; assembly: GCA_019973935.1. Taxonomy (NCBI): domain Eukaryota; kingdom Metazoa; phylum Arthropoda; class Arachnida; order Araneae; family Nephilidae; genus Trichonephila; species Trichonephila clavipes. The sequence continues at coordinate 97,928 of BMAU01020943.1, forward strand.
CATAACCAGTATTAACCGTCCTTGTATTTACCTACCTAGTGCAATAGGCAGGGAGTTTCCTTCTACAATTTGACATCAGACACCTGTATGATTAAAATTTATGCACGTTTCTCTGCTTGCATACAAAATTTGATGGTGCGTCGGTTGTTAATGAGCCATCTTTCATATTTGAAATTTTTCTTCGTGCGCTAACTTAACCTGCGATCATGAACCTTTAAACAATTAAATATGTTACCTAGACAAATGTATTGCTAAAATTTCATTACTCTACAATAAATTACTCTTGGTGTTGGGATTTCCTACCCTTCAATCGGAATATAAATAAATACAGAGTGATGGGAGGCCGCCGGTCCCTGAAATACAGTTTTAATTTTGCATTTGCCCTGTTTACAGGAAATGGGGATTACACAGGAATGTGGGTGCGTCCAGGTTCAATGAACCTTATGGCCGGCAAGGTTGTGTTCTTGCGTGGACTGTTGAGTCCAATCAGGGTGGTAGATTTGACGGTAATGAATCCGTAGCGGATTCTTTTCGAAGTGGTGCGGTCAGCTTTAAAACGCACGTACACGCCATTTCTCGGGGCCTTTTCCCTCTTACGTCTGCCAGAAAAACCTCCCGTCTGGAAAGCGAACTCGATGCCCGGGGTCAACCCCTCGTCCACTCCTTTCCTCTCAGATAAGTACCACCCTTGTAAATTTTAACGTTGTGTTCAGTATGTTAATCAATAAATAGAATTGTTTACCACTATACGATCGGACTATTAATTTAGTGTACAGTAATTTGTCTATAGAAGATTAGTGTTTAATTTTAAATTAAGTCATGATGCGATGTGAAATTAGAAATCTGGGTTCAAGTTTTAATAATTTAAACAAAAAGTCAAATTAGCGTCGCATCAAGAGAGAGAGAGAGAGCTGAGAAGAGAGTCCTAAAACAAATTGAATGATCATATAAAATGTCTATGTACTTTTATCAATTTGTATTACAATATTTATTAGATTACAATAATATACATATTCGGAAATGTGTAAAGATAAATAAAGTTTTTCTGTCTTTTTTTACTGTATTTCCTTCTAATTTCAGGAAATATTAGACATATTCTTTCTATAGGTTACAGAAAGTGCTCGAAAAAATCATTAAAATAGATGTCAAATATGTTATTCAAATGGCAGTAAAGATATAATCAGGCAGAAACCATAATTATTGCTGATGTATTTTATTGTAATTCAGGCTTATCATGAAAAAATAAATAAAAATTCCGTTTCATTAACATTACATTCGCATGAATGTAGCTTAATTAAGTAAAATAGAATGAAGCCTTAACCATATACATAATGAAAACATTCATTCACTAAAATTACATGTATTGAATGTCTGATATTAATATATCATCTATCTTCTAAGTTTGATATGACATCATGTGTAAACACCCAATTACGTGACTTAAATCAGTAATTAAGAAAAATGTTTCCATTCATCTTTGACACGAATAAGTTATAATTTCGAATCAAAACTCAAAAACTTCAGAATAAACTGTTTCAAAAACGACTAATTACATACAAATAAGAGGAGGAAAGAAAAAAGAATTGAATGCAAGTTCAAGCATCAGTTATTGCTTATTTATTTATAATAAAACAATTTTTTGATTGCGTGTCAAATACACATTTAAGAAGGACAAATAATAATTACATTTTTGGCACATGCAGCAGATATAAGATCTGTACTATCTTCATGTCTCAATTTTGTGAACGTTGTATATTCGAAAATAATTTAACGGCTTGCATGCTACATAATTCATGACAAACCGTGAGACATAAGCTAAGCAAAACAGCACAATTTTATTAAAGTTCAATGAATTTACAAAGTATATATATATATATATATATATATATATATATATATATATATATATATATAATCCAATATAAAAGAATTTTTCAAAATATAATCATATACACATACATACACATATAAATAAATTTATACATATATATATATATATATATATATATATATATATATACACTGTGTATATATATACACTGTATATATATATACACACAGTATATATATATATATATATATATATACATTGCTGGACAATTGCTAAGGACGGATAACACTATCATCCATAGCAACCACAAAATGAAAGGAAGCAAAATGTGGAAAATTAGAATAAGTGCGGGATATTAGTAAGAAAAAAGTATGAGTACGCAAATTTTTTCCCACGTCTGTTCATCACGTGATAGCGTTCATAAGAGCTTTAAAGGTTTTGACACGTGTGGACAGTTGTTGTTTCAAGTCAAAGTTTTACAGGAAAGATTTAAAAGACGAACTTAAAACTTTTGACATGTCTTCCCGACATCACATAGATGATTTTATGCGTGGTCGAATTATTGGAAAGATCGAAGAAGGGCGAAAAATAACAGATGTTGCCAGGGGTTCGACATCGCTCACAGCGTTGTTTCACGGCTGTGGAAGTCATTTAAAACTACTGGAATGTGTAGTAGACGGCACGGGGAGGTCGTGTTAGAAGTACGACGCCTGCAGAAGACAGATATATCATCCTATCAGCAAAAAGGAACAGGCGCACCACAGCTCAGCAGGTGGCAAATCAGTTTCTTGCTGCCTCAGGAAAGCAGATCGCCCGAAAAACTGTTGCCAGACGTTTGAGGGGAGGAGGACTATACGCACGCAGACCTGTTGTGTGTGTCCCATTGACCAGACAGCACTGTACTGCCCGTTTGCAATGGTGTCGTGAGCATCACAATTGGACTGAACAGGACTGGGCATGCGTACTATTCTCAGATGAGAGTAGGTTCAGTCTGTCATCGGATTGTAGACGCCAACTGATCTGGCGCGAGAGTGGTACTGCTTATCGTCCAGAAAATATCCAGGAAAAAGACCGATATCCGACATGCAGTATCATGGTGTGGGCCGGCATCATGATCAATGTCCGTACGCGCCTACATGTGGTTGCGAATGGGACTATGACGGGCCAACGATACATTGATGAAGTTCTACTTCCTCATGTTCGTCTTTTCCGTGGTGCTGTCGGTGATAAATTTGTTTTTATGGACGACAACGCAACATGTCATCGAACAATCGCTGTTCAGGATTGTCTAGACAGCGAGGGTATTCAACGTCTCGTACGGCCAGCGCGTTCTCCAGATCTAAACCCCATTGAAAATGTGCGGGATGCTTTGGGGAGGCATGTTGCTGGTCGAAACTATCCTCCGACAAACAAGAACACCCTAATCCGTGCACTCACAGAGGAATGGGATAAATTGCCTCAACAGCTGCTGGATAATGTTGTGCAAAGTATGGTACGACGTGTGGAATGTTGCATCACACTCCACGGTGGACATATCCCGTACTAATACCTTTCTTTAAGGTGCCTGCTGACTTTTAGAGGCATTGTTCCATTTCTCCGTACGCAGATGAAATGAACATTTTTTTTTCTTTCAGATGTTTCACAGCTTTTGTACTTTCCAGAACAATAAATATTCTTTATTCTAATGTCTGAACAGTGTGGCAACTATATTTTATCCTACTAGGCCTCATGTCTCGCTTAATGTTATGCTACATAGCAATTTGTGATCCGTCCTTAGCAATTGTCCAGCAGTGTATATATATTGCTTAGTAACTTTGGTCTTTATTCGAAAGCGAATCCTTGAAGATATGATTTGGAAAAAAATGTATCTCTGATTTCAGAAAAAAAAATAAGATAGAATGCTTTAAGTTAAATTCATATTACTAAGTGTATGTTAGCAATCGCGACGAATTTAGCGGACTGTAAACAATTGTAGTCTAAGACTAAAGGGTTTCGGTTTCGAATTGCTGTCTGTTGAAAGAAAATTGATTCAATGATAAGTCCAATTTCAATTTGATATAACTGGATATATTTCAACGCTGAAGAACATTTCAATATGATTAGAATAGTTCACATGTAATAATGTAAGTAGTTCACAAGTATTAGCATTTCGACATAAGAATACTTCACAATAGAATGTTTCACTAAAACGAGTGTTTGCATCTTAAGAAAGATACATGCACTGACTGTTGCCACAAGACTACTTCTAAATAGAAGTGTCTCATTGCAACAGCGCTACCTAACGGCTTTTACTATTCAACATACCGCCCCCTTGAAACCTCAGAAGGGTTTCAAAAAAGGAGAGCTTACGAAATACACAATAATGAAATACAGATATGATAAAATAAGAATAAAAGAATTAAATTAAAGTTCATATTCTTGAGAGTTAGGTAAAAGATAAATCTTGTTCACATTTCTAGTTAATTGTCCGTATTTGGTATTTACACTCACAACACGTACCTTTTGGTCAAGTCCGAAAAATAGTTTATTAACCCTCTAACCGGATAGCACGGAAAACTCCGTCAGTGTAAAAATGCTTCGAAAATGGACTGCACGGATTTTTCTGCCTTCAAGTAACGTTTTCAAAAGCGGATTAGCCGCACTTTTCTGAAAACCTTTCCCCCTTTTAAGGTTTAACATCTTGAAAGATAATGAGGGACGGAGAAAGCAACACAGCAGGAGTTTTATGGCTCGCAGGGATCCCCATGTTTTGACCGTGGGGCAATCATAAAAATCGAGGGAAATTTCTTTAGATCCCAGGAAGTGTTAATTTGTTACCTTGTTTTTTTAAAGTTTTGTAAAGTCCCAACGCATAAGTAAAATATGTTACAATTCCCTTTTGGTTTCATATTAATTTGAAACTGTAACAAGTTGGGGCGTGTCAGTGCAATCTATTATTTTTATATAGTTAGACAAATTATCTTTTTTAAGTATATTCTTTCGCTACATTTTTCTTATTTTAATCAAAGTTTTCAGTTTTTGAAACATGATTATTTTATTATAAGATACCGAAAAAATTAATAAAACACCAAACTCTTTAAAATTTGGAACCTTTTCAATTTTCCAACCACTAAAAATGAATAAATTTAAACTTCATCAAATCATTTGAAACATTTTCTTACACTTTGATAAAAATAATAACGAAAAAAAAACTAATTAAGATTTATTAGTTTTTTTTTTAGATTTCAAAGCCTAAGTGTTCAGGGAAGTTTAAGTACAGTGTGTGTGTGTGTGTGCCTGGTTATATATTGTTAAAATACACCGAATTATATTTGAACTTTAAGTGCTTGAACTTCAGTTTACATCAAAGACAACTTGAATGAAGATTTTCACACATTTTTTTATAACTTGAATCTTTGAATAAATGGTAATCAAAAATATACGGAAACATTTACAGTAGACATTTATGCATATAAATAAACATAAAAATCAATTTTAAATTCGAGCTATTGAAAAACATTCGAATTATATATTGTTCAAAAATATCTATTTATACAAAATACCTCAACATTTATCTTTTTTAAAGGCTAACTGAATAAGTAATTAAAATCTGGATATTTTTTGAAATCTCGACCTTATAAAGCTAGAAATTTTATGTTAGAAATTCCATTTGAAATTTCGAAAAAAAAAAATGCATCACGCAGTTAGAAATTATTTACCACAAGTTTTAGCAATTGTTTGAGTATAATAAAAATTTCAAATTTTATTATATAGCTTCGTTGGTATCTTTTAATATATTTCGGCCGCGGTAACCGAGTGGTATAGGTATCGGAACGTGGCTTGCTTTGTCACGATTTCGAACCCAGTACCACTAAAGACCCACCGTGTAGGGCAGCGATGCACGTTAAATCTGTCGAGAGCTGAAACGTCCTCCCGTTGGTGTGGTGGGGTAGTTAGGAGAGGGGGTGCCAGCTCAGGTGTCGTCCACGTCACTTGACCATGGTTCAAAATTACGTGGTCCGTCGCCAAAAGCCCTCGTGTAGCTGAACAGTGCGACGTTAATATTCAATCATTCATTTAATATATTTCGAAGATTTCATACAATTCAGTTGAAAACCGCATGCTAAGAGCAAAAAATATACTAAAAAAATTGATGAATATACAATTACAATAAATTCTTACATAAAGAAGCAAAACTGAGAAGCTAAAGCGTAGGAATAAAAATTTTTGAGTATATCTGAAGTAGTTTTCGAAATATTTATTTTAAAGTTTAGAAAATTTGTGTGCGTTATGTTATACTTGATATTAATTAAATGGTTAAAATAATGTGTTAATATTAGTCATGTAATCGTTTGATGACACTTTCATATACTAATAAAAATTATCATGGTCATTGATGCGAATGTCAAGAATTTTATGTAATTTTAAATTCAGACATTAAGATATTGATGTAGAAAAATATAAAACGACCATCTAAAATATATAAAAATGCAGTCTGCTATAAAATGATCTTGACAAATAAAATCCGGCATTTTCACTTACTATGGCAAAGCCGGCTTAGTCAGGGGCGATCTGGAAAAACAGAGAGAGAACCGCGGTTTTGATGGATGCCGCTCTAGCTTTTAAAGCTCCCAGGAAAAATTATATATATATAAATTACAAATGAAAAAATAAATCTTGTAATTTTCCTTACATTTTTATAACAACGAATTGTGGAATTGGCTTCCAATACATTGTTGTGTTTGACAATATCTAAGGTAACCAACCCTACTTTAGATAGATTTGTACTACTTTTTCGTAACCGTATTCCTTTTAAAATTAATTCATGCTGCCGAAATACACCTTCTGTACCCTTAAAAATTTATGTAAACTATAACGGTTAATTTTAATTTATGCAACTTGTGAAATGTTCATAATTAACCATTTCCGTCTAAACAGTTTAAAAAAAAAAGTTTGGACTCCCTCATTCATTAGGGATTTATATAAGATTCTAACATTAAATTTTATTTTTCACCGAATAGGATCAGTGGTAGTGTATAGTGCTTCCACACCACAGGTCTGGGGTTCTATTAACGGGCTGCGCAAGGTCGACTCTGCCTTTCATCCCCGCTACATTGGGTCGATAAATGAGTACCAAGCGTGCTTCGGGTCTTAAACACTGAAGGTCTCTCTTCAGACAGACCACCAAATCGGGACATCTGTTCATGCACCTCAGCGTCCAATTGTCACGTGTATTATGATGGGTACAGTAGTTCCTGGCCCTCATGGATTGTTGTGCTTCTGAGTTTGAGTCTTAAGTTTGAGCATTACCTCACTTTGGGGATACCCCTTAGATAAACATGTATTTCCACTCATTTGCAATTAAACATTTTCTTTCAATTACGTTTATTTCAGAAGGAAGTTTGATTTTCAAATGTATTTGCTTAATAACATGTATATTTGTGCATTATATTAAACATTTTATCAATCCAAAATTACATGTTTTTAGCTCCTCTAAAAGCTTTTAAGATTTTACGACTGATCTTACAATCCATATACGTTTTATAGTAGTGTATTTAAAAATGATAAAGACATTTTTACGACTGTGTGATCTTTTATGCCTCGTTTATAAATATAAAAAATTGCATTCAGCTACAGTTTTTAAAATGTACTGAAATAAGTGGAGGAATAGGATATTTACATATTATGAATATTTTTGACTGCAGTAAGATATATTTATATTTCAGTTTCTTTACAATTTGAATAGAAGTTGTAAGCTATTATGTGAACAGTTTGATATTGAATATAAACTCATAGGCTGTTTAATAGTAAAGTGTTTTATTTTGATACCAGCACACATTAAAATAAGGCTCATTTGCAATTATATGGTCAGCTTCAGTAATATTCAAATTTTCAAAAATAGTCTACACGCGTACGAATACATTCTTTCAAAACCACACACCCCACATCTCATACTATGTCTTTCCTACAGCAGGAAATATTTGTGTATACTGAAAAATTTAATACAGGATACATTTTCAAGTGTTAAATTTGTTTTTAATTTGGTATGAATACATTGTGGAACTGTCGGTTAACTTCACTGAACAAAATTGTTTTAAGTGTACTGTTTTGAAAGACAAAATTAATTAGGGAGAACTTTTCTCACAATAGAATTTGTAATGACTGAATTGTGTGAAAATGTAGATATCGATGTGTGACATTTTCCTTGTAATAAAAGAAACAGAAAGATAAAAATTTAACTTGAGTAGAAAATGGTTAGAAGTACTGTCATGCGCATTTGAAGAAGTATATCCCCCATTAAAATTAAAAATTATTGACTGAATGTGTGTTATGTCCATCACAAATACCGATGTAGAAAAGGAATTTTTATTTAATACAAGAAGTTCGAAAAAGAGAACACTAGGAAGGAAAATTTAAATTTTTTTACGAAAAATATTCAGTTAACATAAAAAGTATCTTTTATATGATTTTAATTAAAATAAATTAAAAGTATTGAAATCCTTTTTATGCTATTTTAAATTAAAAATATAACTGAATAGAGAAAGATCGGTTTTATTTCATAAATATAATCATCGTATGTAATATTTATTGTGTTATTGTTTAAAAATGAGATAGGGCCTTTTTTTGCTCTTTTTACCTCATTACTTTTTTTAAAAAACAGGAAAGTGAGCGCGTTTTCTTACTCTCATATTCAAAAAATGAATACAGGATGCTTTTTTCTGGTTCAAATCGCAATACCAAAAAAAAAATTTTTTTAATTTTTAAAAAATGACAGAAAAATAAATTTTCTTTGAAGAAAAATATAATTTTTTTCAACTTCTAACATGCTATTTATTTCATTTTTTCCTCTTTTTTTTTTTTACCTTTCATTTCGTTTTTAATTTTACTGTGACTGAACATATAGGAGAAAGAAACACCGAATTCCACTACGCTTTCAAAGAAGATTGCCCAAGGCAACTTAACAGCTAGCTGTAAACGATTGATCTCTTGGTTCTTACTTTACAAAAGGACCGAACTGGGTCGTAAAATTGTCCCCGTTCGACCTTCCAAGTTCTAAAAGGGGAAAGGAAAGAAGTGTGTTGCATTTTTGAAGTGAATCGCAAAATAAGAGTTAAACGCTTTCGGAATAACTTTTCAGGAGGAAGGTATCCAGTTAGAGGGGTTAATTCGACCAAGAGTCCAGTTTAATGGAGCAGTTTTTTCTTTCTCGACAATAACCATATCTCTTAATTGAAGATTTGGCTTAGTTCTCCACCACTTGGACCTAGGTTGAAGTCTATGTAAATACTCCGTGTACCAGCGATCCCGGAAGTACTGACGTAGTCTTTGAATCAGGTTCCATCTTTCAGAAAGACCTACAGACCTTGAGGGCTGAGATGGTTCTGGAAATTGATGAATAGGACCTCCCACTAAGAAGTGGGCTGGAGACAATGCGGTGAAGTCGGACGGATCTGGAGAGAGGTCTTGAGTTAAGACAAGCCTCTATCTGGATCAATAGGGTAGAACACTCTTCAAAATTAAGAAGTACAGAGTTAGTTGCCTTTATGAGTAATTGTTTGGCACTCTTGATGGCTCACTCCCACAAACCTCCAAAGTGTGGGGTATATGGAGGAATGAAAGACCACTCAATTCCTTTGAGAGAAAGAAAATTTTGTACTTCTTCTTGCAGACATAAATCCACGAGCTTTCTCAGATGACCCGAAGCACCTTTAAAATTGGATCCATTATCCGAGGTGATTTTGCTCGGACAAGACCTTCTAGAATGAAACGGCGTAAAGCAGCTAGAAATGCAGCAGTAGATAAATCCGAAATAAGTTCAAGATGTACAGCTTTAGTAGCAGTACAAATGAAAAGACAAATGTAAGATTTAAATTTTGTCACACTTCGTTTATGAGCACATTTAGTGGTTAAGGTACCAGCAAAATCAAGCCAGTACTTTCGAATGGACGAATGTGCTGAAATCGGATATAGGTGGTAAATCATCCATTAATTGAGAAGAAGATCTCAGATTCATCTTGAAGCAAATTAGACACTTTTTGAGTGTATGACGAACTACTGATCTACCATCCACAAACCAAAATTTTTGTCTTATCAAAGACAATGTCAATTGTGGATCTGCATGAAGATAAGAATGTGGTAAAAATTTATTACCTTTCTTGTGAACTCATGACTTTTGGGCAAAAGCATAGGATGTTTTTGGTCATATGATAGACGCGTATTCCTCGAAAGTCTACCTCCTACCCGAAGAACTCCTTCAGAATCACAAAACAGGTTCAATGGAAGTAATTTTTTATCCTTTGGTAAAGGGTTTCCTTGAACAGGACATTTAAGTTCATTCGGAAATTCTACTTGTTGAATCAAACGTACAATGGTAACAACTGCAGTATGAAGTTCCGATGATTTCAAGTAACCAAAAGTTCTTAAGACTGGTGAACGGCTATTTTTTATGAATCTCAAAATCCAGGAACAGACACGAACTAACTTTGTAAAAGACGATATTCTGTCAATAAATTCTGGTAAAGGCACAATTTTAGCAACACATGTAACAACGCTCCTCTTCTCTTTCAAGGCATTATCCGGAAAGGAGAAAGTCTCTGGGATTTTATAAGATGACGTTTCATTCATGGGTTGATTTAACCAGAGAGGTCCCTGAATCCACAGATCATGAGCTACAAGCTGAGAAGGTAAGAGTCCTCTCGTGCCTAGATCGGCTGGATTCTCAATTCCCGAAACATGACACCATTCAACTGATGGAATTGTTGTTTGAATTTTGGAAACTCTGTTGGTGACAAATGGTTGCCAGCAATATGGTTCTGTTTTTAGCCAAGCTAAAGTATATGTCGAATCCGTCAGGCAATGGTTCTGTGAATAGATAAAAGAAACTCCCTTAACACTACTTGTAACACATTAGACAGCAACAATTCTGCACACAGCTCGAGCCGAGGTAAAGATTGAGTTTTAAGCGGGGCTACTCTTGTTTTAGAAGTGAGAAGCGAGACACTTATACTCTCGGATGCGATACATTTGAGGTACATTGCTGTACAGTATGCTCTTACGGAGGAATCGCAAAAAGGCATGAATCTCAAGTTGAATGTATGAAGGTAGCAAGACACACCTCGGTATTTTCATTTTCTCGATAAGATGAAGTTCCATTAGGAAGGTTGTCCACTGTTTATTTAAATCCTCCGGGATTGGTTCGTCCCATTCTCTAGATTTAATTTCCATAGCTCTTGTAAAAGGATTTTCATAAAAACAATGCATGGCGATAAAAGTCCTAGAGGATCAAACACACGAGCAATTTCAGAAAAAACATCTCTTTTGGAATAAATGCACCTCTCTTCTAGTAATGAAACGCTGAAACTGAAGAAATCAAATTTGGGATTCCATTGTATCCCAAGGATTTTTATTTCTTCATCATTTTGCACCTTTTAAGATCTTTATTTTCGGCAACCTCCTTGATCACTATTTCACTGTTAGACTGCCACTTTCGAAGGTTGAACCCTCCTTTTCTCATCATCTCCTTTAGTTGCCAGACGAGTTCAACTGCTTCTTTTTTAGTCGCGGCACCACTTAGTAAATCATCTACGAAAAAATGTTGAAGTGTAGCGAATGAAGCCAAAGGATACCTTTCCCTTTCATCAAAAGCAAGTTGAGTCAAGGTCCGAGTGGAAAGATATGGTGCACATGAAGTCCCATACGTGACAGTGGTTAACCTATATTCCTTCACCGTCTCCTTTGGATTATCTCTCCATAGAATTCGTTGCCAATTGGTATCTTCCGATAAAATCCTTATTTGACGGAACATCTTTTCCAAGTCTGCACACACAGCTATTTGAAATCTTCTGAAGGAAAGCAGAATTGGATACACGTCTCGTTGCACTCGGGTTCCAACCATTAGTATGTCATTAAGAGAATACCCTGATGTTGATTTGGCTGATGCATCGAAGACAAACCTCAGTTTTGTTGTACTGGAATCTCGTAGAACCGCGTGATGAAAAATATAATATGCTTCCCTTTTAGCTTAGTCATTTTTAGGAACAAGCTCCATATGCCCTAAAGTTAAATATTCCTGCATAAAGTCTCTATATTGAGAATAAATCGCAGGTTTCTTGATTAGTGAATGTTCTAATGGTTTGAATCTTCGAATAGATGATTCTCTCGAATCTCTAATTTAGATGGTGATGAATGAAATGGTAATCGCGCTACATATCGTCCATCCTCGTTTCTAACATGAGTATCTATGAAATGATCTTCACATGCCCTTTCTTCACTAGTCAATAAGCTAGCTTCAGGTACTGAATCTAACTTCCAAAAGTTACTCACTAACTCGTGAGTTACTACCTGGATGCTATTAACCGCAATTGAAAAAAACATATCTTCAGAAGGAACATTTCCTGCGACTATCCACCCTAAATCTGAACGAACTGCAAAGGGTTTATTGTCCCCAAGGGAAAGAGATTGACCCTTTAGCATTGGAAAAGCTATGTTTACACCAATGAGAATATCGATAGGACCGCTCTTAAAAAAGTAGGTTCAGCTAACTTCAAATCACTAAAGGCTCAGACCAAGAAGAATCTAAACTGAAATGTGGAAGTTAACCTACAATCTTATTAACTACATATACTGAAGTTACAAACGAAATATTAGATGTAAAATGAGGTGTAAACTTAATCTCCGAAATACCATTAGTTCGAGTATCTGATGCTCCAAGGCATGAAATGCGCACATTTGTTCGCTTCCTAGGCAATCCAAGTCTTTCCAAACAACTATTAGTAATTAAGCAAGCCTGGCTTCCGGGTCAAGAAGAACACGACACAACCCAGTTCCACCGAAAGAATCACAAATATTGACTAGTGCAGTACATAGAAGCACCTGAGAATTGGAATTGAACCCTGAACAGGAAGTTATACTTGGATTATTTACATTAGGAGGATTTGGACCTGTATCAGTATTAGTAGCGTCAAACACAACTGGGTGAAACACTTTCGCTGAAGCTGAAAGTACTGAATTATTAGCATCTCTAGGAATGGAAGAATTTGGCTCATTAGGAGTCATAAAATGTAACAATGTGTGATGCGATTTCCCACATTTTCGACACTTATTAGTGCTTTTACAAGCAGACTTCCTATGAAATTTAGTCAAACAATTGAAACAAATGTTATTCGATTTTACGAAATTCACTCTTTTTTGAACAGAAAGATTTAGAAATGCATCACATTTATTTAAATTATGATTGCTCTGAGAGTAAGAACAATGCAGTTGGAAACCTGAAGCAACTAGTGTTACTTTCTTGTTACTAATGTTTCTTTTAACTCCATAACCTTCAGTCATAAGTGATCTAGCATGATTCGAAAGAAATTGTAAAAGCTCGCTGAGCGAAGGAATGTTTTCATTATCTAGAGACCTTTCCCACCAACCTCTTGTGGTTGAGTCTAACTTAAATTGAATGATAAACATTAGAATTATGAATGCTGTGCCCTCGACCTTGAGATCTAAAGTCTCCAATAATCGAACGCATTCTTTAGTCGAATCGACTAACTTTAGAATTTGAGCATGAGATTCACAAGTTATCTCGGTGTAATATATATATATTCATAAGTTTTTTCATTAAAGAACTCAATATTTCACGCTTATGAAAATATCTTTCCTTTAAAAAGATCCCAAGCAATCTGAAAATTACCATCTGTTATTGGAAGTGATTGAACTATCTTCTGAGCATCTCCTTTTAAAACCCCTTTGAGATATTGTAATTTTTGAGCACCAGTTAAATTTTGATTATTTGTAACGGCTGCTTGAAACAGATCCGAGAAAGTTAACCATTCATCAATAACTCCAGAAAATGTCGGAAGCGACAAGGTAAAGTTTAATTTCGGTTGAATCAGAATTTCTTGTATGAATTACTTCCGTACTCTTATTTGTTTTATTTAGATGTGAGACCCATCTTTCTAATAAAATTAACATTTCCTCCCATGTATCAAGCAGCTCTTGTTTTCTAAAATATAGTACTCAATTTCATCATCCCTAGCAAGGCTAAATAAATTATCAAAGGGTTTTCAATTCTTCCCCTATTACATCAAACCTTTTTTTCTAATTTCGAGCTCGGTAGAATCAATTCATTAATATCCTGTAACGTTTTATTTTTAAACGCGTTAGTGATGATATAATGGCTTTTTTCTGGTTTAAGCACGCTTTAGATTTCATATTTAAATTTTGAACAATTATTGATCAGAAGAACTCCACTCATATAGATATTTAAATCAAATTAAAATAAGTAACACAAGTGCTTTTCACATTAGGAATCCAATCACATTGATTTTTACTACTCAAATTCAAAAAACAGAAAGAACACTAAATAAATCTTCACAGAAATAAATCACATTAAAATACTACAGCATTATATTTAGAAATAAAACAAGCTAAAAGCACACACAAACAGCATTCAGATAATATGTTTACAAAATGAACTGACTCACCCGACCTAACCATCCGAGAAACACCCTGAAGAAACCAATAGAGTAATCCACTCGTCCAAAGAAACGCCGAATGTAGGTCACACACAAGTAACTCCTCAACAAAACGAAAACACAAATTTTGAATTCTTCAACCTGATAAAAACCTTTAAATGCTTAGATACTCCGAGCGATCGGACCATTAATTTTATGTATGTTAGCAATAGCGACGAATTTAGCGGACTGTAAACAATTGTAGTCTAAGACTAAAGGGTTTCGGTTTGAATTGCTGTCTGTTGAAAGAGAATTGATTCAATGATAAGTCCAAGTTCAATTTGATATAATTGGATATATTTCAACGCTGAAGAACATTTCAATATGATTAGAATAGTTCACATGTAATAATGTACGTAGTTCACAAGTATTAGCATTTCGACACAAGAATACTTCACAATAGAATGTTTCACTAAAACGAGTGTTTGCATCTTAAGAAAGATACATGCACTGACTGTTGCCACAAGACTACTTCTAAATAGAAGTGTCTCATTGCAACAGCGCTACCTAACAGCTTCTACTATTCAACACTAAGAGCAAATGTTCTGATAAAACGTCTTTTGTTGATAGAAGATTGAAATGTAGAATCCTTACTAATATTATAAACGTGAAAGCTTGTGTGGCTTTTTGGTAATCTTTCACGCAAAAACAACTGAATGGATTTTAATGAAACTCTACAATAATATAGCTTATACATCAGAATAACACATAGGCTATAATTTATAAAGATATTGTGTGAAGTGTCCGAAATATAACGATAATTGTCAAGTAAGTAGGAAAAATTCTGCAATCTGCGAAAAAGCCCGCGACAGCACATATTCATGTTTTGTGTGTGAAGCAAAACTTTTCATTTTGTTTTGTCTACGCCAGGTGCCAGGAACTGCAAAGGCTTGAACAGGCGGAGTGTGAGACTGATTACATTTTTAACATAAAATAAATACAGCAGAAAGTAATATTAACATATTACGTTTCCAGATATAAATTATTTATACTATTTTAAGAGTTCATTACACAAAATTTGTAACAATGTGTTACTTTTGCTGAGCAGAGATCAGCTTACGAAAGTGTTTTCAAAAATCGACCCACAAGGGAGTTATGGGGTGTTATAGATAACAAAAATCCTTTTTATCAGCAATTAGATCTACAGACTTAAAATTTAACAAACAGGGTTTTCTTTTTATTCAGCTGACATATGCAAAAGCTTTTTTTGTTGTTGCTTAATTTGCAATTCACGTAAAATCAACTTATTAAAAACTTCTTTATCCTTCAATCTGTACTGTTTAATTTTTCAATTCCCCCGTGCGAAAACGGGTATAACAGCTAGTTATCTACATTTGAAAGACATGTTTCTTGTATACTTATATTCCATTAAATGTATTGCTTATTCAGAAAACCATTTTGGCAATCAATGGGGTAGCGCACACACCCTCATCTCATGGGACGCGGCCAGGATTTTAGAGGCGCCAAAGCCTGATGTTACGATTTTGTAATCCTTTATAAGATTCGGCTTAGGGCCCCAAACCTGACTTTGCAGGGGGGGCTAATTTTTTTCCCGTTACGCCATTCTTGGCCATTTCAATAAAAGTAGCCAATGGTCTATATCATAGCTACCGAAAGTAATTCCTACTAATAGCTTAGGTTCCTTGTGACTGTTGAAGGGTTTGATGCAAAATTAAAATTAATTTAGGGGTGCGTGGACAACTTTCAGGTAGTTCGCGAATGCCTTGATATAAAGTAAAATATATGCAGTAAATACATTTAACGCTAAAACTCTTAACCCTTTAAGCGGTCAAAATAACTACTGTGGCATGTAATGCATTTATTCCAACATTCTATCCACTTCTTAAAAACATGTAAAAGTCGGTTTTGTAAGAGTTCTTTCAAAACTGCCTCCGCAGCCTTTACACATGATTTGTTGCTTGCAAAACGTTTGCATCATAATGGTTTCTTAAGTTGAGGAAACAGCCAGAAATCGCATGGAATGAGATCAGGACTGTATGGAGGATGTGGCAACATCTCTACTTTTTCTGCTGTGAAACATCCAGTACGCAATAAGCAATATGGGTTGGGCATTGCATTGGTACAATGGGAAGACATTTGGGAGCAATTAACGTTTCCTTTTAATGTGCTGTATCATTATTCGTAGGATGTGTGCGGAATACGAGCCGTTTACGGTAGTACCTGGTGCGGCAGCGTGTTGATACACAATTCCTTCATAATTTTATATATATATATATATATATATATATATATATATATATATATATATATATATATGGTCATATCTTTACCAGCTGATTTCACAGTTTTTGCTTTCTTGGGAGTGGGTGAAGATGGATGTTGTTGAAACATAGTGGTACAGCTAAGCTTCGTCTGGAGTTATAAAACGTTTTTAGATATTGTCGCCTTCTTGTGCCAGTCTTTCTTTCATATCGTATCATATCAAAGGTCTCCAATGCTGACTTTTTATTCCATTTCGACAACTGGCCGCGTCTTGAAGGCGCCCGCAAATACACTTCAGTTCGATCAAGGGATACTCAAGAACATGAGACTGTACACGCCATCTATCAGTAGCTTTTGTTAATACAGACAACAAACTTTTCTTATACCACAAAAATTAGCATTCCGATTAGTGGTTTTGAGGCATTAAAATTAGTCTTATTACTTATTGAACAGCCTACGTAGGAAACACTAGCCACGCAGGCTAGATTTAAGAGGAGAGTAAAATGAAAAAGAGGTGATTTCACATGTTTGGTACAAGGGATATTAACTTGGCTTTAAAATGCCATCGGAACAGCTTGTGACGCGAGCCAATTTTGTTTTTCTTATAGCTACTTTCACTCTGCATCCCTACAAACGCTACACAAAAACATCTCATCTATCATCAGTTGGCTTTGAAATTCGGGACGAGTACATTGCAATGTAAATAAAAATCAGTAAGCGTGGCTCTCATTATTTTTTCTATTTTAGAAGAATTTTTTTTCGAACACAATGGCAAAGAGCTCAGTGGGAAAGCAAACTTCTATTTCGATTAAAATAAAGATGGAGCTTTTGAAAGCTATTGATCAACAAGTAATATAAAAAGAATTTTTTTAAGTCAATTCCAACTTAGATCAACAAAGAAAAATTTTATTTTAGCTACTTTTTATTAAATAGTTACAATTAAGATAAATATGTATACACATATGACAGAATCACAAAATTAAGTGGTAATTAATTTTCATTAATTATAATTAAAGTATCGTATTACCATCCAAGGCAATCGTGTATGTATAGTTTCAGTTCAACAGAATGCTTTAAAAGTGAGAAACAAATCTTTTAAAGTTTTAACCCAAGTCACCAAAATGGTCGCTAAATTGCCAAAAATGATACCAACGTGGCTGTATTCGTAATTCTTTGAATAATTGGTTTTAATCAATTAATTTTTATTAAATTACTGCATTGTCATCCAAAATAATCCCGTATATAGAATTTCAGCTAAATTGAGCGCTTTAAAATGTATTTTATTAGCGATTGAAAATTCCACCAAGATAAAAAATAAATAACTATAGAGTTATAGAGAGAGTGTGTGAGTTAATAGTAGGAATTGAAAAACAGCAGACGAGAATATAAATCCGCGAAGATATTGACATTGTTTTCTAACTGTACTTTATCAACAAGGGAACAATTTACATAAATGAGTGAACGGTTTTTATTAAACACACATATATACATATGCATGTAAATAAAATGTACACTAATAAACTTAATTTTGTTGAATATATGTTGTTTTTTTTGCAATATGCTTTAACGTGAAATTCTTTTAACACGAAAACACGTGATAAACGATTTTCACTGTAATTGCAAAGTATAATAAACCTGTGACCTGTTTTCTTTATTATGAAAGGTAAAATTAGTAAGTCACGATTTTAATGTGTTAAAAATTTTATATTAAGACTACACAGTACCCTAAAAATTTCATTTTTACCGAAAAAAAAGTTTTTTTGCATGTTTTGGTGGCCCATATCATTGAGATGCTTGCTATGAAATTTCAGATCTGTTAGCAAATTAGTTTTTAAGATATTTGAAGTTTTATGAGCTATGGTTTTGGTTTCGGTTTCCTTTTAAAGCATTTTTTCACACTTAAGTTGAATTAATTAAAAATATTTTTGAGCTTTTAGTTTGAAATGGTTATTAATTCCAATTTTCATTACTAAAACAATTTCTACTTCATTATGTTTTGAGTTTTTTGAGTTCTCATAATTAATTAATAAAGATTAATTTCATGGTTAATATTTGCTTTAAAAATAGTTTATATAACTTAAAAGCTTTATTATTAATTTTTTTCCTGTAGAGAAAATGCCATGGCAAATGCGTTCTGGGTTTCTGTGAGATACAATATTTCGAAGAGATGGAATACTACTGAAAATGATGTATCTAAAAATCAGTCCTCAGCTGATTCTGCAATTAGAGATCCGAATACAAGCATTCTGAATTCAAATGCTGCAGATATAACTGAATATTTCCTTATAAGCCGTACGACAAGAGCTAAAACTTTCTAAACTGCCCCAATTTAAAACTGAAAAATATTAAATTTCATTAGCAAACCTGACTATTCTTAGCTTAAGTTAGTATTATTATTATTTTGAACATAAATGCTTTGTGTTTCAAAAACTTTTGTGAAATATTAGGTTACGATAAAGCTGAATAAACTGACGTCTTAACAAATGCTATCAATATTATGCAAAAATATTTTTTGAATTAAAAATATAATTTTGAGTCATATTTAATAAAAATATAGTTTTAATGTAGAAAATACATTGGAAAATAACATATTAAAAAATCAGAGTTTTACGGGCATTATAAGTTTTTGTGTTATGACTTTACAAACTTTAAATGAGTTTTTCTCAGACTTTTAATTTTGAAGGTATAAGTGTTTTCTAATCCCTAAGGCTTTTTTCCTGTTCAAGATACAGTCTTGAACTTTTTTGTATATACTCCCAAATGTATGTTCTATAAAAGTTAGTATGGATTTAGGGCTGAGAACTCTAGTTATTTTTCTAAAAAATGCTAAAGTTGATATTTTAAAAATTTTCGTTTTTTCCAGGTTTTTCTAGAAAAATAATTATTAAAAATCAACAAGGGAATAGATTTTCAAATCCATACTAAATATTGTTTGCAATAATGTAAGAATCATAAATAATTTAAAATTACTAAAAAATTTTAAAAATTGAGTATTTTATAAGGGTTTGAAAAAACTTCAAAAATTCCTAATTTTTTAAAATTGTGAGATAATGGCTGGTCAAACTGACTTTTTGCTTACAGAATCAGCTTAATAATGTAATCTAAATATAAAACATCAATTATTTTTACTGTAACTGTCTCCAAAAAATTTTTTTGGAAAAGGGTACCTGTAGCCTTAAAGTAATATGGATAGGTACATAAAGTACAACTAATAGCGAGCGTCGCACGATGGAAGACGGGTCGATCGTTTATGTAGGTTTAACTAGGAACGGAATCTGACCAATGCATATAATAACTGGTTTAAAATATAGCAGTATAAAAAAAGTCGAGAGATGTGAAGTAAATGTAGCAAATTTTCCATAATTCTAAGCCGAAAGCAGTATTATTTTTTGCATTAATAAGATAAAAGTAGGTTCAGTAAGCACTACAGACTACAGTTCAATTCGACTACAAATGATATTGGGCATAAATTTATTAACCAGTTATACTTTTGCTTAAGTACATTAATAAAATAGTCTTACTATTTAGTGCTTATCAATACTGTTTTTATTTTCATTTATCATTTTCAAGTCAAGTAATTGTTCTGCTTTTTATTGAACTAGAGGTATTTTACTTGGGGTTTTATGGACAAATTTTGGGTACGAAAAGTACTCCACGGGTGCTGTAAGTTAGAGAAAAACTGGTCTACTTAGATGAAAAATAATTTTTCAGTCTTCAACATTGCTGCTCAAATTGCAGACTTTTAAATAATTTCCCAAGCAGAAAAAAAAGAAATATTTTTCTTATTCGAAGCTCTTTTTCTGTGCAAAAAAAGTAACCTTTTGAAAACAATCAACTAAAAAAATTTTTTGAAGACATTATTACAGTCTTCTACTTTAAATATGTAGTGAATACCATGCCAAATCCAGAAAGCTGAATTCAAAAGACACTCCTAAGGGATTTATTAAGAAAAAGTTTCGCATAGCATTAGATAAAGCATTAGAAAGGCTTTATAGCATTAGATAAAGACAAGATATAGCATTAGATAAAGCATTTAATATTTATAGCATTAGATAAAGACAAGAATAAAACAGTAGTGAATAGGTTAGTCGAAACTAATTTACGTTTACATCAATATCCTAAGTATTTTCATTGTTGATAAAAAAAAAAAAGAAAGTAGTTATCGAACGTGTGGTTGAGAATCTCTAAGTAAAACTCATAATTAAATAAGGAAAAACAGTTTCAAGGAAATTGGTAAAATTACATTTAAAAAGGAGAAACTATTTTGTGCTAGATATGTAAATTCAAACTTTTTAATTAATTTTGAATCTTAATTTAATTTCAGTACGAAAATATTTACTTTTGCATTTAAGGAGTATTAATGCAGTCAATTTTTCTATGTCCCCGAAAAACAAAATCTTACTGCTTTTGATGTTACTGCATGTTAAGTATACATAATCCAAGTTTTTTAATTGCTGGTTCTTAGATCAGAACATTTATTTTTATTTTAATGAAGCTATACTACATTAAATAAGATAATTAAGAACTTTATTTGTTTTTATAATTATTTGAAAAAGGTTCAATTATCTCTTCGTGTCACTATTCTAACCAGTTGCTTGTAAAACATCATTAAATAAATACTTTTTATATGCATCGGATTCATAAGGAATGTTATTTCTATTATTTTTTCTTTTTCTATTTTGGCTATATAATCATTAGAAATAGAATTAAATTACCTTCAGTAGAATATATATCGATTCAATGAGACACATGTACTCACTTTTATATTCAGTACAACTAATAACTCCTTTAGCTATTTCACAGGACATAATGACTACTATTTATTCAATAAAAGCATATATTTGTACAATTGATTCGCTCGATGTTTCATGATAATCTGCTACTATATATATGTAGTTTTTTTAATTATTGATATCTAAGTCTTAGCATTAAGCTTTAGATTGTAATTCAGAACATTTTATAGCCTTCATCTCTTGAATTAATAAGAACAGGACTTGAATATCTAAAATGAAATATATTTATCTTTTATGGTCCAGTAGCCCCGAACTTTTTTTAAAGTCTACTCAGCGAAAGAATAGCCTAACAAATTTCAAGTTTGTGTGTTTGATAGCTCAAAAATAGGAACTTTAATCTACTCTCTCCCACTACCTTCCTTTTAGGATTTTATATCTGCAAAATATGTTCTTAAATATTGCCAAATAAAAAGACATCGTCAAAAGCAGTAATTGTATTCTAGGCATGAGTTGGAATGGTTTTTCACTATTGTCAGCATATCATGGTATTTGGTGACTTCATACAAATACACGTAATCACTTCTTTAATATAAAAATTCGCTTTAAAGTAAATGTGTGCATTTTTATCGGAAAAAATATGCTTACGGCTCTTATTAATCATCAGCAAAGTTACCTGCAAAAATTTGGAACAAAACAATCAACTATGTGGATTTGTATGCGTCCCAGACAAATATGCATTCACATTTATACACAATCCAATTCAGTATATTAATGTACTGCGTAAAATGTTCCTTAAGTTTGAAAATGCGTGTGTTCAAGATGAGTACTGAAATTCAATTTAGTTAACCTCCAACAATTTTTCTCAAAATACACTGGGGTTCAAAATTAAGGGAATTTTCAGATTTGGTTGATTATGTCAAGAATTACTAAACTGATTTTAATGAAATCTGATTTGTCCGTAGCATTGGTGTAATACAAAACATAACTATTCAGCAGTTATAATAAACCTGCATGATCTTGCGTAATACTCATTGGAGTCGCTAGGTATGAAATAACGGTTGCAGAATAGAACAAAATAATCGGTTAGACCGCGATCACTCGCATGGGGTGTTCTGTAACCCCAGTAACAAAAAAATCCACCCAGGATTCTAAAAAGAATGCGTAGAACAACGGTTTTTTCTGTAGCTGCACATTTTAGGTCACTGAACCTTCAGGCCTGATAAAATCCCTCTTTCTCGAACGATTGGAATGTAATGACCTTCAAAAGTTCATTTGGGGGGCTGAGAACTCCCACGAGAAGTTGAGCATATGTATACGGTCTGCTCTGAATGTTTGGAAAATGATTAAAATATTATTTTTCTACTTTCTACTATCATTATCTCATTAATTATGAAGTATATTTATTACTGGTTTATGAAAAAATATAAAATTATATGTGTTTTAAAATGAAAATTTTGTATATTTAGTTTAAATTAATGTTAGTCTCATTTATATGCAATAATTTTATTTGTATAATAAAAAAAAAACATCTTGTATTTTATGAATTGTGTCATAATGACTTAATTCTATTTTCGTAATTAAATACACATGTTTAAAGTTTGGGGTGTTCTCTACATCCTGCGAGTAACGACGGTAGCAAAAACAGGCACGAGTGACCGAGGGTTAATAGGGATTATAGTCCCCTTTTATAGATATACAAGCCTTGCAACGAGATTTTATGCTGGAAACAAGGAAGTGTATGAGTTTCTGGGGCAAATGGTACCACTCGTTCAGAAATGTAATTGTCAACCCTTGAAGGGTTCTTAGAGGGCAATTTCAAATTTCAACTTATCTCCCCAGAGCGGCCCAGGCATTCTCTATAGGGTCGGGGTTTGGAAACCTGACTGCCCAGTCCATCCAGCGAATATCCTCACTTTCCAGAAATGCGTCGACCAGATGAGCTGTGTGTAGTTTCATGTTGTCATTCGTCACAAGGTAGACACCCCTGAAAAGGCGAACATAGGGCCCCAGGGTCTCATCCCTATACTTCACAACAATCACAGTGCCTCTTTAAAAGACATGAAGGTGCATGCAGTTATCCAGCATAATGTCTATACAAACCATCAACCCCTATGCCGTAATGGTCGATTTCTCGGATATTGGAGGGCAGGTAGTGGCCCCTGGTTCACTAAGTATGAAAGATGGCGAGGAACACCGGTTAGGCTTAACTGGAACTCATCAGAGAACAGAACAGTTTCCCTATGTTCTATGATCCAATCTCTATTACCTCAGAGTCATTTTTAATGACTTTCCTATTCACAGAATTTTGTGAGACCCAAACAATAGGTCTTTTAGCAAACAGCCATCTCTCATGAAATCTTTTGTAAATAGCCACTCTTTTAAATTCGGGTTCCTGTGACAGTATACAACTCACGGGAACGTGTCGAAGCTGTAGGACCCCTAATACGCCTTACTACAATGGAAAAATGGAGATCTTCTCTGGCCTTCATGGCTCTTGGATGATATTATTCAGGCTTTCCCTCGATGGATCTTGTGTCTTGAAACTGTTCCCATGAGTGGAACACCAAGTTGTGTGTTAAATTGAATTCTCTACGAATCTGGATTTGAGTCTAGCCCACTTCACAATACGTCAGCTAATTCCATCATCTAAATGTTGCCGGTTACTCCTTTTTACTGTTGAAACTTTAATTTAATCGACTGATACAAAAAAGCACCAAGAAATTCGGTGAGATGTGCTAGTTAACGAAATGCAGATTTTAGCAGGAACGCTAATAAGTTTTGTTCCTCGACTTGCTCCACCCCAACACACGTATACGTTTACGTTTTCGTCGTAAAAGATTTGCAACTTTGTTTCTAAGCGTTATTATTACATTTCTTTCAACTCATATTATGAAATTCGACAAAATAAACAAATTCTCTTTACTTTGGACACCAGTGTAGTTTAGATATTGATTGGAAAGATACGAAGTTGATACGTTAATTGTTGAACCTAACACTACCGTGACTTACTATTACCGTAAATTACTATATCATCGATGTTTATGTATTCCTCAAAATGAGAAAATAGATATTCACTTTAATTTAGATAAAAATAGACCTTAATGAGAAATACTTGCAATAAGAACCTTTGAGTAAAATAACATTGTACATTTAAGAATTTTAACTTTGGTGTGACAAATTAAAATGCAAAACATCACAGAATAAAACTGTTAATACTTTTTTTGAGCCTCCTAATAAAAATTCAAGTCCTTTACTAAATAGCAATAACAAATCTGATATAGCACAAGAAAAATTTTAAGCATTCCAGTCGACAAATCTACAGTTTAAATTTCACTTATTTAAACCATCTCTAAAATTTTACCCTAAAATATACCTTTTTAGAATCAATTTCCTAAGCTTAAGGTATCCGACTACGTTCGGAACCGTGATTTTAAAAAAGGACATAAATGGATAATTTTCATGATATTTAGTGTCACTTAGATTAGAATACATGTATAAAATTGTTTTAAGGACATTTTAACAAAAGAAAATTATATTTAAATACAATATTTAGGCAAAAAAAAAAACTTAGAATAACCTTTTTTTAAAATGTTCTCCTTTAATAAAAAAATGCTTCTAAAATAATAATATGTTGCTTACATAAAGTAAAGACTTCTCCAGAGAGTCTGAATTATTTTTTTAAATTCACATTATTTTCAGAGTTACAACCAATTGAAAAAATTATCGCGTTTTTTCCTTAAAATTTATCCCCTCTGTTGTCGTAAAAATTGAATAAACCCACTTCTAAGTTATACATTTCAAAAAGTCTAGTTGACCCTCTGTACAGAGGTCTGAGCTGCATACAGACAAAATATTGTTATGAATGAAGCATTTTTCACAAAAGGAGAATATTTTGAAAAGGGGTAATTCTATGTTCATTTTTTGTCAAAATATTGTACTTAAATAATTTTTATTGCAATAATATTATTAAAACAATTTTATATAGATTTTCTAATCTAAGTGACACTAAGTATCATAAATATTATCCATTTATACGCGTTTGCAAAATCACGGTTCCACACGTGGTCGGATACCTTAACCGAAACATATAAAATACAAAAAAATATTTCTTATATAATTTACGATTTTTCAATTCCTACTATTAGGTCACACTCTCTATATATTTATTTATTTATCTTGGTGGAATTTTCGATCGTTAATAAAATACATTTATAGCGCTCAATAGAGCTGAAATTTTATATACATGATTGTTTTGGATGACGATACAATAATTTAATTATAATTAATAAAAAAATTTATTAAAATGAATTATTTTATGAATTACAAGTACGGCCTCGTTGGCATTATTTTAGGTGACTTAGCGACCATTTTGGCGGCTTGTGTCAAAACTTGAAAAGTTTTTTTCTCGCGTTTTAAGGCATTCCGTTGAACAGAAACACGATTGTTTTGTGGATGACAATAGAATACTTTACTGATAATGAATAAAAACTAATTACCACTTAATGTTGTGATTCTTTCATATGTATATACATATTTATAGTAATTGTAACTATATAATAAAAAGTAGCTAAAATATATAAAAATTTTCTTTGATGATCTAAGTAGGAATTGACATAAAAAAATTTTTTTATATTAATTGTTTTTTCAATTTCTTTCCTTACGATTTTTAACTGATAATTAAACAAAAAGAAGTACTGATAGTTAAAAAATTTCGTTGCTCAAAACATTCAGTGGAAAAAGCAATTCGTATTACCCTTTACCAGCCCTTAAGGTATCCGATTACTTTCAGAACCGTGATTTTGAAACGTATATAGCTGGATAACCTTTTTGAAATATTTAGCGCTAATCAAATTAGAATATACATTTAAAATTGCTTCAAAAATACCATTACAGTAAAAAAAGTATTTAAAAGCAATTTAATTTTATGAAAAAAAATCAATTAAAATTTTATGATTTTAATTTCATGAAAAATACTTCTATGATAATGTTTTACCTATTTGTAACTACGACATCTGTATAGAGCCGGACTAGGAATTTTGAAACATATACTTTAGAAATAGTTTTATTCGTATTTTAATGAGAATTATTTAGAGAGATTATATTATGATTTTTAGAGAAACATTTATATATATATAACAAAAAACATAGGTTTCTGTTTCAATTGATAATAACTCTGAAGATATTGGGAATTTTTCAAAAATTCTAATTCAGGCCCTGTATAGGTCTTAACTATATAAATAGACTGAATATGCAAGTTATAGAATCATTTTTCATAAAAAGACAGTGTTTTGAAAGTACTTTAATTTTTCTTCACTTTTGCCAAAAACTTCATTTAAATGTATTTTTTTTATTTTAATAAAACTCGGAAAACAATCTTGCATGTATATTCTAATTCAGGTAACATTAAATAACCAAAAAAATATGCATTGTCGGATACCTTAATAATTGCGAAATCACAACAATTTCTTCAACTTTTCTTAACCATAACAATATAAAAACCCTTCCAACTTTTCTTCCCACATTATTCGTTATACAACAGGCGAAACGGTTTTTATATAAACATCAAACCTCCATCAGGAAAGAATTTATTCCACGCGATTTTTATTGCTGCCTCCCCTGCAAAAAAACTAAAAATAAAAAAGAACAGCACAGCGAAAGCGTCTTCCGATTGAACTAGATAGCAGGGAAAAGTGATGACGGAATGGTCGCAGCAACTTTCTGCCGAACGATTTATATCCGGCACTTTCGTCCCTAGCTCGGGTCTGGATGATAAAAGAGGCAACTTAATGCAGGCTTTAGTGGCTGGGTTTAAGCTGGCCGTCGTCAAGTTTGTCCTGTATCCAGGAAGGAAGTGAGGGAAGATTATAGAGGTCATCACCTTAATATTCCTTTCCACAAAAGCAACAGTTATTCTATCATTCACTTATTCGGAAAGAGGGAAAGAATGAGAATTGAGCGGGGCAAACTTGATATCGAAATTCGAGCAACTCCAATCGAAATTCATTGTCTTATACTTGTGTGGGATTGATGATAATTTAGAATAAACATACAAAAAACATTGTTTATAATACAAAAGAAGTTCGAGAATACATTACAAGGAAAAAGAAGTTGCGATTATATTAACTCTTTAACAGGCCTTTTATTTCTAATAAAGGCATATTTAAGTAGTTTTAGAAATGATTTTGATTTTAACGCCTTTTTTTTTGGTGAGGTGTCGAATACTTACCACCACTTATTGGGTGGTATTAAAAAGTAGAAATTAAATTCTTTTTAAATTTCTACTTTAGTTCACACTCTACCTATTTATATTTACATATCTTCTTCAAATTTCAAAGGTCAATCGTTATGCATTTCGCTTTCAGATTGGCAACAGTTAACTAATTGCAATGCTTGTTTGATTTAAACGAGTTGCTACCTTTTTGTCAGTTACGTTAAAATTAGAGCACTTTAGATCTTTTTCAATTAGTTTACTCTCTCCCTATATATATATATATTATAATAAAATAAAAGTGAAGAAGTTAAAGAACCTACAGTGCTAAAGAAGGAAGTAATTGGAATTCACAAGACACAACAAATGTAGATATAAAAAAGTCTTTAGACTAAACTGGAAACCTATTATGATTTCTAGAGCTGTCACTGAATTATACCAGAGATTTAGGGTTAGCAATGCTTTATGGATTCAACCTTCCCCGTACAGCAAAAATTTTTGACGTAATAGGAAAAAAAATAGAGCCACACATGTTGAAAACTTGAGCCTATTTTTTCTACCACGTCGATGATGAACCTAACAATATATTAAAATAAAATTAAGAAAAGAGAACAAAAATGAATCTCTCAAGGAGAGGAATAATAATAAAAAAAATTATGGAAAAAATTCGGATAAAAACATACATATAAAAAAAAAATTTTTTGGAAATCATAAAATTAAACCTTCTCCGTTTAGATCACACGTGAAATGACTTAAAGGATTGGAGCGTAAACACAAGAAGGAAAAACCCGTAGTGCCACCTGGATAGTTATTTTGCAAGTAAACTAACCACTAAGATATTTTAAATAAACAAAACATAAGAAATTTTAAATAAAATAATGAACAAAGTTAAGAATAGATAATATCAAATAGAAATAAATTTAAAAGTAAATTTACATGGATAATTATATACTAGATAGTTATATTGCAATTAAAATAAACGCTGAAAATATTTTTAATTATAAAAAAAATAAACTAAATATAAGAAATTTTAAATAAAATCTGAACTAAGTTAAAAATAGATTTAATTTGAAATAGAAATATATTTACAAATAAATTTGCTTGGATAATTGTATTCTAAACAATTATTGCAAAATTTCACAAAATTACTATGGTTTAAAATGTCATCAGTAACTAAACCATTGTTTCTTTTTATAAAATTTAAGATAATATTTCTAAATATTGATAGGTGTAGGTCAGTATTTCTCAAACTTTCCATATTCGCGACCTAATTTTCAAACATAATTTTCATCGCGCCCCCTCCCATACAATAACAATGTATTAATGCCGTAGTAAAATACAATATTTTGACGCTAAAGCTACAATACAACCTTAACTATAAACTGTACTAATTATCAAGTTTTAAATTTTGTATGCAATTTTTTTGTATATGATAAGCCAATGGAAAAAAATCGCTAGAAATTACTAAACTTGTTCTTAACTTATTATTGATTACTTAGTATCAAATGCATTGTGTCATACTGATACATTTACTCATATAAATATAGTATATCAGAGTAAATGCGTATTTTATTTTTTTATTATGTCAGAATATATTTTGTTTTGCCTCCGATTAGTAAATTGATAACTTTTTAAGTCATCTTTTATTTTCGACTTTTTGATAGGGTTATCACGCCTCCCAAGGGGGCGCGCCCCACAGTTTGAGAAACACTGGTGTAGGTTACAATCCCAGAAAGGCATTTTTATAATGTGAAAATCAAATGAGTCTCTTTGATCAAAAATATTACTTAATAGCAAATTATTCTTAACGTTTAATTAAAGGTCCAAAAAGTTTTAGGTGACTCATTATTATAATTAGTTTTTAATAATTTTAAGTAGTGGGGATGATAATTAAAGCTAGGAACAAAGTCTACTATATTACTAAATATAATTAAGTCATCTATGTATCTAAAAAAGTAACAAGATTCATAACTAATACCTTCATTTTCATAAAAATGCAAGTAAATATTTACTAAGCAGTTGCTAAATGGTCTACCTGGTGGTAAATCTTTAATTTGCTGATAATGAGCGTTATTATGGAAAATATAAGTTTCTTTTAATATTAATTCAATAATAGAAATATATTTATCATATTTTATAGCTTCTTTGTTGACCTGAGTAGGAATTGACTGTAAAAAAAAAATTTATATATATATATATATATATATATATATATATATATATATATATATATATATATATATATTTCTAGTTCTTTCTATTTGTTTATAGCTATAAAATAAAAATATTTTTGTTTATGTGTGTGTGTGTTGTAAATGCAACAAACTGGAAAATAATTGTATATTACAGCTTTTTTTTTATTCATAGATGGCAAATTACAACATTGTTTTCCATGAAGTTAACATAGCAAGTTGTGCGCATATGTCGTGTTCTCTTTTTATGTGCTTCAGCAGAGCACAAACGAAAGCGCCTGTATGTATTCACTAAAATTGGAATTTGGGTTACCAACTTTATTCAATCTCACTCTGCTTGGAACAATTTTTTTTATTACCCAGGAAAGAAATGGGTCGTCCTTTTAGTTTCCGTCCTGAAAATCCTAAAATCAATTGGCGTGCTTTTTGAAAATGAAAACCCCATTGGTCTTGGCAGCCCTTATATCTCATCCACATAATTTCCATAAAATACAGAAACTAACAATAGCCAAATCAATGATTATATACTTGATAACTTATACTTAAGTATGCAATAATGAATGTCATGAGTAATATTTATAATATGTACTGGAAATGCTGCTAATATTAAGCTGTTTATAAACCCAAATACAATAAAATAAGGAATGAATGGTAACAAGCTGGGATAAAATCTGTTCAGGATGCTAATCTCGTTTTAATTTTGTTATTTTAAAGTGATGTTGGTGATAGGGTTTGCAAGGGTTTATAATACTTTAATTTTCCTGAAGTTATTAATAGATGGAAGCACAAATGAAAAATAGTAAATTAGCTTACCATGAAAATTTAATAATTAATGAAACTCGTGGTAAGTACATTAAACTCAGAAAAGATTAAGTCAAACGAAAATGGAAAGAATTAATGCTAAGGCCTCCAAATATATACTTTTTACTAAAAACACAATTCATCCATATTGAACACTTTCCTTCCACTGTATAATGTGCTGTGAAATGGTTTGATTCTTTTTGTAAAAGGTTTCAGAAAAATGTCTCAAAGAAACAAGCATGTTCTTATAAGAGTTTGAAGAGATATGAAAAGTGTTTCTCTTCAATTTGCAAAACCTGCTTAAAAAAGATATATTTATCAAATAGAAAGGTTTCATTCAGAAAATAGTGAATACTTAACATTAGCTTGAAGATAATTGATTAGGTCAGCTTCGTTGATGTTCATCTTGCCAAATTTAATCTTGTTTACGAAAGTAAAATGTTATTGCATTAAATTGTAGCATAAGAAAAGTCCGAATCCCATCAGTGCGTTTTTGAGATTTTTTTTTCTGATTTGACTTTTTTGATGTATTAAATATTTCAAAACTAAAACTTTGCTCAATCTGGATATGTTTTAATTAAAAATATTGTTATTTTTCTATAACTTGATATGTTTAATCATAGGATAAATACTGGAGATTTTAGAATACTGTTTTTGTATCAGTGGAAGAATGATCGTAATATTGCAGCAACTTCCCGAAGCAACAATGCCACATTTGGAGACGACTCAGTAAACGAACATTCCATTCGACGTTGGTGCGCTAAGTTCGAATCTGTTGACGAGAGTCTCATAAAATAAGACGGGGCAGGCCTGAAACAGTTGTGAACAGCGAAGTCCTACAAGCGATAGTTGAACAAAATCCCTGCATTACTGTTAGAGACTACGCAGAAGAGCTAGGCGTAACTCCCACGACCATTTCCTTCACCAAAAAATGATTGGAAAAGCTAAAAAAATGGATAAATGGTTCGTCATAAATTGAATGAGATTAAAAATAAATAAACGTCTTGAAACATCTCTTCTGTACTTCACAACTAAACCGATCCGTTTCTCAATCGAATTGAGAGGTGTGACAAAAAATGGATTCTGTAAGAAAATTGGTGAAGTTCAGCACAATTAGGGATTGCAACACCGGTATACCGGGATAACGAATACCGGTATTCACAAGTTTAAACTCCGGTTTTCGGTATTCACTAGAAATTTTTTAAAATTGTCTCCAGTATATGTTCAGGGATCACCAACATAGCAAAATAGCATACGTTTCTATATTTATGTCTCCCTAACGCGCGAAATTATTTAGACTGTGTATACAAAGTTGTATCGTACAATTAATAGAAGTGATAAAGTATGTCAATCATCCCAAGGAGAGGTGGACCAAAACTATCCTATTGCAGCTCAGAGCGATACTGCTTAAGCTAAGGATTCGTTGTCTGATATTCATATCTGTGAAAACAAGGTTGTAGTTGTGAAAAAAGTGCGTAATATTTCGATATTTTTCAAATTGTTGAGTTTGTTATTCACTCTGCATTTGCATATCATACTCTAGGGTTCAAAATATCTTTTTCAGATTTATTATACATATACTCATACATAATAATACATAATAAAGAATAAGAATAACTTTAGAGAACATAAAAAATAAGTAGATAATGCTTCTGTTTGTTTTCATTATTTATATGATGAAAACCACTGATCACAGACTGAATAGCGATATTTACACTTTTTTTGTCATTTAAATAAATAAAATGTTCTAATCCTTTTTTTATTCTTCATATACTGTTATAATTTATAACAGTATATGTTATATGTTTGCACATTATTTTTGTGATACTTTCACTCTGTAATAAAAATGGCAAAAAAAAAGAAAGAATCACCTGTGTTTTCTTTATTTTTTCTAAAATTTCTACTAACCGTATTAAAACCGGTATCCCGGTATTAAGACCTAAAAAATACCGAATAACGATATTGAACTTTTAGTCCGATATTGAAATCCCTAAGCACAATAATTAAATGCCGACCACGCTCCACAACCTTTTTTAAAACAAAGTCCCCATCAAAAGTAGGTTATTGGGTGACTTCTTCGTTCCTCAGCCGGTTTGATATACCTCAGATTTCTAAAATCAGGAGAAACAAACTCTGTGGTTAAGTATGGTAATGAAATCGACGAAATGCACCAGGAACTTGCATACAAACAATAGGCACTGGTCAATAAGAAAGGCCCAATTCTTCTTCAGGAAAATGCTAGACCGCGTGTTTCAATAATCACTAGATCAACAATTATCAAGCTACGGAACTCTAGACCCCCAACCATTATTCAACTTACCTCTCATCAACAGATTTTCACTTTTTCAGACACATCTAGATAACTTTCTACAAGAGAAATATTTCGGCAATCCAAAGGATGTTGAAACGGCAATTAATGAGTTTGTAACCTCCATAGCTGCTAAATTTTATGAAACCGGAATAAAAAAAAAAAAACTTGTTCCTCGTTAGCAAAAGTATGTTGAAGCTAACAGTACTTATTTTGGTTAATGAAGTATGTTCTATAAAATTATATACTTAAAATAAATGTGATACTAGATACTGGCATTGTGTGTGGGTGTTGTTCTTCAAGTTATACTGGAATTCAAAATCGTTTTTTCCTGGATTTATTGATAACATAATGAACTTAAATAAAACAAAAACTTAATAATCTTAAGAAATTTAAATCATGAAGACTGTTAAACTGAAAATGTTCTAGTAAACACCTCCTAGAACGCCGAAGCCAAGATCAATATTTTAAACAGAAAATATCCGAGATAAGAACAACAGCGACAACAACACACAGACAGGATCTCCCACATATGGTTTTCATCCAGATAGACCCCACGTGGGTTTTAGCGTGGTGGAAGATACGCTCTGCTCATATAGGCGACCATAATTCACAACAGTACTACTTATTTAAAATAGACCGTAAAAACCGGACATTTTATATGTTACAACCTGTTATCTTATATGTGACTTCATAGTACATGATAGCTGTGTATAATTAAGTGTTTCTAACCAATCAGTTCAAAATTCATGTGACGTTAAAATTATATATTAAATGCAATCCAGCCAGTCAGTCCATGCGCTTCGTCGTTGCTAAATTTTGTTTTTTACAGAAACTGTCTTTTCAAAAGTACATCCTCGTCAACAATTATATCACATACAGGTTAAAATATTCAAATGCACTTGAATAAATTCTTCGTTTTCATTTAAAAAAAAATTTAATATCTTATTACTAGAATATTTTTATCAAATTTGAAATTTTATCCAAATTTTACAGGTACAGCAACAAGTACAAGTCTGATGTAAGTTTTGAATGTAATGGAGAACACACACAACTGAAATTATCGTTGTACAGTTATGAATTTAGAGGATTAAAAGGTACCAACACCAGACTGTAGCAGGTTAATTTAGCATCTGTGTTTATAGAGCTCATCTGTAAAGAGTGTCTTAGTCTTCAATTTGTGAGTATAATCCTTATAGCATTGGTTCTTAAATTGGCATTGGTCCACTGACACTTGGGGATCCTTTCTAGGGGTCTGAGAAGGGATGTTTTTAATGATAAGGTTTCTTTCTTTTACAGATTTTGAAAAACCTAGAGGAAAAAAACTGAAATGAGTTCATCCTAGACTAGGTCACTAAATTGCTCCTAATTAAAAATCTACTAGACCAAGTATTTTGTTCAAGAATACTAATTCAATCCTTGTATTGTTTGTAACTACTTATCCACAAATACAACATAATATTTTTTAAAGAGATATTTATTATTTTCTTAAAGAAATAAAAAAAGTGTTAAACAAGTAATATGAAAAAAAGTTTTAAGTCAATTCTAACTTAGATCAACAAAGAAAAATTTTATTTTAGCTACTTGTGTTATTAAATAGTTACAATTAATATAAATATGTATATACATATGACAGAATCACAACACTCAGTGGTAATTAATTTTTATTAATTATCATTAAAGTATCGTACTGTCATCCAAAACAATCGTGTATATAAAATTTCAGTTCAACTGAATGCTATAAAACGCGAGAAAAAAATATTTTTAAAGTTTTGATCCAAGTCGCTAAAAATGAAACCAACTTGGCTGTATAATTATTGTATTGTCATCCAAGATAGTCATGTATAAAAAATTTCAGCTCAATTGAACGCTTTAAAATGTATTTTATTAGCGATTGAAAATTCCACCAAGATAGTGTGAGATATAGAGAGTGTGAGCTAATAGTAGGAATTGAAAAAGCCTATAAGTAGTAGAGGCAATTTAAGAATTATTGAGGAATATTTAAATCACTCAGCCATTTGGGAGTCTGAAAAGGGGTGCTCGAAATCCTGGGAGTCCGCGAAGTCATAGTGATGCATAAAGAGACCCGCGACAATAGAAAATTTAAGAACAAGTGACCTAGAGCACGCGTTCCGTCCAAAGACCACGAGTCGTAGCGTTATGGAAATGTGTTACATTGATATAGTACGTAAACTAATTTATTGTTTATGGCGACTGTTAAGGTTTTGAACTGTTATTTTGCAAAAGCGTATAAATGAATAGTTTTTTTTTATCTTTTGTGTCAATTGAATTTGAATATACTATAAAGTCGTTTCAATTTTAATATTAAAAAAATAATTAAATCCCTTTTTTGTCAAAAAATTAAGAAAAAATAACTTGTTTTCAAAATATTATCATTTTATGGGAAAAGTTTCTATAATACAAATATTTTACCTATATAAAGCTAAGACTATTATACAGAGCTTGAAGTAGGAGCTTTGAAGTTTATAAATTATATTAGAGGATTTAAATACATTTTAATATATCAGAGAAATTTTATCAAAAAAAAACACTGGTGATAATTTTAGTTGATTGTAACCCTGACTATAATGGGAATTTTTCAAAAACATTGATTCGCATTCTGTATAGAGGTCCAAGCCCCGCATAAAAAATATTTTTTTAAAATTATATTAAGTATTTTTCATCAAAAAAGAATGTGTAAAAAATATTCATTCTTACAACTTTTTTTGCTTAAAATATTATACGTAAATGTTTTTAATTTAATATATTACATTCTTTACAAAATTGATTAATTATTGGTTTATTAAAATTGAAGGGAAACAAAATACCAAAAATTTATTCATTTATTCACTTTTACAAAATCAAGGATCTGAAACTAATCAGTCATCTTAATTGTGCTTTGTAAATTTTTACTATTAGTTCACTCTCTCCCTACACACAAACATATATATATATATATATATACATATATATAAACCATAAATATATCAAAAAGCTATAAAACTTCAGTATAACTAGTCAAGATAGT
The DNA here is from genome assembly GCA_019973935.1 of Trichonephila clavipes. NCBI lineage: Eukaryota > Metazoa > Arthropoda > Arachnida > Araneae > Nephilidae > Trichonephila > Trichonephila clavipes. The sequence continues at coordinate 133,734 of BMAU01020943.1, forward strand.
AGGAAATATTAGCCACAATAGTGCAATATTAAACTCCTGGCGTCCTTAGGAACCAAGATTGCAGGTTTAAACAAAGTTTTGGGACTAGCCCTACATATATATATATATATATATATATATATATATATATATATATATATATATATATATGTAGGGCTAGTTTACAAAAAGTATTTCAATTTGAATGGATATATATATATATATATATATATATATAATCATCCATTCAAATTGAAATACTTTTTTGTAAACTTGTAGTGGATGACATTTGATGTTAAGGCTATCTTCGGCTAATATTAAAGAATAGGGGCCGAATTCGGAATATATCTTCAGATATAAAAGTACTCAAACATTATTATTATATTCTGGCTACACTATCCTGTAGAGAATCACTTATTTTATCATACTGCTCATTTTTACTTAAGTTGACACATGTTTTCTTTTATAAAATGTGTTATGCATTCCTTTTCCTAAACCGTAATGCTAAATGAGCCATCCCTTCACATGTTAAAAGGAAAAACTAATTATTTATGCAATATTTTGATATTTTAAAAACACTATACTATAAACAAATGCATGAGTTACAATGTCACAAATTTTTATAGAAAAATTGAGGCATTTTTTCCTGTTCGAATATGTGCTCCGCGTCAAGTTCACGCTCTTGAACATATGGCGAAAACAGCCTTAATACAGTTTTTTCAAGTATTAATTCATTAATTAAATTAAAAATGAAGATATAGTAATAAACAAAAATAGCAGTCCAACAGCATATATAGAAAGGAAAATTGTTCGTGGTGTCCCTGTATTGCAATGGATAGCGCGTTGGACTTGTAGGTCGTGGTTCGAATCCCACCTGGGATGGCCTAATTTCTGAGAATGAGTTTCGTTTTCGTTGTACTATTTTATTAGAATAATTAAACTTAATTTATCAATAAATAGTAACAAAAAAAGCCCAACACTCTAAATAGAAAGGAAAATGGAAAATTGCAAGGAAAATACTTATGGAAGTCACTTAATATTGTGATTCTGACATATGTGTGTGTATATACACATTTATATTAGCTGAAACTATTTAATAAAAAGTAACTAAAATAAAATGTTTCTTTGTTTAACTAAGTATGAATTGGCTTTAAAAAAGCTTATATTACTTGTTATACTGAATAATTTAGTTTTATATTTTTTTCACATTTATTAAAAAATGTATTCTATTTGCAAAAATTTACGAATAAACTAATTTGTTTTACTTCCGTTGCATTTATGGCACAATAATGATGAAAAACTACTTTAAAGTTATTTTGTCTACTAATATGACAAACTATCTCTTGCAAACAAAGAATTAAAACTGAAAAATAAATAAGGACCACATGACAAAAAATCCAGATCTAATTTTGTATCGTCTATACTATTGTTTCACAGCGCTATTTTTACTTGGAAATGAGAGAAAAAGCTTAACAAATAGGGATGTTTTAATCTTCATTCCGTATAAACTCACGAGAAAATGGAAATTGCAACAAAAAGAAACCTATTTTGTGAATACTTAATAAGTCTAAGAATTGCTTTTAAGAGCGAACCTGTAAGAACTGCTTTTAAATTTACTCTTTCTGTTTAGTGATTTAAAATGAGCGTTTGGAATTCAAATCTCGGAGGCGTTTTCGGAAATTGGTTCTAAATTTAATTGATGGAATGAAGCTGAAATGGCATGGAATATAAATTTATATTCTGCATATTTATGCTAGAGGGAAACTTTTCGGTGAAGATTTATTGAATAAAAAAAAACAATCAAGGAATCGCGTTGTTCTGTTTTATTAAAATTCAAAGTTTTAGTTTTAGTTAGGAGGTAACTCGTTTTTCAAACATATCGATCAAGAAATGAATTTAATTTTCATAACTTTATAACTCGTGTTTTTTATAGTTGAATTCTAAATTTCTATGAAATTGCGTTTTCAATGTCTTTCTTTTAAGTCATGATTTTATTTTTAATCAGTTCCTGAGAAAGTCCTTTTTGGAATAAAAATAAAAAGAAATAGCTTTTAGTTGTCAGTGACCTTGGTTCAGAGGTTGCATTAAGAGCATGATGAAAACTTTAAAATAGTTTTTAAACCTTGGCATATTTATAGTTTAAATTTCTGATAGGAAATATCAAATTTATGATACATTTTCAATACGTATTCCAATTTTTCGATGATAACACACTCTTCTAGTGAGTTATTAAACTAGAAAAAAACTCATAATGTATTTTTTAAAATCAAACCACATTTATTTAAAGGTAAATAAGTGCTATTTCTGTATTTCTTTCCTGCCATAACTCATTTTGAGATGACAGAAAACAAGTAATATAAAAAAAATTAAGTCAATTCCTACTTAGGTTAACAAAAAAAATTTTTTTTCAGTTAATTAAATTTAGTTAATGAATTAATATTTGAAAAAAACTGTATCAACATTCAGTGTCATCCACTACAAGTCAAAAAAATATATTTGAAGCCAAGAAAAAGTTCATTAGAAAAACTTACTGGCGCCATCTGTTAGTGCTAGCTCTAACTTCATCAGGAATAACGCAGAATAAATTTAAAATTAAAAAATAAAATTTAGTTAATAACTTAATATTTGAAAAACTGTATTAACATCAAGTGTCATCCACTACAAGATAAAAAATGTACTTGTACTTCAGTGGAGGAATAGAAAGTATTTTATTTATGATTGAAAATTTGAACAAGATATATTTATATATATACTAGCCGTTACCCACCCGCTTCACTGGGTATTTCACGATGTTGTATATATGTATACTGTTTACATATATATTAATTATTGATATCTAGCACTAAGAATTCGATTGTATTGAAAAATATATTTATAGCTGTTACACTCTCGCCCCTTGATATAAAAAGAACATAAATTATAATATCTAATTTCTATTTATATCTGAAATAGAAGTAGAAAGATTTTTTTCGCTCACAACCTAATAATCAAGTGGATTTCCACCAAAGCAACTTTCAGTGGATCTCTACTCCATAAAATAAACATGCGTGTTAAATTTCAAGTCTAAATCTAACACAGCAAAAACGGAATTTTTATCATCAATACCTCGTTGAGAGCATTCTTAGCGGATTCCAATTCAACAAAAGAAGCATGCAAACCAAATTTTAATATTATAGTCTTAGCAGTTCAAAAACGGGAATTTTGTCTATCAATACGCCCCAATAACTCTCCCCGCTTCCCCCTAGAGTTGATTTCCGTAAAATCCATTCATAAAGGAACTCTATTCAACTAAAAGAAAAAAAGTGCTCAACAAATTTCAAGTAAATAAGTTAAATTCAAAAACAGGAATTTTTCTATAACACGCCTTAATCCATCGCAACCCCACTCCTTTAGGGGTCCGTTTTCGCAAAAATATTTGTAAAGGGAACTTTATTCTATTTATTCCATGAACGGAACATACCTTCTAATTTTCAAGCAGGTGGTTCTATTAGTTGAAAAGCGGAAATATTTTATCTATTACGCCTCTTAATCCCCCTCAGTGACCCTTGGGATCAATTTTTCCCAAAACTATTTTGTAGCGGATCTCTACACCATGAAAGGAATTCGCTTAATAAATTTCAAGACTGTACGTCTAATAGTTTAAAAATGGAAATAATTATCTATAACGCCCCTTAAGCCCCCGCAACGCCACATAGGAAACGATTTTCACAAAACCCATCTTATCACAGATCACTCAATGAATGGAGTCAGCTTACTAAATTTCGAGATTTTACGTCTAATAGTTCAAAAGGGAATTAATTGCCTATAACGCCACTTAATTCTCTACAACGCCAACTTGGGAGTCGATTTTTTACAAAAACCTTATCTGTAGGGAATCTGTACTCTGTGAAAGGAATCCGCTTACAAATTTCGAGACTGTACGTCTAATAGTTTAAAAATGGAAATAATTATGTATAACGCCCCCTTAAGCGCCCTCAACGCCCCTTGGAGGTCGATTTGTAAAATCGTTATGTAATCTCTACTTTATGAAAGAAATCTGTGTACCAAGTTTCACGACTTTTTACATGTAATAGTTTAGTAATGGAAATAATTATCTATAACGCTCTTTAAACCCTCGTAACGCCCCCCTTGGGGTTCAAACATTGCAAAATCCGTTCTTAGCTGAGGTCTACTTCATGAAGGGAACCTACCTACCAAATTTCAAGTCTGTAGGTTTAATAGTTCCGGAGATATCGTGATTAGTCAGTGAGTCGCTTTTCTCCTTTATATATATGTGTGTGTGTGTGTGTGTGTGTGTGTGTGTGTGTGTGTGTGTGTGTGTGTGTGTGTGTGTGTGTGTGTGTGTGTGTGTGTGTGTGTGTGTGTGTGTGTGTGTGTGTGTGTGTGTGTGTGTGTGTGTGTGTGTGTGTGTGTGTGTGTGTGTGTGTGTGTGTTCAAAAAACATGTTCAGCCCCACTTTTATATAAAAAAAGTTTTTATATATTAGCTGTCCTAAGTCAGCAATGTTTATAATACTGCAGCATCCATTTTATAATTTTAATCTAGTGTCCTTCATTGTATATTCTCTTTACTGTCTCTGTGTTTTTTTTTCGAATGTGACTGATGTGAAAGTTTATCTCTCTTTTGTAGAGAATTAGACTATATATATATATATATAGAGAGAGAGAGAGAGATAAGGAGAGAGTAAACTAATAGTAGGATTTGAAAATATAAGACTTCGAAATTAAGATATAACTTTCAGATTAAAAAATATTAATTTTCAAAAAATTATATAATATTTAATTTATCAAGAAAAAGTTAAATTCTACTCAGAGAACACAGTATGATTCAATGGATTCAGTTTATGAAACGTCATAGTCACATGATAATTATAACCACTTGTTTTTAGACAATCAGTTCAAAATCTCATGTGACCTCACAGTCACATAATAAATGCAATCATTTATTTCCAACTAATCAGTTCATGCGCTTCGTATTTGCCGACTTTTTATCTTTTCAGAAACTTTATCTCGAAAAACAAAAATTTGTCAACAACAATAATGAACATAGGTAGACAAAATGTATTTTGTTTAAAAGTATTTTGTATGTGTTTTATATGTGTAAAAAAATTTGTTTGTTTTATATTATTTTTAATTCGAACAATCGTGCAAATTATCGACAAATAAGATCATTCAAATTTGAAATTTTAAGATGAGGGCTATGATTCTGGTAAAAATTTGATTCTCCTTACTTCTATATCATTTCACACGAGACCTTTAAGACCAACATATTTAGCTTACTGCATACGTTTTTGTAGAATTGAGAATCAGATTAGCAACTCAACATGCTTTTATCTGATTAATATTGCTATAAAAAACTAAAACCCTATTTGTGACTCATACTAAACAGGAAGCTCTAGCATCTTATTTCAGCTTTAAATCTTTCATGGTTGGTGGTACATATGTTGTACCACCAATTATTGTGCGCTTATTGTGTGATGGTACATAAAACGTAACACTTGCTTCAGAAATTGATGGTAGATGATACATTATCTAAACAACAACAGAGGTCAATTCCTAGCAGTTACTTCAGTTTCCTACATATGGGAGAAGCTAATTGTATGCAATAGGTTTATGCAGTAGTTCATTCTTTGATCAGCTGTGAGTCTATTGAGTGGTATTTTTTGGAAGTGACTGTGTTGTGTATTTTTTTAAGTGTAAATGAAAGTGATTCTTGTGATATTTTATAGAAATCAGGAACGTACGTTTATTATGTAACTAAATAAGTCAATATTGCAATAATTAGTAACTCATATGTACATTGCTTGTATGAAAATATGAGACTCCAAAAAATGTACCACAGGAAAATGTACTAAATGAAGGCCATCTTCTTTACAAATGCAAAATGTATTCCTCTATTTTTTAACAATAATGGACATGCTTATTGTGCCAGATAGTTTTGTTGTAAGTTACGTATTTTTTTTAAATAATAATAATAATATTTATTAAATAATAGTGCATATACAAAATTATACAAATATCCTGAATGAGTTATTACTCATTTTCAGGAAAAAAAATTAACACAACTAATCCACTTATTATATATGCTGACTAAATAAAACTAGGTAAAATAAAATAATGTATAGGATAAAATATTTAAAATTAAAACCAACAATAAATAAAGACTAAACTAAAATTAAGCTTACAACACATTAGATTGGGAAAAACTGAAAGTGTTTTATTATATAGGAGGAATAACGGTATAAGATAAAGTGTATTTATATATTTTCCAATTATTAAATAACAAGCTAAAGCTACCATTGGGCCTAGGGATGAAAAAATCATGTCTCCAAGACTATCTGGCTGCTTGAAGCGTGGTGATACAAAATATGTACCACCTATTGTTTAAGACGTTGGACACCCTTTACTTGAAAAATATGTTTAATATTATTAATATGTACCAGCTTTTGCTCAATAATTATAGATTTGGGAGGTCTATCTAAAATATTGGTAATTTTGTAAATTTTTGTCATAAATTCAGTACTTGAAAAAGTTAATAAAATCTGATTAGATTTTGAAAATACTTTTAGTCGATACAAATGCCAAATAGTTCTAAATCTTATTCCTTATCTACTTCATTTGCCCCTTCGAGAAGTCAATTCTGATTACTCATTGAAAGTAAAGTAAGTGTAAGTTCATATTTTTCCGAGTGACTATGCTATTATTTCTTGTTCTGATATCACTGATTTCTAATCTACATACATTTAACGACTAAGATAGCTATGATTTTATGCTCCATTTCATCTAAACCAAACATCAATCGAAGTGATTCCAGGTAAACTAAATAAAAGTAATGCTGTTGTTACTGATCCCACCGATCGACTTATTACTTCATATAGACGCCACCCCAATTCCTCTTTGCAAGGAAGGGGGCTAGATTGCGTCTGTCGCGTTTTGATCACAGCTTTGAGCACCATGCAGGTGAAAGCCTGTTTTTATCCACCCGAATTTTGAAAGAGGGCATCCCAAGAGTGGTTTAAGGGTCCCCAACCACCAACCTCTAGCGAAAAATTTCGGCTTATCGAATGATGAAAATACCCCACGTCGCACGGGCATTATACATTTACAAACACATCCATGCTTCTCCAGTATTTGAATCCGGGACCTGTACAGCAGTCAGAGTACCTAACCGCTATCCCATCTTATGTGTATTAATCCGGCACTCTTCTCACACACCCAGGGTATGTTATACCCACCACCTAACTTTTTTCAAGACTCCATTTAAACCTTTTTTTTTTTGGAAAATGAATAGTTTCTCGTGTAGCAGACTTTAAGGTCACATCCTTTGAGGGGCCTTATTTGTAGGCGAATTTTAAATGCATATTTTTGGATACCACCTGTTCGGGTATGTCATACAAGATGTGTATTTTAAGTAATGAGAATAAGTCCACAAAAAATAATTTATTAGAGATATCGCTACAAAACTTTAGTAGTCTTCAAAATATGCTCCTTGAGCATGAACACACTTCTGCAGGTGACGTTTCCACGCTTCGTACGCTCCCGGAAAGTCAACAACCGAAACATCCATCAGAGCATGCGTGCAAACCCTTTTGACATCATCCAAAGTCCCGTGGTGGCGCCCTTTGAGGGTGGTTTTCACTTTGGGAAAGGGGAAAAAGTCTGCTGGGGCAAGGCCGGGGCTGTAGGAAGGCTGTGGTATTGTTACGATGCCATTTTTTGTCAAGTGCTCGGTAACCACGAAGCAGGTGTGAGATGGCGCATTGTCGTGGTGGAACTTCCAACTGGCGGAAATTTCTGGTCTCACTCGGTTGACCCGTCACTTCAATCTTTTTAACACTTCCACGTAGAAGGTACCATTGACTGTCTGTCCTTCGGGCACAAATTCCGAGTAGACAACACCTTTTTTGTCAAAGAAGACAATCAACATTGCTTTCATTCTCGACTTGGACATGCGAGCTTTCTTCTGTCGAGACGATTGTGGAGTGTGCCATTCGTTGCTCTGATGTTTTGCCTCGGGATCGTACTGACAGAACCAACTTTCATCCCGGATAATGTTGTTCTCATAAAAATAAGGGTCTTCTTCAATGCGTTCTAAAAGATCTTTTGAAACGGCCTCACGGTTTTGCTTTTGAACGCCCGTTAAAACTTTCGGCGCAAATCTTTCTCATCCCAAGAACCTCACTGATGATTTTATGCACAGCCATTTTGTCCATTCCTAGCTGTTCTGCGATCATGCGAACACTTAAACGCCGATCCGTGTTCAGCAAATGTCACACACGTTGTTCGTTTTCTGCGGTTCTTGATGTTGACGGGCGACCAGCACGGGGCTCGTCCTCTACGCTTTCCCGGCCTTCTTTAAACATTTTGTGCCATCTAAAAACTTGAGCTTGCGAATAGCTTTCTCTTCTGTACGCTTCCTGAATCATTTCCAGCGTTGATGCACCCGATTTTCCAAGGCGAACGCAAAATTTGATTGCGTAACGATGCTCAATGCTTTGTTGAATTTTGAACTTGCACACACTTTTTTGAAGACGTCTATGCCACGCGTGATCCTGCCTCAACCAAAGCCAGGAGGCGACTGCGGAGTAAAGCATTATCAAGGTCAAAGGCCCCACTACCGACTCCAACCAGTCGGAGCACCCACTGGCATACAGCTGCGTCAAGACAAAAATATTCTCATTACTTAAAATGCAAACCCTGTACTCAGCACATGATTCGCCATTACAATTCTAATTGCATAAGAGCGCTTTAAAATCTTTCTGATGCAGTTACGTATTATTGTAGTTATCATGAAGAAATGTGTTTTTTAAGGTGTGTTGGAAAGCTAAAATCTTATTTTTTGACAATTTGAGATTTTTACATTTTCAAACTGCATAGATTTTAACCTTTCTAAAAATACCTTACTTTAACCTCTAGGGTATTTAGAAGCCCTTAAAACGTATTTTTAAATAATCATTGAATTTGGGCCACGCCCATTTTAATGGCGAAAATTGTAAACAAATTACTTTGTTTTTGCTTAAAAGTGTAACGACTGATATAAACCAAAACATGTACCTTTTATTTTAAATTGAGACTTTTATTTTTTTTATTTCCTAGTCGATTAGAAGTCTCACTGTATACATTAAAATCAACTTATCTCCAAATGTAAATTTTAATGTGTGGTGTACCTTTTCTGAGAAACTACTTTTCACAGGTTTGTAAATTTTTTATGAATTATTTATAATGATGTCTAATATGTACTAAAATGAGCTTTTTGTAAAAAACTCAAAAATGTAATTTTTACAAATTTTTTAAGTAAAAAATGGGTCAAATTTCGCAATGTTTGATAAAATATTTTATAATTTCTTAAAAAATTCAAAATTAGCTAAATGCTCATTTTGGTATAATGAGAGAGGTGTATGTTAATAGTATGAAAAATTTCAAGCATGTACATAAAACTGATTTTGAGAAAAGGTACATCGAAAACAGCCAATTTAACATTGTCAGTATAGAGAAAGAGAGAGGTTTCCAACTCCCCTTAAATAATTTAATAGTTACAGTATTTAATAGGTATATTACAACAGTATTTCCGGGTGAAGAAAGTCTCTTTGTGGGGTTGATGAAGAAGAATCGAATGATGAAGAGTATGATAGCAAGTATGATTCCTCTACTGAAATATATGCAAAATATTTAATTTAGGGAGCAATCATCGTCCTTGATAAAATGGCACACATCATATTCAATGGCTACAAAACGTAATGGGGTTAACCTATGACAATATTTTCGTGTTGTTGAACGTTGCGACAACAAAGGTACAAATTATTTTGTTAAGTACTCAGAAACCTTCTACCAAACATCGAACCAGACTCTAATTTCTAAAGTGTTTTGAATTTCAATTCACAGAAGAATATAAAGAACATAGAAATCAGCAAAAAATGCTTCTACGAATTATTTAAAAAATTTAAGATCCAATGAAAACATCACACATACTCTCGATGAAGATTAAAGGATTGTATAAACAATGTACTGAAGGTCCTAATAAAAATAACAGAAAAACTAAGTTTACGTGTGAAGAATGTAATAAATATATTGTATATTTCTTAGTTTTCTTCCTCAATTTTGTATGCAAATTTTACGGTAAAAATAGATTGTAAAAACCCTTGGGCATATAAGATACCCTGCGAGTGAAATGCCGTTTAGTTTTTTGTTGTTTTTTTTTAGTGAGGAATGCCGGGTTAATTTACTTCACTTAGAAGAAGCAGGAAGAAGTGGATTTAAACTTAATTGTTTATTTTCAAGAACGCTTTATATTTTCCTTGCTTGCTTGATTGATTGATTGAATATTAACGTCGCACTGTTCAGCTACACGAGGGCTTTTGGCGACGGACCACGTAATTTTGATCCATGGTCAAGTGACGTGGACGACACCTGAGCTGGCACCCCCTCTCCTAACTACCACACCACACCAACGGGAGGAGATTTCAGCTCTCGACAGAATTAACGTGCATCGCTGCCCTACATTGCGGGTCTTTAGTGGTACTGGGCTCGAACTCGTGACAAGGCAAGCCACGGTCTGATACCTATACCACTCGTCTACCGCGGCCACTATATTTTCCTTGCTTTGAAAACTGTAAAAAATAGTTGTAAGAAATAATTAATGAGTTAATATAATTAAATATATATATATAATTCATTTCTATACCGATTGATGTTTCCCTCCTTTGGAGGAGGATGTCATAATTTTGAACCACGAATACTACACCATAGATGGTTATCTCGGAACGAACTGGAGTTTGTACAATTATTTAAGGATAAATAATCAATAGACTCAGCAATATTTATTTAATTTAATTATAATATGTCAATGGTATGCATACAATAAAAAAGAAGTGATAATGAAAAAAAAGAGGAAATATTCTCTCAATTCTTTAAAGGTGGCTTCGAGGGCCAACAACACAGATTCACTCTCAAGTAACACTGGTTTCGCTAACTATCGGAAATCTCACTAACGGATTTTAAAAAGGCGACAACTCCTTTCATTTCACTATTCTACCTTACAGTCTCTATCTCCTTCATGTACAACTAGAATATCATCAACTTTTTCTTTCTAACTTCAGATCTTTGTAACCCTTTATTTACCGCGTTATAATTTACTGCAAATTTTTTCATGCAATATCTTTTAAGCACTACATTAAAAATTAAGGGTTATGCATAAATAAAATACTTAACTTTGTGAAATTTGATTCGTCAGACATAATTTCTCATAATACAAAAAGACCGAATCACTTTTTTAAAGCAGTTTTAACTCTTAAAAATTCTAAATAACCAGAGAACACTAATATTTTACAGTATAAAATATTTATTTTTAAAGATTATTATTATTATTTATTTTTTACTGTTTTTACACATAAACTTAATTTGATGATATTCAAAGAAACAGTTTTTTTCCCCATTAATCCACAAACATTCATTACACGTTATGCATTTTGAGTAAGGTTTCGATTGAATGTTTTTTAAAGTGTTGCATCCTGGGATAGGAAATGCTGTATTTTCTTAACATGAACTACTGCATCTTGAATATTGTTCAATCTTTTGATCGTCATCTTAAGAATCTGACGAAAGTTTCAGTAGATTATTTGCTGGGACTTCTTCATCTGAAAAATCAACTGTTGGTACATCACTGATTTGAGGTGGTGGGTTCTGTAATAAATCCAAAGCCTCTTGAAAACTGAGCTTCTTTTAACCAGATTTTCTAAAAAAAGGAAAAAAAATAATATAAAACAATAATAGCACTTTTTGAAAATCTACTTACTGTTAAATCTCAGTTGTTCATAAAGAAAGTAAAATGTTGTTAATTTTTGAAATAAGAACATACCTTTCATCTAATTGTGTGCCAAAACAAGCTCTGATTCAAAGTTGAAAACTTTTCAAAACATTAAAATAAAGCAATAAAAAGGCAAAACAAATAAGTTAAGCATAAAAAAATGCTAAAAAAGGCATAACTCAGTTGCACTATAGTCATTACACTTCAACACAACAAAAAGCAACAATAAGCAACACAGACGGAGAAAAGAATAAGTTCTTGCTCCAACACCCAGTGGTGGCCGCAGTAGCCGAGTGGTATAGGTATCGGACCATGGCTTGCCTTGTCACGAGTTCGAGCCCAGTACCACTAAAGACCCGCCGTGTAGGGCAGCGATGCACGTTAAATCTGTCGAGAGCTGAAACGTCCTCCAGTTGGTGTGGTGTGGTAGTTAGGAGAGGGGGTGCCAGCTCAGGTGTCGTCCACGTCACTTGACCATGGTTCAAAATTACATGGTCCGTCGCCAAAAGCCCTCGTGTAGCTAAACAGTGCGACGTTAATAATCAATCAATCAACCAACACCCAGTGTGTTGTCGGTACTTATAAGTACCACAAAGTTATTCAACTGTAAAATTAATTATATACACTGTTCACTTAAAATATAAATAATCCTCCATAACATTAATTCCCGGTCATTCCCATGTGGAGAATGACCACCCTTGCTAAATTTTATTTTTTCTTAACTTATCTCTTTTTAGTTTAATTATTAATTTTTAATTTAAATTCAATTACCCACACAGGCACCCACTTAAGTTCCCATCTCTAATTTCTTAATTACATTCTCGACACCAGGCGCAGTGAATAGAGTTCTCGCTCACCGACTCCTGATGACCAATAGCAGACGAGCTTCTCGTCTGCTTGCACGAATTTGGACTTGATTTTTTCTGAGACCGCCGAAATCGCCAGTTCGCCCCGCCCACTGTCTCCTTCCATGTCCACCAATAAGGAAACACCATCTCGAAAGCAGGCCAACCAACATTAAGCGCCCAATACATTAAGTATGGGGCGGAGGAACGCTTCGCGTTCCAGTGCCCAAAGATGTCAAGCGACCAAAATATAAATAGCCAAATCATTTTCTTAAGATCTTCCTTAACATATAAAAAATAAGACATATTTTGAAATTAACTACTTTTTCTTTCACTAAAATAGTAATCTTCGCAATCTGATCAAAATGTCAGCTGAAAACGTAACTTCTTCTTTAAAACTCTTCACCTTTCCCACTAAAGCACTCATTATAGAACATGTCCTGCAATATATCTTGGAAAAGTGGAGGCAAAAGAATATTCCTGCTAAGTATCGTCACAATATTCAGAAAAATAGTTATTCTATGTAATTTTAAAGGGAGTGGTATTTATAAGTACCGTCAATAGATAAAGGGACAAAAAGCAATCTTGATCTCAAATTAAGCAATCAACAAAATATATATTTCTCCAGAGGTCAATTTAAAAATTGCCTAAAAACCGCCTCAACTCACTCGCCAAAATTGCACAGCATCCTAACAGACCAAAAGGACTTTGAGTCCCGATACATTTATAGGGTTGCAATCCCGCTACGTGGTTAAACGTTAAGATAAGATAAAATGTTTCTTTTTTTGTTTGACATCTATTAATTCAAAACAAATTGGGTTAAGGCTGTCTTTGGAAAAAGTACTAGAGCTTGAACTAAACGCGAACCACATTTTCAGACAGAACAATACCTCAATTTTCATGGAAATTTGCAATATTATAACTCATACCTCTGTTAACAAGATAATGTTTTTAAAAATTTCAAAATTTTCCATAAATACTTTCTTTTTTGTTTTAATACGTAGAGGCATAGCCTATTTAACAATACGGTATAGGAAAAAATACCTGACATACATTTTATACCAGTAAAAATGAATCAATTCGGTTAAAAAATGGGAAGTATGATAAAAAATGCTGCTCTCTACAGTTAAGATAGTGAAACCAGAATATCATATCAATTTCTATTTCTTTTATAACTGAAAAGATGTTCCAAATTCAGGTCCTATTCTTTAACATTAACCGAAACCAACCTTAAATACAAATATAATGTTGAATATATAATATTAAACAAAAATTCATTTTGTAATTTTATTTTAAATTCATAGTATAAATGTATCCAAATTAGATGTAACTAAAAAATTTGCTTACAATTCTTTTATTCTTTATTATTTAATGAAAATAAATACTTTTTTAAAGACTGTTAAGAACTTTCTTTCAAAGCATGAAAAATAAATTACTTTTCTCATTTTAAGGGCTGAAACTGCCTATGATTTCTCTTTCTATTTCAGAAAAACTCGGGTACTTTTATTTAATTAAGATACAGTTATTTTTGACACCTTTTCTTTTATAATTTTTAATGCAAGGAAAGTGCAGTTTTCTGAGATAGAAAAAAAATAATTCTTTCAGGGTGTGAAAAATAAATTCAATTTCATAATTCTTTAATTACTAAGATGGCTGACGATTTTTCTTCCCGAGTTCTATTTCTAGAGTTACTTCTGTACTTTATTTCAAAATGGAAACAATTATCTTCTTCGACATTTTTTGTCTCAAATGTGTTAAATATGTGTCTCCCCTTTATAAAAACTTCCTTATGAATAAACAAAATTAACAATTTAAAAGAGCAAACGACAAGAGAAAAAAGTGAAAATAGAATAAACATTTTTAAAACTTTTTTTACGTTTATATAAACCTAAAAGTTTCTGAAGTTGATGACTTTTTCAAAAGCATTTATACTTTAAATAATGTATTGCTTTCTTTAAGCCAAAAATAAAAAAGGAAAAAGAACGTAAATATAATCCTATTTTATTATTCAAACGAATTATAAAAAAATTATATACATACTTAAATATTAAAATACTGTTTGAATGGAATATTAAAAATGAAGTCATACTGAGGCAAGTAAATAGAAACAACAAGTTCATAGGTTTTTCATGTATGTTCCATAGGTTTAAATTAATTTTAAAGTTAAATTAGCTCTTTCGTTTCTTAAAGAAAACTTTTACTGCATTTTTCTGGTTATTTTTTTCTTAATTTAAAGCAAAACATTTTTTATTGGCATTCTTTTTTAAAAAAATTTAATTATATATGAATGATATTAAAAACAATCGTTCCTAATTTCTGTAAATAAGAAAAAAGTACAACCGAAAACAATTTCTAGTAAAATATGTCAGTAAATTACTTATTCTTTGGAATATATTAAAATGTTAGTAAGATAATTATCATCTTAATGCTTTCAATTTTTTTACTCGATATTTTTAAATCTTCGTGAAAACTCTTAAAAGAAATAACATTATTTTTAAAGATCGATGTATACATAGAGAAAGTAATTGTATACCAAATTAAATACGCTTTTATTTCAAAGTTATTTGGAAATATATGCAAAAAAGTAGCATTCATAACGAAACAAGTATTTGTTTTAAAAAATTGATTAACTTCAAAAATATCTCCTAAAAATTTCAGGAATGATTTTTTCACAGTCATTCAAAATTTAATTTTTTTAGGTAAAAATTGGGTAAAATTTTATTGTCTGGTTATAAATCGATGTTATTACATATTTCATTGGTTTAATTTTTTGGCGGGTCCAAAATCTTAAGTTATTATCAAAACTAGCTGCATGCGCATAAAATTTTGCCAATAAAAATTTTCCCTTCCCTTCCCTTCTCGTTGTCAGCACTTCCTGGTGCGTGTGGGATTTCTATATGCAAGTCATTAAAACTCTATTTTCCGAAATATCTTCCACTTTTTTTCTCTGTGTGTGACAGATTTCTTTTCCCTCCGTTCAAGCCCGGCGTTGCACGGACTTTTCCGAGAATAAATATATTTTTCTTTTCCCCAGGATAAGATCTATTTTCAAATTTTTATTCTCGATTAATAATTTACAAAGCTTATCTATTTTTCTTTAAAAGAAAACAAACAATATACGAATTTATTAATAATTCATTAGTTTAGTGATGAATAATAGGCAGCAAAACTGCTCTAGCTTTTTTTTGAAAAAATATTAATTTATACCCATTTCTGCTAAATAATGAATCAAATAATTCTTACAATTATCTGTTGAAACGAATGTTTAGTTTTCGATACTAGATTGTTTTTAAAAGCCTATCTTCTCACGAACCGCTAAACGCAGAAACATACCGAAGGTACAAAAGTTGGGAAAAGATCCGCGTAATCCACTTTGACCATTTAAATTCCGAAATTACAATTAGTTGAGATTATATTAATTAAAAACCTCATAAAGAGCATGGTCGTCTACATCGTTGAACTAATTCAGACTTTAAAAACATCTTCCAAATAGCTCAGGAAGGATTTTTTCACAATATTCATGCTTTTATTTTTTATATAAGAAGTGGATAAAATCTCATTGTCTGGCTATAAATAAGTGTTATTATATATTTCATTCTTGACGGGCCTTTCAAAATCTTAAATTATTATCAAAAGGAATTCTTCTACAATATATTCTTTACTTTTTTTTAATTCCAAAAAATGCTAATGTGAAATATTTCAAACTATCTGACGCTGTGAAATCTGGAAGATAAGGGAAGTTTTCCAACACCGATTTAGTGTTAACTGTGTTTATTTACATTGCACTCAAATAAACATTTATAATTTTACACAGATATATATATATATATAGATATCTCTCTCTCAAATCATAATGACAACTTTCTTTTATGCATTGCACTTTAAATCTCAAGAAAGTTATTCACTTCAGTTCTTAGTGTGAGTTCATCCTTTATTTAACGCATTAAGATTTACTGCAAAATTTTTCGTTTAATGATTTTTTTTGAGTCACTGCATTCAAAAGAAATTGATATACATAAATAAAATACTCAACTTTGAAAATTTAATTCATTAGAGCTAAGTAATTAAATGTGTACTGTCAGTACCTACAGTGCTCAAAGATTCAAAATATTCTCATTATACGAAATGACTTCTTTAACGCAGTTTTAACTCTTGATAAAAAGAGAACACCGGCATTTTACAGCCCCCAAAAATATAATTTGAAGATCATAATTTTTCAAAATTTATTACTTTTTTACACATAAAAATAGGTTTTACACTTAAACTTAATACGAGAATATTAAAGAAACTTTTTTTTCTTTTCGTTATACTGTACAAAAATACATAACACGTTGTACATATTGAGTGAGATTTCGATGGAATATTTTTTTAAAGCACTGCATCTTAGAGTAGGAAATAATGTGTTTTCTGAACAAGAACTACTGCACCCTGGTTCTTGTTCAGTCACTTGGACGTCCTTTAAAAATCTGATGAAAATTCCAGTAGATAATTGGGCTTGGACTTCTTCATCTGAAGAATCATCTGTTAGTGCATCCCTGTTTTCAGATGATAGGCTCAGTAATGAATCCAAAGCCTCTGGAAGACTGAGATTTTTTTTCCAGACATTCTAAGAAGAGGAAAAATTATAGTACCTTAAGAAAAACTATTATTGTTAGATCTAAGTAACACAGAGAAAAATTAAAATGTTAATTTTTGAATAAAAAAATGGTATTCCGGTTAATTGAGAGTCAAAAAATCCCAGCTCAGATTCCACAATTTCAAACTTTTTTAAACGTTAAAAATAAAAAGAAATGTAAAAGAGCAAAATAAGTAAACTAAGCTAAAAAATGCATATTTCTATAACAGTTTCGTAATGACGCATCAATACAACGAAAATCAATAATAAATTACACAGACGAAAAGTGAACACGAAAAGCGTTCTCTAACATCCAGAGTGCTGGCGGTACTTATAAATACCACAACTTTATTCAACTATAATATCAATTATATACACTGTTCACTCAAAATAAATAGTCAAACCGTTTTATAAGGTCTTAACAAATATAGAAAAAAATAAGACTCATATTTTGACTTTAACTACTTTAACGGAACAAAAATGACAATTTTCACAACCCGATAGAAGTAGTAGCTGAAAACACAACTTCAGTTTTAAAACTATTCGCCTTTCCCGCTAATATACTTATCATAGAACTTGTGCTGCTATGTATCCTAAAATAGTGGGATTAAAAGAGTGTTCTTGCTAATTACCGTCAGAATATTCGTAAAAATGAAAGCTCGATGTAATTTTAAAAAGAGTGTTACTCGTAAGTACCGTCAGTAGATAAAGGGTCAAGTAAAATTTGAAGGGTTGGGAGCATGTCAAACTCATACATACAAAAAAAGCTTAATTCCTGAAACTTTAAGTACTTATACAGGGTCCATTATGAAAGTAATGAGCATTTACTGGCAAAAAACATTTATTGATCGTAATTTGTACAAATGTTCAATATTTTTCAAAATACATTCCTCCTGCATCAATACACTTGCGGAGACGTGTTTGCCACGCCTGAAAGGCACCTTGAAACTCCTCGACGGGAATGCCTCTCAGGAACGTTGTAACATGGTGTTGGATATTTTCCAAGATTTCCCAATGTTTTCCTTTCATCTCTCTCTTGAGTCGCGGAAACAAAAAGAAGTCCCATGGAGCTAAGTCGGGACTGTAAGGGGGGTGAGGAATCACCGGGGTGTTGCTCCGGGCTAGGAAGTTGGTAATGATGAAGGCTGTGTGTCTGTTGCATTGTCATGGTGGAGCTTGACCGTCTCTTTAATGTCAGCCCTCACGAGCGAGATCCGGCATTTCCATCTCCTGAGCACCTCCAGGTAAAAGGCTGAGTTTACAGTTTGTCCCTGCGGTACAAACTCACAATGGACTATTCATCGGATGTCAAAGAAGACAATGATCATCGTTTTGATGCACGATTTGCTCATTCGCGCTTTCTTGGGGCGTGGGGATGATTTTGTGTGCCACTCACAGCTCTGACTTTTCGATTCTGGGTCGTACTCAAACATCCAGGATTCGTCTCCGGTTACGACAGAGTTCAGAAAGTCCGGTTCATTTTGAATCAAATCCAACAATTCTTGACAGCGCAAAACTCTAAGTCCGTTCTGGTCTTGCGTCAACACTTTCGGCACAAGCTTCGCACAAACCTTACGCATTTGCAGATCCTCGGTCACTATCCCATGTACCGCAAATGTGGATATGTGTAGTGTGTTAGCAATTTGCTGGATGCTTAATGGATGGTCAGTACGCAAAACTTCGCGCACTCGATCCACGTTCTCTTCAGTTCTGGCTGTTGTTGGGCGTCCAGAGCGGGGTTCGTCGGCGACCTCCTCCCGGCCCTCCTTGAACGTCTTGTGCCACTTCCCAGACTGTGATCTTGAAATGCAATCGTCCTTGAAGGCTTCTTGCAGCATATGGAATGTTTCGGTTGCATTTTTTCCAAGCCTCATGCAAAACTTTATGGCGTATCGTTGTTCAAGCGAACGCTCCATCGCGCTATGTTACTAAAGTTGAAAACACACTTCAAGCGGAGGCACGTATCTCCGCTCACACTGCTCGAACTCAACTGACGACAGGATGCATTGAAAAGGCATATCCCCCACCACATTTCCCAGCCGGTTTTACCGTGCTGCAATCTATCGTCGCGTCACAATAACATTATGCTCGTTACTTTCATAATGGACCTTGTATATGTATTAACCATTAGCCGACCACTTTGTTCGGTATTTCAAGGTATTGTGTGGTTATACCTTTTTTTTGATTTATTGAGAAATATAAGTCCTAGTAATAAGGTTTCGATTGTATTGAAAAATATGCTTACACAGCATCTGCCTTTTGATTTAAAAAAGAAAGGACTTCAATTTCTAGAACGGAAGTATGTTTATTTATCGCATCCTCTTAACTCGTTTGGGACAAGATTTTGGCAAACTCGTTCTTAGCGGATTTTTACTCATCAAAATATTCATACTAGGGAAATTTCAGGTGTATAGGTTTAATAGTTCAAATAAGGAATTTTTTTATTCAATTTATTCAAAATTATTCTGTTGGCTCGCCAAATTTCTAGTCTTTAGATATAATAGTTATGCAAAAACTGAACCTTTGGATCTCTACTGAACAAAAGAATCATACTTGCCCAATTTCAGCTGTAGAGATTGAATAGGATTTTGGTGAATTTTTTTTGAATAGGAAAAGGTGGATTTTCTACATATTCGTACTTAACGAATCTCTAAGGGGGACTTGGTACCTCAAAAATGACCAAGATATCGTTTTTTTTTTATTTTCATTTAGTCATAATCTTTGTATTATTATCTTTCGATTGATATATTACTTTGTTGCTGTTGTATAACAAGTGCAGAAGAAAAATGGGACCGAAGGCATGCAGCAAATGTACTTGTCATTGACGGGTGCATTGCCATATTAGGTTGAACTTCTACTTGTTGGTCCATGGAAGGTGTTTTATTTCCGTTCTACCTCCCACTAGAAAACCAGTGGAGACATTTCCTTATCCGCCACCTGGGGACGTGCTCTCTAGGGGTTACAGGCTCCCCCAAGAGTTCACTTTTGTATGTCGGAGAATTAGAAGTTAGAAAAAATTCTAATTGAAAAATGCAAACAAACAAATTAGACAATTAGAGCATTTGGGCCCTTTTTAAATAAAAAAGCTAAAAAATTTCCGATAAAAAAATCATTGTAAAAAGAGAAATGTAATTACGATAATGTATTTTTTTTCTTCAAGAAACGTGAGCATGTAAATTTTTTGTATTAAGGCATTTTATATTAAAAGTTTCATTTCTTATTTCTCACATGTTTTTTATACAAATGCATTATTTCAATATTATGTGAAAAAAACTAAAATTTCTAACACGACAACCCAATCTGGGTCTTACCCTTTTCAAGAAGCCTTTTCCAGGCTAACCTTCTTCCTGCTAGTGTTCTCCAATTCTTAGTCCTCAAAACCAGATCTTTTTCTAGGCCATCAATCTATCTAAGATTTGGCATGCCCTTTCTTCGTGTGTCAATTGGCTGGACATTGAATACTTTTTTACTGGTGCGGTCTTCGTTCATTCTGAAAACATGGCGTGCCCATTTAATTCGTTGATCATTTATCAAAAAGGTATGGGTTCAAGTAATACAAAAATACAGTAATTTTAAAGACAATCATATATCGTAAATCTTAAAGTGGTATTTGAAGCTTGTTTAAGCTTATTATAATTATTTTTAAGAAATATAAACTTCAAAGTGATTTTTCTCAATTTGTGTTTTTTAATACATTTGTGTATTCAAAATGCTACTTCCTCCACAATTATTTGCCAATCATTTCCTTTTCTTGTGTGTTATATATATATTACATGTAAAAAAATTAGGGATCCATTTTGCTGAGAACAGAATTTTAAAAAAAATAGGAGATATTTGCTTTTTTGTTGAATTTCAGCATGCGTATCAACATTTTATTTTTTTTCTCCAAAACTGATTAAGTTATTGTAAAGTTAAGTAAAATCGATCCCTAAACTTGTGTAAAACATTCTTAAGAATATTACAAAAAATTTCAGATAAAAAATAATAATTACAAAAAGGGGTAAAGTTTAAATAATCCACAAATTTTCCTTAAGAAATTTAAATTTTTAAAATTATGTAAATAATATGTATAAAATTTCATCTCGTATCCTTTTCTTGAATAGAAACATGATATGAAATGCTGAAATATAATTTTTGAATAAATAAGTAAAACAAAATTGTTCAAAAGGTATCCGGTTCCCCTTAACAAGAAAAAAAATGCATGCTAAACTTCTAGTCTGTAGGTCTTATAGTTCAAAAATGGGAATTTTTATCTATAATGCCCCTAAGCCTTTAACCTCACCCCTTTCCTTCTTGCGAGTATATTTCTTCAAAACCCTGTTTTTCTTTGATCTTTTCTTTTCAAAAAAAAATCATCCCTGAAAATTATCAAGTGTATATAGAAACCTCGTGATGAGTGAGTGAGTGAATGAATGTGTGCGTCGCTATATCGAGTGAGCCAAAAGTTTCTTAATAGAAAAGGAAGAAATAATGATAAGAATTGCAGTTTGTAAGAAAGGGGTCACAAGGGAGCCGGATATTTTTTAGCAAAAAAAAAAATTTTTAGTCGTGCCTGCATTGAAATCATGCGTTTTCTGAAATAAGCTTCATGCAGAATGCTGTACCTCCATACTATGCAAATCCAATAGAACTATTCTCATTGTTGTTGTTGCCGTGTGGTTATTACTGGGATACATACGAAAAATGATAGATAAATGAATAGAAACGTATAACACAACCACAGAAGAATACAGATTTTATTACAAACGATGATCCCAGTATATAACAAGAAGAGGTGCGATGCTTTTTCTTTCGAGACGAGATTCCATTTCAGGCGAAAAACCGACTTCTTTCCCGAAGAAGATACAACAGTGTCTTACTCGGGATTCGAACGAACCCGAACCCATTCGGTTCCAAGACGAGGGTCATAGCCACCATACTGGGTGGGCGACACTATTCTTATGGACTACCTTTAGTAAGGACAGAGTGATTGGTCGAGGTTGCAAGATCGCATGACAGCTTTAATTGTGTCATACAATGTTCTGGAAGTGTGTTGAACAACTGTTATTGCAAGAACAATTTCTTGGAGTTTACTGTTGTCATGTACATTGTGTTTTGGATTGTCAATGCTTTCATCTGGTGATATTTTAACTAAAAATGTCTTTGCTACTAAAAAAATTCTAGCTTTTTGTGATCCCCTTATTGCAAACCAAAATTCTTTAACAACATTTCTTCCTTTTTATGATTTTTCTTAAAGTTTGAACGAACTTTTGGCTCTCCCGGTATATAAATACTCCTCATGTTGCTCTCAAGGTATCCGACTACGTTCGACACCTGGATTTTACAAAAGCGTACAATTGTGATTTTCTTTCTTAATATTTAGTGTCGCTTAGATTAGAATACGTGTACAAAATTGTTTTAAGAATATTATTACGATAAAAAATTATTTAAATGTAATATTTTGGCATAAAATGAACATACAATTATCTAAATTCAAAACATTCTCCTTTTGTGAAAAATGCTTCCATAATAACATTTTTTTTTCCTTTTGTGTAACTAATATTACTCCAGAGAGCCTGAACTAGGATTTTTGAAAATTTCACATTATTTTCAGCGTTACACCAACTGAAATAATTATAAGTGTTTTTTTTTAGAATTTCTCCATTCTGATGTATTAAAATATGAATATATATAAATCCTCTTCTAAGTTATTTATTTCAAAACTTCTTGTTCGTGCTCTGTACAGAGGTCTGAGCTATACATAGGCAATATATTATCATTATAGAAGCATTTTACATAAAAGGAGAATGTTTTGAAAGCAGATAAATCCAAGTTCACTTAATGCCAAAATATTGCATTTAAATGGTTTTTTATTGTTATAATATTCTTAGAACAAATTTATGAGTATATTCTAATCTAAAGACACTAAATAACAATAAAAACATTCATCTTTACGTTTTTGTAAAATCGCGGTACCAAACATAGTAATTGTATCAATCTGCTAATCAACTAATTGAAAAGTTATACCATCTTTGAAAACTTCCTTTTCTATTTCGTTTCACCCCCCAAATTTATAATTCAAGAAAACCTAAATAGAAGAGAATCTCAAAAGAAGAATCTCAAGAAAATCCTTTTAAACCTTTTTCCCTCTTCCCAGATCACCGGAAAGCATTTACAAGCAGTAACTCCAATATTTGAAATACATTACTTCATTCATATGAACGAAGCCTACTGATAGTTGCATATTGTGATCGGTTCAACGCGTATCAGAACTACTGTTTCCGTTTCCATACATATCCTCAGAGACTCATGAGAACTTCTTCAGTAAAACCATTCATATTTTACCCGACAGTTTAAAACACTCAGAAAGTATTTTTTCAGGGCACAGAAAATATATTTATGTTGTTTTGGACTTATCGGAAGAACTATTCGCGCAGTGATTTACAGTCCAGTCACGCTGGTGGTGTGAATGTGCTTCTTCCTACTTCCCCCAAATGGGAAGCCAGAATAAATTCGTTATGAGGCGCAAAGTTGGTCCCTCTTTGGCTACAAAGGAAGAAATTTCGTGTCTGAGATTCAAATCGGGGAAGGGAAACAGGAAATGCTGATGGCCCACTAGGGTGATCTCGGGGTTGATCTTTATTGTTTTTACTGAGGATTCTACATGTTCTTCCTCCACTCTGAATCTCATACATACAAATCAGATTTTATACCGGGCTTGGAAGTGGTTGCTGTGTATTGTTTTTAAGAATTTCACTAATGTCCATCAAGTGTGGGCCGTTGGAGGCATTAGAAAGTTTTCGGAATATTCGATTTAATTAAATTTCGAAAAAACGCCAACGCTTTTTAAATTTAAATATAATTTAACTAGACTGAGAACAATCAATTTTTTTATTTCGAACATGCCATACACGAATTTTTGTCTCTCACAGCTCCCACCAACCCACTTAGAGGTTGATTTTCAAAAAACACGCTCGTAACGTATATCTTGGCATTCAACAAAAGAATCTTACGTACAAAACTTAAAGTTTTTGGTTCTAATAGTTGCACACAGTGGAATTTTTTTATCTATAACACCCCTTGACCCCACTTAAGGATCTTTTTTAACAAAACCCCTTCATAGTGGATCTTTGATCAACAGGGAACATGTTTACCATACTTCAAGTCTGAACGTCTAATAATTCAAAAACGGGAACATTTCTCTATAAAGCTTCTTAAGCCCTCGCAAGTCCCTTGGGGGTGGAAATTCTCAAGAACCATTGTTAGCCTATCTCTACCCAACAAAAGATACTTGCCTCCAAAATTTTAAGTCTGTGGGTCTTATAGTTCTGTTGAGTTCATTATGAGTGAGAGAATGATTGAGCTCGTTTTCCTCCTTTTTTATATAGATTATATGTACTGTAAAATAAAATAATTACAAATTATTGAACTTATTTAATGTCTTTCATTTATCGCACTCTAAGTTAGAATTACGTCAGCATTTTCTATCAAGAAGATGAGATAATTTTATTTGAATACAATCCTGCATGCAAACGATAAAAGTTCTTACTAATTAAAGAGAAAACATTTGATTGCGTTGCATTTAATGTTTTAATTCAAGAAAATGTAAAAAGTAGAAAATTTAAGAAACATTTTAAGTTACCTAATTTTTATTATTTATTTAAAAATTAATAGTAGATTAAGGCAGAAAACTATTTCTTTGTAAACAGCTTTGAACTAAAGTACATATACAGAGTGAGAGAAAAAGATAGAGAGCGTATGTGTGTGTCAAGTTTTGAGAATTGTATTAACAGAAACTAAAGTCAACAAAATGTGTTATCGCTAGAAAGAATGTATTCTACTAGAAAGAATATTAGATTGAATATTATTGTGTTTCGTACTAGAAAGTAAAGCATGCTATATGAAAATTAAGAACACTAAATACAAGTATATATGCTATAATATAAAAGTAACATAATAATAAATATTCCATCAATTTAAAAAATTAAGACAAAAAATTATTGCAAATTATATTTGTAAATTCAATATTAGAACTGAATCATGAAGTTAACTAAATACATTTTTTTGTATAAACTTCGAATGGATTCGAATTTATACACAGGGAACAAATTACAACGAAATTAGATTCACAAAATCGTAATAAAAATTTCAATTATCATAAAATATTACTGAGCATATCATCAAACGTTGCTCCAAAAAAGAACAGAAAATTTATATACCTACAAATTTCTTATTTCTGTTTTCTCAAAAAAAAATCGCTGTACCATGAAAAAAAATCAGCTTTATAAGATATTTTTCATTTTGTATCCCTACAAAAATACCCTCTTAAGCTACACAAAACAGAATTATAAAAAAAGAAACCAATTTTGTTCAGCAATCACAAAAGAACTTTCACAATTTAAATGCAAAAAAGTATTAATTCATGAGCTTGAAAAAAATCCAGTATTCAAAGCCACTTGAGATATAAATATTTCTAGACAATCTAAAAACCCCTTGAATTCTCAGATGAGATTAAATTCAGTATCCTTATTTTTAATTAGCAAAGCATACAAAAAAAATAATTTTAGCAAGCTACAATGTATAATTTCATTTTCTTTCGTTTCAGAACTGGAATTTGGAACACTTGCGTTATTAAGTTCCACGATATCGTCTGACAATTACTCTGCTTGAGTTTTAATTAGATTCTTCTATTTCCAGTTCAAACATCAAAGTTTTTTTTTTACATATATTTTTGAAATCATAAACTCTCTAAAAATAAATAAAAGAGTGTAGCGCTGGAATTAAGCAGAGTGGGAAAAGTGTGTAAAGTTGATAATAGTTTCTCGTTTTTTAATTTTATTTTCTTGATTTTTATGTATGAGAAAAGAAATTGGATAAGAACGGTAAATTTTATTTAAGTAATTCTAAAAATAAGATGGGTTAGAGAGTAAAGCTTCACAATTATTTTCAAGAATTGAAAACAGTGCATATTAAAAGCATGACAGAATTTTTCGCTATTTCTTATAAATAAAAAAAAAAATTCATGAGTACTCTAGGTGCAACCCTACATTAAAGGAATGTGTTAAGTTTGAAGAATTTTCAATGAAGTAACCAGGGAGAACTATTTTTTAAATACTATTAATGATGTAAGAAAACTATTCTGTTCTATTTGTCTCTTGTGTACATATGTTTCAAATCAATTACTCGCCATAATATTCTTACGTTAAATTTATATAATTGTACTTAATTTTTTCTGGTAGATGTATTAATTTTTAAGAGGTGTGTTTCACTTTTAAATTAGTAATTTTATCGAAATCCAAAAAACGTTTTACGTAGAGATTGTTTCGTATTAAAACTTATTTTAAAACTCAGATTTTTTTACTCAGTTCATTCTGGATGCTCTTATTTCTTTTTACTAACACTCAAGTTTAATATGGTTGTGTAAAAACTGCGGAGTACACATTTAATGAATATTTTATACTTCCTAATAAAAAAATTAATTAATTCCCATGCACAAATTTCAAAATCTATTACATGTGTGACGAATCTATACGGAACTTTATCACTAACCTTCTGAGTCGACCTTTTTAGGGAAATTTAATTCCCTACCTATTTCCAATCAACTCCAAAAAAGCGGACAGGATTCCTTGTTATGCAGATTAGATTCAGTATTTAAGTCAAACGAAATAGTAAAGTTGCATTAAACTTGAACTAATTTTATTAAACTAATGCTTGTGGTAAGCGGTACTAATCTAGAATATATCACCTGTGGTAATTATGATCTCCTTAGGTATATTAACCTCCTAAGGCTCATTCGCTGAATGCTAACAGCAATGCTCCAATATCGTAATCCAATTGAATCCTATGAACTTTGTCACTACTGCTGCTGGCTCAATAGCCTTCATCTCCGCTAACTTAGAACACTCTTCTTAAATACCTTATCTACTTTACATATCCCATCTTCTTCATTTAGAAGTGATTGAAAATATACGCGAATTTACAATCCCCAAAGACGCCTAAGAGTATTAGTGGAAAGGTTCCGTAAAGATTCGTCACAAGTACTCATAAAAAGAAAACATTCAAGGGTATTTGTGTTCTACGATTATAAAGTAAAAAATAGTGTGAAAACTTTAAAATTGAAAATTAAAATAAAATTCTTCTATCCTCACTTTCTGTTAAATATTATGCTTTTTTTGCAATAACTTTCTTCGGAACATTCTGGGCAGAAAAATTGACCGCTTAAGAGGTTAATCATTGTTCAATATTACTAGGACTATTGTAACAACCTTTGTTTTGCTTTGACATTAATGAACAATTAAAAAATGTTTTAAATAATTTCATGATCCAGCGTACAATACAACCTTCAAGAGGTGAGTGTAGCTCATCATTATTTAGAAATCGTAATTGATCATTGAAACGATGTCTGGCCATGCCGCTGTATGTTCCAAATATTTAAAAGCGCAGGCTTCATGGCTTTGAATTGCCTAACGCATTATTAAATCTGAAATAGAGGTGAGGGAAGCAAAGTCATGTGGAATGTCCACAAGGTCGAACAAAAAATGATATTACAAACAGTCGCAAATGGAATTAGTTAAAGCAAATATTAATATTTAAACATAAACAGCCCTAAAATTTAAAATTTTCAAACAGTTTCAATATGGAAAGTGAAACTTTTTTTTCATTCGTACATTGAAATAAAAACTAACATTGAACATTTATGATAATGGTTAATTTGAATTATTTCTCTGTTTTACAACAATATGCTCTTTATTTCTTTAGGTAAATTACATGCAATGAGTCACTCTTTTTACCCAATCAATTTTAGAAACCCTGTTTTATACATATTGTACCAATAATGTGTATTAAAAATTTATGGGTTTTCTTTCAGATGAATCAAACTAGACAGCAGAAACAAAAACTGCAGAAACAAAAATATGGTTTCATGAGTATGCAAGCACTTAGACCAGGAATGGAGAACCAATGGCACGCGACGCAATATTTTGGGCACGCCACTGATAAAAACGGTTTGCATTTTAATTCAAAATAACAAAGTACAATATGGAGTATTACGAATTAATGCTATTCATCGTTTGCAGTTTTCAGAGAGATTTTCTTAATTCAAAGAATTATGGAAAACGCTCAAGTTTTTTTATGTACCCTGATGTAACTTCATTTAAAAGCTGAACTTGTCCCAATCGGATTGGTTGGAAATTAAAAAACTTGAAATGCAACTAAATGATTTTCAGTCTATTTTAATATGGATTCAAAAATTTATAGAAACAAGGAAAAAGTTGGAATTTATTGAAACAGAAAAATTAACACAAGCGATATAGTAAGTAAAAATGTTAGTAATGAAATTTTGGAAACTTGGAATTCAATTTCAGACGCATTTAACTGTTTGATAAAACTGTACCATGCTATTTGAACCATATTTTATCTACCAATGCCTGCGAGTCATTATTTTCATAGATGAATAATACTAAAGACTCGCTTAGAAACCGTTTGGCAGATGACTCCAATACAGAATGCATTTCGCTAAAAGTAACAATTTACAATCCGAATATATGTTGTCATTTAATCTGCAACAGCAGAAATCACACTAATGCTACTTTATATAATTTGAATCACGTATGACTAAAACATTTACTACTATAAAGTACGCAATGCATTTTTCAGTAGCAAATAAAGAGTTTTGAGTTGTTAGTATTAAGTTTTATTATTTTTCCAATAATAACAAGTCAAAATTATATGACACTTGGCAAGTCTATACCTCATTAAATATTTCTTTAGAAAAAAATGGTACGTTGATCCTCAAAGGTTCGTCACCCCTGACACATAAACAGTCTTATTTCTTCCAGAAGTTGATGATGTATTCGATAAATTTGTCAATAAAGTTCACACTGTAAATAGTTAACTCTAAAATATTCTCCAAATAATTATCTTCGAGGGAGAGTGAGACTTTAATTGGAATCTGCCAGCATTCCTTTCAAATTTTAAAAGATGTACTCGAGAGAAAATTTTAAAAAATGTTTCGACTTCTCTCGTAGATTACAGATACTGTTAAAAATTAGATGATGGAGGGAAACAACTAAAAAAAGATTGATTTACATACTGTTCAACAGACGAGAACTAATGGTGTTACAGCTTAATCAATGAAGAAACGGTGAAGAGACAAAAATTAATGAAATACTAAATTTTAAAATACATAATTGAAATTTTAGAAACAATAAAGAGATGGATAGTGCATTATTTATAAACATTGTAGACAGAGGACTGATATTTATAAAAGTGGGGTCTATCCAGTTTGAAGAGTTGACAGCCTTCAACCATTTTGTTTATAATACTGGAAGAAATCCTATGGAATGGAATGGAAAGAAGT
Source organism: Trichonephila clavipes (assembly GCA_019973935.1). Classification (NCBI taxonomy): domain Eukaryota; kingdom Metazoa; phylum Arthropoda; class Arachnida; order Araneae; family Nephilidae; genus Trichonephila; species Trichonephila clavipes. The sequence continues at coordinate 163,312 of BMAU01020943.1, forward strand.
TAAAAGTTCATTATTAATAAATTAAAATTTTGCAAATCTAAAGAAGTATTAGAAAAAGTTTACATAACACACTTGAATCATGGAATAATAAACCAGTTATTTCCAGATTCAGTGAAGTAACTACAAATTTTTAAAGCTTGATAATCAAAGGCCAAAAAACAGCATTATAATAAGTATAAAAACTATTTTTACTAATTTTTTATAAATTAATGTTATGAAATAGATCTTAATTTATAAGAACAATATTAAAAATACTTTTGCAATATTTTTACAATATAATAACAACATGCTAGTAAAAAAATCACAGAGTTATGAATCTTTACATTATATTTATTAATAAAAGCATCCTAATTATCCAAAAAGAACACCTTGATCCACACAATTTAAGATTGCTTAATACAAATAACTATAAATAAAAATAATCTAGGTTTTTTAAAGTATTATTTAAGGAGAAAATTAAGATTTTTTATTCCTTTTGAATTGTGGGAAATTAAGAATTTATTACGTTGTAGAAAACTAATAAATGAATGAGTTATTTTAATAATGTTGCAGCTAAAACTATGTCGTCATAAATATCAGCAGGAATTAAATTATATATTTTTACTGAATTTCAATATCTATGTATTCTGGATAAAAATGTATGTGGGTACGTGCAACATTAAGGTACACTTGCTCAAAAGTTTTTATTCAAAACTGTTAAATCATGTTAATTGGTTATACATATAGTGCTAAGGTAGGTAATTAGCGACCCACAAAAAAGTTTTTTTTAGGTCAACCGAGACAATCAGAAAACCAAACAAAGGGAATTTTCTTTTCTGCATTCATGACGATATATACTAGCGAGCAAAGTTTTCCTTTCATGGAGATCAACAAGACTAAATATAAATGCAAGTTGGCTGATATTATCTTTTAGGTTACGATGAGAATTTTAACAAGCAATCTCACTCCTGATTTTAAAAAAAGTAGAAGAATAGGATAGGGTACACTTGTAACGGGTCTATCCGCGATTCTACTAATAAGCCTTTTGAGTAAAATAAGTCTTTTTAACTGTGATTTCAGCTGAAAAACTCTCTCTGTGAAGAAGACTGGATTTATGTAAATTAGAACTTCTATTTAAGTGTTAGCAGTAGAGTAGGGGGGAATGGTTGAAAGTGGATATTGAAGTGTGAATAAGATAACTACCGGAGGTCGTATAGTTAGTTAAATTATCTAAAGATAAACCAAGTATTGGAGTCAAGAGAACTCCCATATCAAGATAAGTGTGTTTATTTCTATGATATTTAATTTAATTCAAAGTGATTGCTTCTCAGGTTTAATGTTTTAAGTGCAGGTTAATGTTATTCGAACCCTCTAACACCATTGTCCAGCTGGACGTTACACCCTGATTCCAAATTTAAATTTGCTTGTAGCCCTACATATGAAATTAGCAGAATAAATAGGTTGAATAAGATGTTCACTACTTAAGTTAACTTATATTTAATAATTTTAAGGTACAATTTATACCTTTCCTGAGATACAACTTTAATTTATAAATGCAATCATTTTAAAAAGGGGCGGTCCTCCGAAATCCTTCGCTTTCACAATGTAGTCCTAGATTCAAAACACTTGCGCGTGCCTGATATAGTAGGTACCATGAAAAATAATGTTTACGTAAAACAAGAAATATATTTATGATTATTTTTTATTATGTATTATGTGAAATATGATATATTTTTTAAATATTTTAACAAAGATGATAGTACTATTTTTTGCATAGGTTTCATTCTTGTTTACTCTATTTTTCGAGGTAATTAGTCCTATGGTCCGTTGTAGCGGAGTTAATGTCTCACTGGCACGTGATATCACGTGACACAATAATAGCAATGAAAAAAAACATTTTGGGAATATTTAACCAGTTAGAAACAAATTAGCATTTTACATGCGTACATTAATGCTTATAATTCAAAATTCACAGATCCTGGTACCATTTTTAAGAATTTGATATTTTAGATTTGGTGAATGGAAACAAATAAATTTTATTTAAATTCAAATTTCATTGAATAAATTTTTACAGATGATGAAAATTTTCCTCTAATGAAGCAGTGAAAATTCGAAAGTTTTTAAGTTTAGAGGCATTCGATTGAATGCTGTATTCAGAAATGAAATAATTGGGATGAAAACACAGATATGTATAAGAATTTTATTTTAAATAAATTCAATTAATTTTTAAAACTCGTAACTCTCTTTCTTTAACTGTCAAAACATGGTGAATTTCAGAAAAAAATTTACTTTTTACTTCAATATCTTTATTAGCTAAGAGATCATTTATCCTGTTTTGCTTATTTTATTTTCCTTAGAAGAGGAAAAATAATTTTAATGTATCGAGATAGCACCATTTTAATTCATATGGTGGATAACCAGATAATTTTTAGTGATCAATGTAAGGAGAAAGAAGAAATGTTAAACAACAAATTCAATATTGTAATAAAGGTAAATTATTCAATCACGATATAGCTTTACTATTTCTTATTCGTAGGTACAAATATTCTTAATAGAATGCTTAAGAAAAACTAATTTCCAAATTTCTACGGTTAATTTATTTAACAATAATAAAGTAACAAAAAATATCTGTATTTAATAATATTGTCATAGTTAAAATGTGCCACGTCTCTCTGTGCAATATTATCTATGGTTTAAAAATATCCTTATGTGACTGGCTAAATTGGAAACCGTGATTTTAAAAAGGTGTATAAATTAATGCAATTTTTTATAAAAGCAATTAAGTTTACATTAGTTTTATGTCTGTTGAATTAGAATATATACATAAAAATCTTTTTAAGAATACCATTACAATATGAAAAATAGTTTAAGGTGACTGTCTACCTTGAAACTGTCGTTTTTCGTCTACATATAAGGCATTTTTTTATTTCAAAATTTTATAGTTTGAACATATTTCTTTCCAAAACAGTTTTTCTTTTTCCTTTTCGTGAAATAGAAATAAATTTATAGTGATTTTAAAAACCTTCACTCTATGCAAAAGTGCAGTAAGATAAAACTTTAAATGAGTTTTTCTCAAAATTATGTTTTCGAAAGAAACGCTTTACCAGATACATGATATCTTAAGAACCAAACCAGATAACGTTTTGAAATTTTGTGGGAATGTTTATTTTTTTATTTTTCATAAAATGGACCATAAGTTTTGTTGTAGGTTAAATAACTTTTTTCATTTAGTGTAGTTTTTATAAAAAAAAACCTTTAAAAATGTCCCAATTTTCATATTATTATGTATAATTGTCTGTAATTTTTTTTTTGCATTTTAATATTTCTCTTAGATTTTGGTTCATTTTGAAGAGCACCATAATATGTATGTTGTGTATAAAGAAAAGTATGATAATTGTATTAGAAAGTTTTATACAGTGTTACCCATTTTAGTAAAAATTTGGTAAAATTTTCTTGAAAACAACCAATTTTCTAAAAGTACAATATTTATTTAAAAAATTTTATTCATTTGCATATTTTTTTTATTTTTCTTCCTAAAAACACTCAATTTGTTTCAAAAATTTGTTTTAATAAAAAAATTGGTTCCGAAGGTAGGTAGTCACCTTAAAAGTAAGTTTTTTTAGGGAAAAAAGAAAGTATGATACATTTTCAAAAAAATTGTCTTTTTATGGAAAATTCCTCTATGATAGTAATAGTTTGCTTATACAGGGAAAATCATTTAACAAGAACCTAACAGGGCTGAATTTTTTTTGGTGTGTTAAAACAATTTAGTGTTAAAAGATATTGAAAAATAAACATACATTCGACAAAAACGAGCGCATTTTATTTACGTAGATATCTACATATACAAGCATTTAATAAAAATCAATGGAACAAAAATATTCACAAAGAAATTTAAAACAAATTCTGCAATACCAAAATTTTTATAGATTTCCGTTTCATCTTCTGTTTTTGATCAACAACCTTAAGAAGCTTCATCTTCATTTTAAGCGAAATAGCAGTTTGATTTCCCCCTGAGGTCTTTGTCATTGTGCTCGAAAAAAATTCTTCTAAATTAGGGGGAATAAAGCGAACCAAACTTATTCCTTTTTACTCACACTGATGTGCTCGCCACCGAATTTCAATCCAAACGATAAGATATGGGATGTTTTTGAGTAGAGTTGGTAGAGGTGTAGAGAGTGAAATTAGCTTGGATAAATAAGATTGACATTCCGAGAGTATTTCAAAGCCAAGTTAGCCTTCTTTGTACGAAACTTGTGAAACCACTTCTCATTTTCATTTCACATCCCTATTAAATCTAGCTTGCGCGGCTGCTTCGAAAAAATACATGAAAATACATAGAAGTTCGTCGAAACTGCTGTATTACTTTGTTTAATCGATGCTTCGTCTTAAACGTTTTCGCGTTAAACGTATTTCACTGTATATAAAGAAGAGTACTGTACAGTGGGTGAATTAGGATTTTTTTAATTTATAATCTAGAAGTGGAATTATTTATATTTTATTATATCAAAAAGAGTAGAAAAATGTTAACAAAAAATATGAGTTCTTATGTTAACGGATCGTAACTCTGAAAATAATGTGAATTTTTTAAAAATCCTAGATCAGCCTCGATATAGAAGTATTTTCTATATATAGGTAAAATATCATTATAGAAGCATTTTCATGATAGAAAAATATTTTGAAAATAAGGCATTCTTTTTTTTTTCTACCAAAAAAATTTTAATTCAATATTTTTTTTCTTATAATAATATTTTTAAGACGATTTTATATGTATACTGTAATTCAACTGGAATTAAATATCAAAACAATACTCATTTATACCTTCTTATCGAAATCACGATTCCCAGCATAGTCAGTCATTTTCAACATTGGTGAAAAAGATGTATTTTTATTATAATTCTTATAACTTTGTGTATGCTTCAAATAAAATACACTCATGTCCATAAATTAAGGATAATGAAGTTCAGGCAAAGAAAGAGACAGAAGCAAAACAAATTTGACTTATTTGTAAAGTCTATTTATTAAACAAAAGGTAAAGAGCAAAAAAGATGCTATATGTTTGACATAATTAATAAAAATTGCGATTTTTACTAACTGGAGCAAATTTTTAAAAAAAACCGATTTACAAAAAACAGTATAATATGGTTAGTATGATGGTTAATACGGAGTATGTCTCCCGGACGATGTAATACAAGCTATACAGCGCCTAGGCATGCTGAGTATCAAATTATCAATCTTATCTTGGGGAATATTACACCACTCATCAAGCAATGCCCTCCGAAGTTCCGCAAGACAGGTGGGAGGGGGTTGAGGCGCTGCAATTCATCTGCCAAGCATATCCCACACATGCTCTATTGGATTCAAGTCCGATGAGTGTGCTGACCAATCCATACGGGTGATATCCTCCGATTGAAGGCATTCTTCTACAATGTTTGCACGGTGAGGACGGGCGTTGTCATCCATAAACAGACATTCAGCACCCATGGCGCCCCGAAACAAACGTATATGTTGTTCCAGAATGACATCCCGATAGATGTGGCCTGTCATCGTTACACTCTGAAATGCAGGTTAGTTCTGGAACCAAGAATAATTCCTCCCTAAACGAACCATCCTGCACCATCGTAACGGTGTCTTTCAATGATGTTCTCTCGGTGGAAACGGGTACCTGGCGCTCTCCATATTAAAGTCCGGCGAGAATCAGACTGGAAACTAAACCTGGACTCGTATGAAAACATCACACAAGACCACTGTTGTGCTGTCCACAATGCATGCTCTCTACTCCAGGTTAATCACAGGTGACAGTGAGTTGCGGTAAGTGGAACACATCTGAACGAACATATAGACCAATGTGCCCTAAGCGTCTGTACACGATCTGCCTTGAAACTGTCGAACCGGTAGTTGAAGAGAGCTGACGAGACAGGTCTGATGCTGTGCTCCGTCTGTTTCTTTGGACAGTAACTGCCAAATATACCGGTCCTCATTCGGCGTTGTAACTCGGGGGCGACCTGTGCTGTAACATCTACTAACATTACCATCATCTTGTAATAGTTGCCAAAGCCTGGAGATGACACTCTGTGTGATTCCAAGTTGCTCGGATACTTCCAGCTGGACTTACTTCCAATTTTACTTCTTTGCCACCATTCCTTGTATACCCCTCTCTTACACTCTCGTCATTGTGACGTACTATCCGCGCTATCTGGTGGTTTCTTTTAATTTGCATATTCTTCTTCAAGATGTGTGTGATAATTCTACAGGTGAAATTTTTATTTTAGAGTTCAATTTCTGTCTGATTCTGAAGTATCCTTAATGTATGGACATGAGTGTAAATCCAAAACACATAGTATCCGAAAAAATTATTGATAAGTTGACATTATTACGAATTTTGTGTAATAAATGCTTAAGACAGCGTAAATAATTTATATCTGTATGTATAATATTTTAATATTACTCTCTGTTGTATTTATTTTATACTAAATTTGTGATATTCGCATGCAAAGCAGTTCTCTACATTATGATGGTGATTCAATGGAAACTTGGCAAAATCTTGGCTATAGAGCCAATTTGGCCTCATTTTTGATGACCCTGTTGGTGACTTGACGACAATTTTTGGCGAGTTCGCGACCCTGTGAATTCTTCTGGAAATTACAGGAGAAATCTAATAATGTCACGATCTATGACGTGAGTGGATCTTTCTCTAAAGCCTGTTGGAGGCATGTAAATACTGAGTAGCTCGCCGAAACTGAGTTAATCTTGTTTTGACCGTTGCAGAAAGGTATTGATTTGTCTGTGAAGAGTCGACCAGCGATTGGTTATTACTTCGGCTGTTGAGTAGGATGAGCAAGTGCTTGTGAATAATCTTTAACACACTTGTATTTTAAACTCTCATAGTTGTGTCTGAACGCCGTAGAAGGTGTAAAGGCTTTCTGAGATTAATTCTGAAAATATAGATGAGGTATTTCAAGGATTGTTTTTCAACAGTAAATTTCCATCGCTCCTGAAAAACTGTCTAGTTTTTGTGACTGATTGCATAAAATTCTTGAACCCCAATCTACGCTACAGTATATTATTGTTATTTTTACTATATAGTTCTTACCAACCAATGATACTGAATTTGGAAATGAAATTTAACTATACTTCTCAAATCTTGAATTTTATGCATTAGATTACGATAAAATGCATTCAAAAGAAAGGGAAAGAAAAAAGATTTTTCTCTGTGCATATTTTTCACCTTTTTCTTGAGATATATTTTTCCAAAATATTTTTCTCCGAGAATAAAAAAATGCACACATTTGAATATCTAGAAAGAGAGCAATACCTCCTCAACCTTTCGACAATTCATGTGCTTTTTCCCCGTCTCTAAAGAAATTTGGAACTGCCTCAGTCCAAATTGGTTGATGGGTTGAAAGTTGAAACTTTTTTTGAAATACCTCAGGCCTTTTGTTTATATTATTTAATTATTAAGCCTTTCTGATTTTTAAACACATCATATTCAGCTGCTTTTAAATTGCATTACATAAGATGCATATATTTCATATGCCACCTTCTTTATTTAAAACAATGCAATAAGAGAAAATAATATTAATTTCAAGAACGCTTCACATTCTCTATTGTATACTTTTTACAGTCTGAATATTGCAAAATTAAGGGGTGGACAATGTTCTGGTGTTGTTAGCAAAAATTGTGTTGATATAAGATTCTTCCACACAGAAATCATTTATTATTATTTTTATTATTAAATTATTCTTAATTTTTTTTATTTTCTCTCTCCAATAATCAAAAGCGTAAAAATTTTTCGCATTAATTTTTTCACCTTATTTTCCATTTATTCACCCTTTTTTTATTGACCTTCTGAACATGAAACTTTTTGCAGGCTTCACTCATTTAGCACACATGAATTGCATTTCTATTTCAGTCAAATATATGAAGTCGTATACGATAAAATTCGGTATATAACGCGCATTTTTAAAACAGAAATTAAAATCGGAAGTTGTGCGTGCGCGTTATACTACGAGTATAAAAGTGATATCTTCCAAAATAACATGTAATATAAACACAACATTAAGTGGTAATTAATTTTTATTAATTATAATTAAAGTATCGTATTGACATCCCAAACAATCGTGTATATAAAATTTCAGTTCAACTGAATGCTTTAATATTTTCAAGTTTTGACACAAATCGCCAAAAGGGGTGCTAAGTCGACAAAAATTATCCCTACGTGGCTGTATTTGTAATTCTTTAGATAATTAGTTTTAATCAGTTAATTTTTATTAATTATAATTAAATTATTGTATTGTCATCCAAAATAATCTATATAAAATTTTAGCTCAATTGAGCGTTTTAAAATATATTTTATTAACGTTTGAAAAGTCCACCAAGATAAATAAATAAACAAACAAATAAGTAAATATATACAGAGTGTGAGCTAATAGTAGGAATTGGAAAAAAAGAAATGAGCATGAAAAACTGGACTTCTACATAGATCGTAATACTGTTTATTTAAAAGAAATAACAAATCTAATGAACCTAAGAGGTTGTGGTTCCTGAAGTATACTATTTTTTCAAAAATCTGGAAGGGGTAATACCTGTAGGGTCCAAAATGATATTAAATAACGATGAATGAACTTCAGAATGAAATATATTCTTAGCTGTGTGTGTGTGTGTAAATTTATTTTTAAAAAGCTTGTATTTGCTTTTTATGTACATTCTTGTTACTTGATTTTATCACTTTCCGTCTTTCAATTATAACATTACATTATTAAAACATTACTTCGCTATTTCCTTGATTATATAATATTACCTTTTTTCATTCTTTTCAAACATTATAATTTGTCACGAGTAGCTGGAATAGAAACTGGGAAACTGGATGCCCCCCTACCTTAACACTTTGTCAAGAGCACCTCTGAACAAAACATAATCAGGCGCACATGACCCGAGATGCCACCAAGATATTTTGACATCCTCCCTCTAATCAATTTTTATTCAAAGTACCGGTACAGGAAAGCAAATACACCAAATTGTGCAAAAAATAACCAGTTTAATGACCAAAATGAAGCTTAAACTAAAACAATAAAAATTGCTAATTTGATACAAAATGATTTTATGTGCCTCTCAGTCCAGCCATGACGAAAGGTTAATGATCACATCTTGTTAGGAGAAGTCACAAAAACTGCTTTTGTAATAGACAGCTGAAAACCCTAGCTACATTTCTGTAGTTCATTCTATAAATTCAAGAACTATAAACTCTGAAAATGTGTGGTTTGGTATGAGCATAGGAGAATGTTATTGTCTCTAATGGGTAAAAAAGAGTTCCAAGGACATAGATAGTTAACTCACCTTGACCATACTACCTCAAACTCCGCGGCGCAACAGCCCATGAGGGCCAGGACCTACTGTGTCCATCCCAGGATTCATGACCATTGAGCGCTGAGGTGCATGAGCAGATGTTCCGATCAGGTGGTCAGTCTGAAATGAGACCCCAGTGATTAAGTCCCCAAGGAAGCTTGGTGCTCATTTATTGACCCACTGCATTAGGGATGAAAGTCTGAGTCGACCTTGTCCAGCCCTGAAATAGAGCCCGGACATGTCGTGGGGAGGTGCAAACCACTAGACTGCTGGGCCTCGGTTGGACTACAGGATTCAATTGTGTCGGTATTCATTCATATGATATAAAAAGTATTACGTTTAAGATAAATATGTACTGAGTTTAAAATATTCAAATAACATATGAAAATATAACCGAAGAAGAAAATATCGTCAGATCTGGTGACAGACTACTTATCTTTATAACATAGTTCAAAATAAAGAGAGTTATCTCCAATAGTCATTTTGATGTAATACAAGAATCGTCTAGAGCCCAGATTTACGAAATTGAATCTAATCAGTACTACTATAGATTGTATGTTTTCTTCCCATTTACCTACAAATAATATTAGTCAGTTTGATTTCATGAGTAAATAAGCTGCTAATCCATAAATAAATAAAGATCACTATGCAGTAAACTAGGTTTTAACTAAAGCATGAATTTCTTGAGGCTTAGCTGCACTTAATCAAAAAATAGTGGTTATAATTTTTTTCAGAAATTTATTAACATTCAAAAAGAAGAATTTATACTTATATATTTCTTAATTATAGAAACTACAAAGAGAGAATTTTTACAATAATATAAAATTCAAGTGTAATATTTCTCAGATAAATACATGATGGAAACCTAATGATAAATGGGTTATGCAAGTGATTTTTCTAAGATGTGCATCAGAGAATTAAACATTTACTTCAATAATATATATTTTCATATTTTCAGAATACATGAAATTTTACATTAATCAATTCACATATCTTTTGCCAAATCCCTCTTGGACGAAATGGCAAGAACTTCAGGAACACTTTGCAAAATTTATATACAATATTGTAGAAGTAAGTCTAACATGCACATGTTTTATGTAAAGTAATAAAAAAAATATGCTTTCATCTCCTTGAACACTTGTCAAAAGATGTTTCATATTTTTATCAGTATCGGAAAACGATTGTAATAATATAAATTGTTACACACTTACCTGTAATTGAGATTACAAGAAATATTAATAATTGTAGCATAAGCAGCACGGAAGCTATTAAATTTTTCATATTTGCTGTAACTGGTAATATTTCCATCATATTCGCCATCCATTTAAACATTCAATTTATTAAAAAAACTTTTAAACAATTTTTTATTTTAATAGCTTTAGAGGCAATAATTAAAAATATCGATATATAGACTATAAAACACAAAGTAAAGCAACAAAGAATTCGAATTCAGAAAATAGTATTTTATTTTTCACCAATTGGACAAATGAAGTTTAAAGTTTTATAAAGCAAGTACTGTAATTAAACAAGTATTGTTTGATAAAGACGTATAATAACAGAAAGTTATTACATGAGTAAAACAAACAATTTAAGTGACAAAAAAAGAACTAGCTTAAGTACATTTGAAACCAATAGTAATACCATTTGAATCTAAATTTAACACCAATATTTTGTTCTCGTTCCCAATGAATCATTTTCTCAATGCCTGTTATCCGTACAACAGTGTGAGATGCGGTGTACACTAATAAAAAACACTCTTCAAACCTTTATTGGAAATATAATTCTATGAGGGGGAGTCGGAAAGTAAGTTTCCCCTGTCGTTGTGGTCAGAGTTGTTCAGAAAAGTCAAAACATAGAACGAGACATTAAAAATAAGACATAACTTTATTTTTCCACATAAGTACCAAGTATATTGAGACATTTGTCATACCGCTTTATAAACTTCAAAAACCCTCCAGGAATAATTCAGGGTTTTGCATACAGAGGAAGCGTTTACTTTTGAATGGACTTTTTGGAGATTAGAACTAGGGCATCACAGTGCCTACGCGTTATTGTGACACCCTGATCGAAATTGAAAGAGGTGATTCGGAAAAAGCGGCCTGGATTTCACAAATCTGATGTTCTGTTGCTGGAGAACAATGCGAGACCACGCTCGGCCAACATCCAGTGCTGATTTCGCACCAAGTGGCTTTCATCTGTTTCTGGCTTTGAAGAAGAATATCGTCTGAAGGCGCTTTGGAAACAAGTCGTTAAACACTTCTTCCGTATGCAAAGCTCTGAATTTTCCTGAGGGTCTTTTTGAAGTTTATAAAGCGGTATGACAAATGTCTCAATGTACTTGGTACTTATGTGGAAAAATAAAGTAATGCCTTATCTTTAATGTCTCATTCTACATTTTAACTTCCACACACTGAGACAGGCTCACGCGTCTTTTCATTAACATTTCATTAGGGTTCTTTGGGGCCAGAATTAATGGCAACTATTTTCCAACCAAACCCAAGAAGTGAAGCGTGAAAGAAAGATGCAAGTTAGGAAGCTTTTAAATACCAGAAGTTAGAGTAAGTGGTGTGGCAATTTGGGGAATATTATGATAATCCGTGACTCAAGTGTGAAGAGGTTTTGAAAGGTTAAGTGACAGCCAACAGAAGTTATCCGTGACAGAGAGCCCTTAGGTCAAGGTGCATACCATTGCACTCTAGTAAACTGCAACTTCATTTAGGTTTAGATTGATCGCTACTTCATTCGACATTAAGGTATATAGGAGTGACTATTTTATATTTGGATTTGTGTTAGCATTGGAATTGAGCTTAGGCAAGTTAGTTATTGATAGTGGTCCGGGTTACATCATTTCGGATATTATATATATTGTGTGTTTATTGCCACCGTAGATTCTCTCGCATATATTATTATTATCTAATCTGTTAGAAGTTTCAAAAATTAAAAGATAGATAATTAAAAAGAATGAAAATTTTATTTTACTTGAACTCATATCCTTCTTTCCTGTTTTCTATCTTCCCATGTATCCCTCTTACGCAATTTGAAAAAAAAAAACTTCTCCTAAGAATACAAAAAATGAAACCACCCAACCTGTTAGTAATATGGAAAAAGGACTAAGTAAATCTTCAAGTGAAAGAACACGTTCTTTGCCAACTGTCTCTTCACTAACCGGCAGAGAAAGTATGTGCTTTAAAATCTCTAATTTATAGCACCTATCACAAATCCCAGCACTCACCATACTTGACATTACTCTCCTATGCTGTGATGTACTGCAAAAACCATTTCTTATCGCAAATGCTGATTAACTAGTAAATACATCCTCCTCTGAGATGAAAACTCTAGATTGAAAGTCATTAACTCCGAACTGGAATACTAAATATTCACTGGAACCAATCAAGATTGATTCTTCGTTTTTCAATTTAAGAGTTGTTCCTTTTTCTGGCGGAATGTACCAATTGTGTCGTTCCATCAATCTGCCAAGCAATCGAAGATAGGATTCCTTGGAATTGAGAAAGAATGGCACTGCAATAGTTCCTTTCACAGAAAGGGCGCGATGAGTCCCTCTTTCAACAGCTTTAGAAAGTTCTCTGAAGTTTTTTAAAGGCGCAACTTTCGATGGTACCGCTAGAAAGGATAAAAGTACACTGGAAAAACCAGATGACATTATACATGAGAACAGAAGCCAAGAACCTATGAACATTTTCTTTTCGTATGCGTGTATGTGCAGCATCAAGGGTTGTCTCAATATGCTTCCAAAGAGATTATAGAAAACCTCAAAATAGGAAGCCTTATCTTTTAACATGACAAAAGCCATTGCAGTTGAAAGTAAAATACTGAAGAACAATAGCATCCAGGAAGGTAAGTCAAATAAATCCAGTAAACCAGCTCTTGACCATTCAGAAGGTTTCAAAGCAGCAAAAGTTAACCTGCTAGATGCGTACGGAAAACTAAAATCAACTACTCGAAAGCGGTTCTCGTTGATCCATAGAGTATTAATTGCCAAATCTGCTTCTTCCCTCAGTATCATTCAGACAAGGCCTGTCCAATTTCCAACGGTTAGTTCGCGTCCAAATTCATTGTCTCGTGGGTAAACAATATCATATTCGATCTTCATTTTTGTGAATATAGCATCTGCAAAACAGCCTTCTATTCCAGAAATCTTATTTTCTCCATTCTCATTCGTGTTTACTTCAAAAAGCTTTGAAGTGTTTATGACATGCTACTTTCCACTTGCTGAAATTCATCATTATTTGAAATATAAGTATTAATGTTTCATTTTCTGTATAACACCATCGTCGTTGATATGACGTCGTTTTATAAGCTTAATTTTTTTTATCTCAACTTAGATCATACACTCGTTATAGTCATGTTTAGAATGATAAGTATATGGAATATTTCAAAAACAATGAGAAGAGAGAGAAAGAGCCAGTACACATTATACTAGAGACCGTTTCTATTGCAGGACCATCATCAATTCTTTTTGACACATGCGCGCATTATAATATAAGAATCAATAAAATATGTAAAATACTTTGTTTTTCGTGTAATAAAACACGTATAATGCACCATTATTAGCGATATAACTAACACCAGAAAGCGTTTTCCTTAAATACTTATGTTAATATACGTCTATCAACATAACAAAAGTATCTCCTTTTGTTTTATTCATAATTTTTGAGTTACGTAACAAATTTCTCTGTGCTAACAAAAACCATTTGGGTTTCTATTTAAAAGTTTATTTTCCAAGTGTTTATGAGCAATATATATTTAAAACTTTAAAAACAAAATCGAAATAATTTTGGTGTATTAGAGAATACAAAATGTATTTCAAATGTTTTGAGGATAAATAATGTTTAAAAGTGTTATAGAGTTTTACTTTTAGTATAAATATGTTTATTTGTGTTGTTGTTTCTAATGCCACCTGTCTTACGTAGTCAGATCAAGGTCCACGAAATTCATCGTGGCAAGGGGCTAAAAGTACGACTGTCGTTGGCCTTGAGCACCATACAGGTGACAGTGCGATTTACCTCGGCGAAATTCCCCGAAGGGACGATAGATGGCGACACCACCTATCTCCACCTCCACAATTTCTGCAATGAACTGAAGGGGAGGGAAATATTCTCCAGTCCCTGCGCTAATGACTCAGCCCACAAGACTTCGGACCCACTGATTTAACGAGCACGTTCTCCGTGTGTACTCGGAGGGTAATTGGTGGCAACGGGCATCGAGCCCAGGCCTTCTGGTCAGGAGCCCGATGCTCTAATCACTAGGCTACCCATGGCCCATGTTTATTTGTAAGCTGAGGAAGGTCTTGAAAAATTTGAAAGACAAAATTTAGTTTGAACTCTAATTCATAGCAATTTTTAGAAGCATTAAATTTCAGCATGAAATAATGACTAAACGAATAACTTTCTAAGCATTTGCTTACAAAATTTTCAACCAGAATTATGATAGTTGATTGATTGATTGAATATTAACGTCGCACTGTTCAGCTACACGAGGGCTGTTTGGCGATGGACCTCGTAATTTTGAACCATGGTCAAGTGACGTAGACGACACCTGAGCTGGCTCCCCCTCTCCTAACTACCACCCCACCCCACGAGAGGACGTTTCAGCTCTCGACAGATTTAACGTGCATCGCTGCCGTACACGGCGGATCTTTAGTGGTACTGGGCTCGAACTTGAGACAAGGCAAGCCACGATCCGATACCTATACCACTCGGCTACCGCGGCCACCATGAATTATTATAAAGCTAAGCCTTAAAATTGTATCTGAAATTGAAACTTCGATGCAGTGAAAATGTTTGCCATGAAACTAAACACTGATAAACTATTTGGAAAACTGACATCGAAAGAAAAATCGATTTAACTGCAAAAGGGCTCAATTATAAGAAAATAATGGTAAAAAAGATGTTTACTTTTATTTTTTGAAATAATGCACATACAGTGGTGGTCAAAATTGTGGACACTTTTTTTTAAATTATGTTTTTTTAAGTTTGCATGCTTATAGAAAATTTTGCGTTCCACAAAATGTAAAGAATTTTATATCATTTTAAAGAGAATTTAATACTGAATTCAAAACAAAAGATATAATTCATATATTTGTAAGGTACAAAAAGTTATGCTGCAATAACTATCGATATACATCAGATACTGAAGACAGCAGTGAGTCATCAGAATTTCGTTTGGTAGTCTTTATTTTTAATTACAGCTTCATATCGATGTTTCATTCAGCTAAAAGCAGTTTTAAGCTCTTCATTCGTTATTACATGATGCCAGGAAACAGTTATATCCTCAATTAGTTCATTTTTATCTCATGCGTACCTCATTCGGATAAGAGTTTTCAAACGGGGCCACAACCTTTCGATAGGATTGAGGTCAGGACTGTTTCCTGGCGAGGACAACAATTATATTCAGTCAAAAAGCAATGAAATCAAATAAAAGAGTAGATTGAATGCATGTGAGACGAGAGAGTGGTATTTCCTTTGTTAAAATTTCATAATAGGTGGGTAGTTTAGTGACTACATTTGGAGACTGAGAGTTTTGTTTAAGATGTCAGGAGACAAATTTAAATAAAAACAAGCAGGGGATGGCCGAAAAAGGTGCACCACATCTGCTGATGACAGAAGAACAAAAATACTATATCTCAGAGATAAAATAATTTCATTGACAGTCATTAAAAGTGATCTGAATGATGCTAGTGTTCCTGTCAGTTCAAAAACAATCAGAAATAGATTAGCAGATGTAAGACTAAAAGGTAAAATTACACGAAAAGAGCCGTATCTCAGTTCACAGCAGCACTAAAGGACTACAGTAGGCAATTGAACACATTAATTGGACAAATGATTATTCGTCACAAGTTATATGAAGGGACGAAACTATAAGATCGTTATTCGGTAATGATAGCCTAAAATATTTAAGACGTAAAATAGCAGAAATGCTGCACCCTGAGTGCATCCAGGCAATTGTGAAATACCCACGTAGTTTTATCATTTAGTCATGCATACTAGCAGATGGTATCGGCCGCCTTCATATCATCGATGGGACACTGAATGTCATAAAATACATTCACATCATTCTAGAATCTAAATTTCTGCCTTCCACCAAGGATCTCCTTGCCAACAATGCTTGATTAATTTTCATCAAGATCCTGCTCCTTGCCACACAATAAAATAATTGAAAGACTGGTACCATTCTAAGATCATTGAGCCGTTGTCCTGGTCAGGAAACAGTCCTGACCTCAATCCTATCGAAAACTTGTGGCACCGTTTGAAAACTCTTACCCCAATAAGGTATCAAGAAAAAAAATAACTAATTGAGAATATAATTGTTTCCTGGAATCATGCAATAACGAAGGAGGAACTTAAAACCATTTTTAGCTCAATGAACAATAAATGTGAAGCTGTAATTAAAAATAAAGACTACCCCCACTAAATACTGATAACTCACTGCTATCATCAATATCTAATGTATATCGATAGTTATTGCAGCATAACTTTTTTATATTGCAAATATAAAAAAAGTTATGCTAATAAATATTATGTCTCTTGTGTGTTTTGAATTAAGTATTAAATTCTCTTTAAAATGATATAAAATACTTTGCATTTTGTGGAATGTAAAAATTTCTATAAGAATACAAACATAAAAAACATAACAATTTTAAAAAAAATCCACAATTTTGGCCACCACTGTATTTCCACAAATACGCATTTTAATCTAATACACGCTGTAATTCGGGGGTGGCCAACAAGCGGCTCGCTGTCCATATGTGGCTCACCAAAAAAGTCAGAAAATGGGCTTTGACCGAGATTTCTTTCCTGTGCGTGATCCAAAGTTATTATTTTTTGCTTTTTATTATCAAAAAAACAAATTACCGTGAAATCTGGCGTATAACGAGCACCTACACTTTCTAGCTGCAATTTTTAATTTTTAGGTATATTCGCCATATAAGACGCACCCCTGTTTTACTAAGAAACCTGCAATAAACGTGCGTAATGTTCTTATATTTTGAAGTCATTTATTCGAGGTATTATTCGAAGCTATCGAACAAATAGTATACTTTTAAAACTATAACCTTTTTAATTTCATAAGGACTGTCATTTATTTTAAATAAACAGTATTGCGATACATGTAGAAGCATTATTTTTTTCTATGCTTGTCTTTTTTTTATTTTTAAAGGTTTCATTTATATACCGGGTATATCACACACACCCGTAAATTTCAACTTTATTCTTAGTGTTAAAAATGCGCGTTATATGCCGTATTTTACGGTACTTGAAAGTATTTTATACTAAGGTATCATTCGCATAGTTTGGAGGAAGTGGTCACAAAAAGATTTCAGGATCTTAAGAAAGTTGAGCTTATATAAATTCAATTTGTTCCATTATCCCATTACTGTTCATATTGAAACAGCACCTGTGGGAAGCTACAGTTTGAACTTATTGACTCGAATCAGATCATAGTATGAAGAAAATGTTTAGTGCTATGGTGAAACAACTTTTACAAATCTTTGTTAACTTAAAAGTTCCTATGTTTGAAGAAAGTTGGGAGGAAATTGTTCTTTATATTTAAATGGCATATGTTTGTGAGGAAAGTTTTCTTGCATCGAAGATCAAAAAGATTAAATATAGATGCAAGTTAGCTGAAATAAACTCGCAGGCTGCGCTGAGAATTTAAGCAAGCAATCTAACCCAACGTTTCCTTAACTCCTTAGAAGAGGCCTGATAAGTCTTCGTGGGGGGTGAGCATATTCAAAAGTCGAAAACAAAAGATTATTTTTAAAAATATATTAAATTACTGAAAGTAAACAAATAAAGTACAATAAAAAATTACAAAAAAATAAACTTTTACTCCGATCTGATATACAAATAAATGTATCAGTACTGTGTGACGGGCTCACGCGTCTTTTCTTCAACATGTCCTTTGGGTTCTTTGGGGCCAGAATTAATGGCAACTCTTTTCCAACCAAATCCAAGAAGTGAAGCGTGAAGGAAAGATGTAAATTAGGGAGCTTTTAAATATCAGAAGTTAGAGTAAGCGGGGTGGCAATTTGAGGAATGTAAAGATAATCCGTGTTTTAAGCGTAAGGAGGTTTTGGAAAACGTTAAGTGACAGTAAACAGAAATTATGCGTGATAGAGATCCCTTAAGTCAAGGTGTATACCATTGCACTCGAGTAAATACGCAACTTCATCTAGGATTATTGTGATCGCTACTTCAGACTACATGAAAGGTAGGAGTGACTATTTAATATTCGGTTTTGTGATAGTCTAGGAATAGAGCTTAGGTGAATTAGTATTGATAGTGGTACGGGTTACGATAGTTCGGTATTATTATATATTGTGTGTTTAGCTACCGTAGATTCTCTCACGTATATTATTATTATCTAATTTGTTAAACGTTTAAGTTAAAGATCTTAATAAAGACAGATTAAGATCATGGCTGCTTCTAGTTCTTCCGTTTATCCTACACCTCTAGCTCACGCTAATAATCAAGGAGAAGGGCACCCGAAGGGGGAGCCCTCACAACTGCACAATGTATTTGATAATTAGTTTAACCCCATGGCCTTGTCATATATAAAATTATGTACAAAAATTAACACTCATCTTGATAATTTGTATCGTTTAGTATTAATTCCTTAACTGCCGATTAAAAGTTACATGATTCGATCACCAATGCCATTTAAAGGCATTCCAAAGTCTTCGGAAAAATTTTACGGACATTGTAAAAGAGTACTACTGTTACTCAAAATCTCGTCCGTAAATGAGTTTTGATAATACAAAATAAGAACTGCATACCCACTCATACTAAAAGTTTATATGTATAAGTGCAATTTCTTTTCAAAAAATATATTATTCAAGACAAAACGAAATTAATTTCCAGAGCTTTTGAGGGTTTAATTCAGAAAGTTTAATCATTGCTTACAATTTTTTAGTATATATGATGTTATTAAGGGAACTTGGTACCCTAAAAATCACAAACCTATCGTTTTTTTTTTATTTTCATTTAATCTTATTCTTTGCATTATTTTCTTTCGATTGATATATCACTTGTGCATGTCGGAAAGTTAGAAGTTGAATAAAACTTCATTTGAAAACAAATTAGGCAATTCAGCCACACCCTTTTTAGAAAAAAAGCTAAAAAATGCGTTATGATAAAAAAAAAAATCTATTTTATAAATAGAAATAATAACTATAAAAAAAGAATGTGTAGTATTAAAAGCAGAATATTTCCGAGGCAATACAATAATGTAATTTTTCTTCCTTGTGAAATGTGTGCATGTAAAATTTTTAAATTAAGGCATTTTACATTAATAATTTTATAATTTCAGTTCTTATTCCTGATATATTTTTCATACAAATGTAATACTTTAATATTATACGAAGAAAAACAGCTAAAATTTCTGTCGTGACAGAAAAAAAATTTTTTAAGTTTTTCTTGAGTTTTCTTGTGCAATTAGTACTCTATAAAAGTTGATCATTTATAAAAATGTGTGGGTTGAAAACATATGAAAATGCAATTATTTTAAAGAAAAACGTATTAGTAATATCTTAAAGTGGTATTTTAAGTTTAATTAAGCTTATAATAATTGTTTTTTCAGAATTATAAACTTTAAAGTGGTTTTTCTCAGTTTGTGTTTTTCGAAACCTTAGTGCATTCAAAATGCTACTCCTTCGACAATTATTTACCAATCACTTCAATTTTTTTCCTGCGTGTTAAAAATAAAGCATGTAATAAAATTAGGGATCCGTTTTGCGATAAACTGACTACTTTTTTTTTAAAAAAAATAAAATGTAAGACATGTTGGCTTTTTCGTTGATTTTTAGCCTGCATATCACCATTTTATTTTTTTTCTCAAAAAGGAATAAAGCTATTCTAAAATGGATCCCTAAAGTTGTTAAGAACATCCATAAGAATATTATAAAAAAAATTCAGGTCAAAAAATTAATTTTTACAAAAGGAGTAGGATTTTAAAATTTTCCCAATTTTCTTCAAAAAATTTAAATTTTTAAAATTGTGTGAATAATATATGAAAATTTTCATCTGGTAACATTTTCTTGAATAGAAACATTGTATAAAATGTTAAAATATAATTTTTAAATACGTAAATAAAGAAGTTTGCTCAAAGGGTGCCAAGTCCCCTTAAGTTCTTTTTTAAATATATATTGTTTTGTTTCGTTATTTCAGGAATATTTGTTTCAATTTTTATTTATTTATTTAATTTTGTTCGAATTCAAATATTTGTTGATTATATAATAAAACATGATGATAAAAGTTTAAAAAAAGTGTTCTTGAAAATGAATTATTTTCATTCGATAAATGTCGACTCGAAATTGATTTATTTTAAATTTATGATTCATTGAAAAATTCAAGATAATGTTGAAAAAATTGATCTATTTAAAACATAGCGTAGGAGTTTCCCCAAATTTAAAAATTCCTAAATATTAATAATTTAAAAATATTACTACTATCTTAATATTACTGTAAAACTAACACACAAAAAAATTATCTAACTTTAAAACCACGCTATTACTGTAAAACTAACACCAATATATATATATATATATATATATATATATATATATATATATATATATATATATATATATATATATATATATATATATATATATATATATATATATATACCAAATTAAAAAAGATTTAAATCAAAAGTTTGTTCAATAAATATATTTTAACTTCAAGTCAATTAGAAAATATCCCTTTTTCATCTTGAAATCTTTAGACGGCATATATTAGTTTTGCTCTGTCTATCATACAGCAAACTTTACTAAAAGGAAAACATTATTATGTATCCAAAAGATTTTACGAGGTGCTCACTACCTTTATTTTATGCCGGATCTGTGCAAACTTTTACGACTGAAATTCATCCGAAACGAAGTCATTACACTCGTCCGGTCTGTCTGACGGGCGTTTGCCCAATCGATAGGCGTTCTAGATAGATTCGTGAGGAATATGATTGCCTTAATTAAAATGCAGTTTTGCTTCTACATCTCTCTAAGGCTTGAATTACTCATCAGTCGAGATTTTAAGATTTACTGCAACTTTCACTTCAGGTTTGATCTTACTCTTGAATAAAGAATGGATATTTGAAAGGATACGGATTCACTTAAGTTACGCGACTCTTCTCATGTTTGTTAAAAATAAATCACGGATTTTAAGATATCAAGTATTTATTGATTGGAACTACAATCTCAATACATATTGGAAAATACGTATTGCTTTTAAATGAATATAGGATGTACAAGACTGCATTTATTCGGAATACCTTAATTTTTCAAAGTCATAGATACTTTGACTCGAAAACGTAACGCTTAAATATAAATATAAGCTTTTTGGAATCAGAATAACAAAACAAATTAACATAAATCAAATTAAAAAATAAGTTTTATATGAAAATAAATTGCTATCGAATAGGATTTACCGTGGTTGGATAAAAAAGGAAATAATAGATGTTTTTGTTAAATTGCTGACAGGAACGAAATTTTCTGTTTACGTTTCATTTTTAGATTATGATGTAGAAGAAAAATGTATAAAATAAAATACAATCTTACCTCTTTCGTAGCTCATTGATGTTAATTTCTTAAAAGTGCAATTGAGGCTAATATTTTTTTTGTGTTCCCAGAAAAAGAAACCCAGTTCAAAAATAACAATGCATGTGTCATGAATTATAACCACGCATGTCTAATAATTTTTGTGGGAGTTATTTCAGTTACTTCGTAAGTCTAGAGATTGTGGATTATTCTTCAAAAATGTCATTGCTGGATGCAGGAGGAAGAAACTTTGGACCGGCCAGGCCAATCTCACCACTGCCCATGATCCAAGGTGGATTGTGCGTATGATAATTATGGATCGCGTAGCCACATCACGAACCTAGACACAAAGATTCAGTCTGTTACGCATCATTCAGTGTCCTCTCGTACCATTCGACGCCGTTTACAGCAGAGTGGAAAATCCACAAGGCGTCCATTGCTTCGTTTACCTTTGACTGAAAACGACAGGTTCTTGTACCGCCAATGGTACGAGGAATGGTGGTCATAGACAACGGAATGGAACGACATTGTGTTTATTGACGAATCCCGCTTCTTCCTGCAACATCATGATGGTCGAATTCGAGTTTGGAGACAACTTGATGAGAGGCTGCTGAACTATTACGTTATGCATCGCCACATTGGTCTTGCATCTGGTATTATGGTTTGGTGTGATATTTGATTTCACTGCCACAACCTACTAGTACGCATTTCCAGTACACTGAAGGCCAGTGCTTCATCTTTGAGGTATTGCAGCCTGTGGTCCTCCCATACATTCAGCACTTGCCATCCGCTATATTCCACCAGGATAGTGCGCGACCACGTGTATGTGTGTGGGTGGGTGGGTGGGTGTAACTGGCACTGCTTTACATTATAAAAAGTTCTTTCAATAAATATGTAGCATTTCTTTATGAAAAGTTTTTTATTCCAGCCCTTTCGTCCCCAAAAATCGGACTACAGCTCGTTGCTCTTCTATCGTACAATTATTCAGTACCATCTCAATTTTTGAAACTGCATTACGTATACGTGTGTATGCTACTACTCAATGTAAATTGAATATCATAAAGCTGTATGTGGTTGCCTTCAATCACCTTTATTTAGAGATATCTGTTGCAACTTTAAATCCAGCCATAGGCATTTGTGACTCAATGACTTACCCTAGTATTAAAAAGTACACTAGAAGGTCATATGGATACATATGAGCTAACATAACAAGAAAATAACACCACATACTTCCAGTGAATAAGCTTATTGTTTTATTTCCCTATCAAATACCACGTAGCTTATAAAGCCCTATTTGCTAAAAAATAAAAAAAAACATTTGTTTCTAAATTTTTAACCATATTTAAGCAAAAATATTGAGTCCCTGTGCAAAATTCAACACGTAGCAATCCTCATCATCTCTAATAGTAAAATACGGATGTAGTTCATTCCTGAACTTAAATTGAACATATAGTTGCAATTGCAATAACTTTTATCATCCACTCTAAAGTAATATCAATAAATACCATGCGAACCAATTAAGTGATTCTTGAAAAATTCTTCGTTTTATTATGATTACGAAAACAAACATAGACGCATGATTAAATTACATGTGATTACATGAACTACCTGAATGTAAATAAGGAACCCCAAAAAATAAAATTTATTCTTGTTAATATTATTTTACAACAAAAAATCATATAGAAAAACATTAAAATAAATCATGAATTTAAATACTAAAATATGCACTTTATCTACCCAATTACATTCTCGAAATGATCAAAAATCACTTTTGATTGTCCATCGATCGTGAAATAAATTTGTACTTTTCCGAGCGATTAACTATGCTATAAGATTCCCTTCCGAGTTCACAGACTTTATAGATGCTCTTAAAGTACATCAATGACTATAATACCATGCTTCATTGCATCACAATCAAATGCAAACGAGGACTCTTGCTCAAATAGCGTCGGGTAATCGAAACAGATCAAATAAATAAGCAAATGATCTTACTTCTCTAGAAGTTAAATTTTTTTTAATCAGTTCAGTTATTTACAAAAACACCTCATACAATGAAAATCGTTTAATACGAAACCGAGGGGGCTAAAATATTTTTGTCGTGTTAAAATATGTTGCAAAAAAAACATATATTCAACAAAATTAAGCTTATTATATCATATTTTATTTACATTGATATGTGTAAATGCAAGTATATTTAATAAAACCACTCAAACAGTTCCGTGATTTGGTTTCTTTTATTAATTATTGTTGCTACAGTAAAGTTAGCAATACCAAACTCTTTACAGATTTACATTTTCATCTTTTGTTTTTAATCAACAGCCTTAAGAAGCTCCTTCGTCTTTTTAAGCAAAATAGCAGTTTGTTTTCCAACCGGCGTATTGGCATTGTGTTTGCAAAAAAGTTATTCTAAAACAGAAAAAGTAATGTGATCCAAACTCGCTGATTTTTTTCTCACACTGCGATGTCGTCATCGAATTTCAAAGCCAACTGTTGAGAGATGAGAGGTTGTTGTGTTGCCTTCGTGGGAATGGAGGATGAA
This sequence comes from Trichonephila clavipes, assembly GCA_019973935.1. Classification (NCBI taxonomy): domain Eukaryota; kingdom Metazoa; phylum Arthropoda; class Arachnida; order Araneae; family Nephilidae; genus Trichonephila; species Trichonephila clavipes. The sequence continues at coordinate 187,725 of BMAU01020943.1, forward strand.
AGTAGATGAGATAAACAAAACTGGCTCTTGTCACAGGCTATTCTGAGGGTTTTTCAAAACCAAGTTGTCCTCCTTTCTACGAAACATGTAAAACGACCTCTTTTTCATTCCACACCCCTCTTAAATGTAGTCTGCATGGCTGGAGTTTTCCGTATTTTGTTCATTTCCAGAAGGAAATTCTTTTCGCGTTAAGCTGTTTTCGTTACGTATTAAGAAAACAAATGCATGAAAATACATAGTAGTTTGTCGAGACCGTTGTATTTTTTATGTTAATCGATATTTCGTCTTAAGCATTTCTCATTAAATGCATTTCACTGTATTTAGAAGCGAACTTAATTGATTGCACTTCGATTAGTTTCATTTCATCAAGTTTTGAAACAATAGAAAGTACGATATTTCCGCGGATTATACATTCATTCACCTTTAAAATCAAGTAGATGTATGCATAAATATTTTGCATTGAGTTCTTTTAATTACCTTTTAATTAAAAATAAACCCGGATTATAAAAAATATACCACGATCGTACCAGGAACAAAACCCAAACAAACGCGTCCCACATCACCTGACTTTGCAAGTGTGAACAGAAGGCCTGGTGAGACTGGTTCTTTACTGGTCTTTTGGTGTACGAGACGCCCGTACCTTCAGATGAGGACCTCATCCCTCGAACATCTGTAGCAGCTGGGAGGATACACGGCATAACAGGAATCTTCCAGACCGTAAGGGTGGCTGCAATAGCCGAGTGGTCAGGGCTAGCTTTGTCACTAGTTCGAGCCTAGTAACACTAAAGACCCGCTGTGTAGGGAAGCGATGCACGTTAAATCTGTCGAGAGCTAAAACGTCCTCCCGTTGGTGTGGTGCGGTAGTTAGGATAGGAGGGTGCCACCTCAGGTGTCGTCCACGTCACTTGACCATGGTTCAAAATTACGCGGTCTGTTGCCAAAAGCCCTCGTGTAGCTGAACACAGTGCGACGTTACTATTCACTCACCCAGACCGTAAATAATTCCATGCAGCTCGCTGTCAAGCCTACCAATCGACTTCTGGTCACGCTTAATTTTGAACACCAGTTGTATTACAACCTTTCAATAAAATGTTTTCTGTTCCGTTAATGTGTTGCTGTTTCTGTTCTTTTTCATCACTTCTTTGCTCCATAGTTAGTAACTACGGCATTTGCAACACTGCATTCCAATGTGATTCTGAGTCGTTTTTGTAGCTTCTACACCAGCGTTTTTCAAAATGTGGGGTGCTCCGGGATAACTCTACGAGGGGTTAGGGGGCACGCGAGCATATTGTGTGAAAAGTAGAAAACAAAAGATTATTTCAAAAAATTACTAATTTATTGAAAGTAAAACAAAAAATACAATATTTCATACTAAAAAAGGAATTCACATTTACACTGATATAACACGTTTATAAATGTATCAGTACTGCACAATGTATTTTTTATAATTAATTTAACAATACTAAGTTAAGGGCAAGTTTTATAATTTCCAGTGACCCAACGAGCTTGTCATATATAAAATTATATGCAAAAAATTAATATTTATTCTTGATAATCTGTGCGGTTTATAATTAATCCCTCAACTGCGATTAAAAGTTACGCGATTCGCTTCCCAAATGCCATCGTTTTGCACGCGTATCTGGTGTATTGGGGGATAAGCAAATCCTCTGAAATAAGTAAATCCTTTTGAAATACTGTCAAGGTCTTTTTTTTTTTTGCATTTAAAGCCTTCCGAATAATTTTATAGATAGCAGTGAGCAGAAAAAATCATACTTCGGAAAGACGTATATACGTTCCGGACAATTAACAAATTGGATGCGCGAGACTTTTTTATACGCCGATAGCACTTACGAGGTTAAGGTATCCGACTAGGTTGAAAAGTGTTTTTTGACAAAAAAGTCGAATTTTTTTTTTGTGATTGTGAAATAAAGCCCCAGCCTTTAAGATTCCAAAACAGTCTTTATTTTAATTTTACGTAAATTAGAACTCTAATTATAGCAATTTAAATAAGTCATAGTAGTTGAAAACGAAACCGGAAGTAATGTAATCTGGACCGGAAGTGAGCTAGTTATGCGGTGTTATATTTCCCTAAAATGAAGTTTCAAAAACCAAATTTTAATTATCTGCTTACTAAACCACAGTTTGCTAATAATTATTTCAAATAATTTTGTTGCAAACGATTGGCAACGGCATTTTAAGACTATCGCTATTCTGTGTTTGTTTACATTCGACGTTAGATTTACCACGCCTATTTTAATTCTTTTTTTTTCTCTATTTTGCTTTATTTTTAGAATTTAAATTATTTTAATTTAATCTTTAATTTATTTTACCTGAAATCATGGGTAAATGTCGCTCATATCATCCCCGTAAAAGAAAGTTTCATGGAAACCAAAATACAAGCACTGAAACTGCTTCATCTAATGAAGAAATTATGACCGCCAATTCACTGAAGCTGCAGCAATGTAATGAGGTAAATAATGATGTAAGTAACATTTCAGAACATTTAACTGGAAACAGGTTGATTGATCTGGAAATTTTAATTGGTATTTTTTCCTTATTGTGTTGCCCAACAAAAATGTGTACAGCAGGAAGCCTTTATCTTGTAGAAGATTCAAGGTTTGGATTATCTTCAAACTTTTCTTTGCACTGCGAAAATTGCAGTTTCATATCGGCATTTTGTACTTCTAAAAAAGTTAGACAAAATGAATGAACTCAATACTCGTTTTGTTTATGGATTAAGATTGATTGGTAGAGGTGTTTCAGCAGGAAGAAAAGTTTGTGCTGTTTTGAATCTACCTCCCTTTCTCTCAAAGCTTGCATTCCGCCAACAAGAGAAAAAACTCCTCAGTGCTACTATTTCCATTGGAGAAAAAATAATGAATGACGCAGCAAAAGGTATTAGACAATTAAAAAAATCTATACATGGTACTGTAAATTGTGGTGTTTCGGTGGATGGTACCTGGCAGCGTCGTGGTTTTTCTTCGCTAAATGGTTGTGTTAGTTCAATATCTGTTGATACTGGGAAAAGTATTGACTTGGAAACTTTATCTCAGTTTGTAGAAAATGTAATTCAAAGAAGGAACAACAAAATGCGAAATTGCAGTGTAATCATCATAAAGGATTTTCATCCAGCATGGAACCGGTTGGGGCTTATCGTATTTTTGAGAGGTCGGAAGATCATAGAATGTTACGATACACTGACTATTATGGGGATGGGGATTCCCAAGCTTTCGATGCCGTGAAGGACATTTACGGGAAAGATTCTGTTACGAAGCTAGAATGTATAGGGTATATTCAAAAAAGAGTTGGAACAAGGCTTCGAAAATTGAAAAGCAGAAATAAAGGACTCGGGGAAAGGTAAACTAACTGATGATTTAATTAATAAGTTACACAATTACTATGAGATTGCTATTCGAAGCAATATTGGGAATTTGGACAAAATGCATTCTGCTGTTATTGCTGCCTTCTTTCATTGTTGCTCATCAAAACATCAGCCAAAACATGGACAGTGCCCTGTCGGAGATGAAAAAGTTGGTGAAAATTTCAACGGGCTAAAGCTTCAAATATTGTGTACCAGGATAAATCTTTGGGTCTGCCACAAAATATTGTTAACACGATAAAGCCTGCTTATATGGATTTGTGACAGAAATCTTTTAAAAAAATGTTTACACGGAAAAACTCAGAATCCGAACGAAAGTTTTAATGCAATTTTGTGGCAGATATTACCAAAAGAAGTTTTCGTTGAGCATCAAACATTGCGTTTAGGAGCATATATTAATGTTGTGCAGTTTAATAATGGCTTTCAGGGATTAATATCCATATTAAATGAAATGGGTATTGTTTCGGGGTATTATACTATACGGGGACAAAAATCTTCAATAAATCTTCATTGCAGGCTCAAAATGTCACTCACTGCCAACAGCAAAAACCTGCAGAAGAAAACTTAGGGCCATTCAGAAAAAAAAAAAAAGAAATATAAAAATTGAGGAAGAAGGAATTACCTATAAAACTGGAGAATTTTAAGTTGTTGTTTTTATTATTTACTTTATGTAACTTATAAGTATATTTTTAAATGTGTTTTTGAAAAATGAAATCTTCACGATAATTTTTGCACGAAAACTGGGATATCTCCAGAACAATTATATAAAATTCAATGAAATTCAATGAAATTTGCAACACTTATGTTATAAGCCCTTGAGAGTGTAGCAAACCGCAGTTTTTAAGATACTTACACTTAATAACATTTTATAGTCCTTTTTAGCATAGAATAAAGAGTAACTTTGACGAAAAATCATTAACGTGAAGTTCGAATGCTTATTAAATATTTATTTTTGAAAATATTTTTAACCTGCGGTTTGTGACTCTTCAAGTGGATAAATAAATATATCAATGCAATTAAAATTACATTATGTCCAATATATATATTTTTACGCTGTTTTTCCTGAAATTGAAATTTTTTTTTAAATTTTATTAAAATAATTTTTTTTCAGAAACAGAGGTGATGCATGGTATTTATTTCATAATTATAACTCTTTAAGCCTATTTATGTTCTTTAAAATAATAAAATTCTTCTGATAATCAATTTTGAAAAAATTGGTCTTCGAACCTAGTCGGGTGCCTTAAAGTAGTATTGTAGCTTTAGCATCAAAGTATTGTTTTATCGAATTCAATACATTGTTATTGTAAGAAGGGTGGCGCGATGAAAATTATGACTGAATATTGGATCGCAAGTATTGAAAGCACTGTTCCACACACCTTGCAAAATTAAAGGTACGGTAGCGAATCACCCTGTATGTTATAATATTTCAAAGAGAAAGAAAGAGAAAAACATTCTCTCACTCTATTGTAAAAATAACACTAAGAGTGAGAAAGTTGAAGATTTGTTCGAGAACTTAGATACTTTTTACCTAAAAATAATCCGCATTGAATTCAGTACATTGGTGTCTATCTCAGAGCAGTGCTTCTCAGACTTTCAATACTTACGACCCAATTTTCAGTCATAATTTTCTTCACGCCCTCCCCTCCTCCATTCAAACAATAACAATACATTGAATTCAATAATAATGCACTTTGAAGTAAATCTACAATAGGAATTTAATTGTAAACCATATAAATTATATAAAATAAGTATTCATTTTTTATATAATTTTCTATATTACACACACAAGCCCATGGGGCCATTGATAATTGTTAAAAATGTTCTTTACTTGATATTGCTAAATTAATTATCAAATGCATTGTGCAGCACTGATACATTTATAAATGTATTATATCAGTGTAAACGCGTAATTTATTTTTTATTATGTCAGAATGTAATTTGTTTCGCTTCCTTTCAAGTAAATTAATAACATTTTCATATGTTTCATTTTTGACATGCTCATGCTCCCATCGTTGGGTTATCTCGCCCCCTTGAAGGGCGCGACCCACAGTTTGAGAAACGCTGATTTAGAGTGCTTGTTCTAAATCTAGATGTTATGCGGGATCACATTCGATTTTTTAAAACACAATTTTTAATCCACCATGAACTCATCGTGTTATTTATAAAGAAATTTCTTTTCAGAATATTTTGAATTCTACACTGAACCAGGCCTGTTAATGTGCAATGAATGTAGCTAATTGTATTAAAACTTATCCATTGACAGTAAGATTTTTCTAAAATCTATGTGATGATAGGGCAGTCAATTACTTATTAAATATGAATTGTTACAGGAAATTCACATTTTCCTGACAAAAGAACACGAAAAAGAAATCTTAATGAAATCGGAGAATACGTGTATCATATATTTTTTTGAAAAAGCTAAATGTCTTTTATACATATTTTACCATAGAAATAATATGTATCCTTTCAATACAAGGGATCAAAAATCAGTTTATAATTTAAAAGAAAATCAAACTTTAAAGGAAAAAGGAAACTAGTGTGGACAATGATGTGTTTCGGAATATCGCAAAAGTTTTTTTCTCTCGAACAAAGACGAATTTTTCTCAAGATATAAAACGTGCTATTGTACGTGAAACACTTATCACAAATTATGCTTTAGTTTGAGAAATGCTTTCAAATCAATGTATTTGTAAGGCTTCAAGATCCATTTAACATCAGTGTTTCATTTAAACATATTTCTGAAGATGAAAATCTTATTGAGTGATATTACACTAATAGTTTGAAAGCTTTTTATCTACCAGCTTAGAATTGAACAATTCTTTAAAATTTCTATTCAAAACCAATATTTTCTTGTAAGGCAAAAATCTCAACTGATTTTAATTCGGAATTTTTAAATTCTTACTTGGAAGATGAGTTTTCAAAAATTGGGAGAAGGAGCAAGTACACCGCTGGCCACCGTAAATGCAGCAACAAGAAAGACAAGAAACAGCACAACAAAATTTATTTTGTAGATAACATGTTGACCAAGTATCAAAAGATTAAATTTATAGACTTCTGTGAAGTGTGGTTCCTGCCAGAATCAGAAGCCAGAGTAACCGCCATTATTGGAGATCACCCCTGCCACACGCCTCGGCATTGCTTCAAATAGACTTTGGATGAGTTCTTGGGGTACAGCAGACCAAGCAGCTTCCACACGTTGCCAAAGTTGATCTGATGTGGCAGCTCGGGGTGTAATTTGGGTCAATCGTTGAGCAACCATGGATCACATGTTTCTATCGGTGAAAGATCCGAAGAGCGAGCCGGCCAGGGAAGCAATTCAATCTGGTGATTGACAAAGAACTTTTGGACAATGCGTGCAACGTGTGGTCGCGCATTATCCTGTTGAAATATGGCTGTGGCCAAGCCCTGGAAGTAAGAAAGGACAACTGGCTCCAACACCTCAGAAATGTAGCGCTGGCTGTTTAAAGTACCGGCAATGCGTACTAGATGAGTGCGAGAGTGATATCCAATACTGCTCCATACCATGATACCCTGTGCAGGACAAGTGTGACCGTCTGTTCAGCATCCTCTATCCACGGTGTCTCCAGACTCGAATCCGACCATCGGGTGTTGCAGACAGATGCATGACTCGTTAGTAAAGACAACTTCATTCCATTCTGCCGCCTACATCCTTCTTTCATCGCACCATTGGCGGTGGAAACTTCTGCGGTTCTGCGTCAAGGATAGACCAAGCAATGGACGTCTTGCGGACAAACCACTCTACCGCAAACGGCGTCGAATGATACGCGCAGACACTGAATGATGCGTTACAGACTCAATGTGCTGTGATATGGTTAATAATGTGACTGAGTGATCCGTCACTGCTATGCGCACAATTTGCCTGTCCTCACGTGAAGTGGTGAACTGAGGTGGATGCGATCGACCACGTCGATCCGTCGTACCCTCCTGCATCCAACGGTCACATATCCGAATTACTGTTGTTTGGTTTCGTCCAACACGACTATCGATTTTCCTGAAAGATATTCTACAATCTCGGTAGGCCACTATCCTTCCTCTGTCGAACTCGGATACTTGATCAAAAGCTGATCGCTGTTTTCTACGAAACATAACTGATCGTTTTTTTTAAAAAACCACCAGAAGAACACAATTACCGAACTTGAAATCGTGGAAATCTCCAAGCCTTGAATAGCGCTTTGAGGTGACGCCACAGGCACGTATGATGTGTCTCTGCGCTGAAATTTTAATCATTTGCATACCTCACCTCCGCTAATGCATGTTTTAAATTTCATGTTATTTGCATGCTTCTTTCAGAATGTTGCATTTACGGTGGCCAGCAGTGTATTAAACAAAGATCAAAGTGAAGAAGGAACGCCTTCTCTAGTTTGCTCTTTCAAGATTTAAAAACATTTTCAACTATCTGATGGCTTATTCATCACAATAATTTAAAGTATGTAAATTAATAATTAATACATTTGTTCAATAATACAGCTATTTGAGTTGCTCCATTGAAAATATTTCTGATTTCTGACATGTTTTTTTTTAATTTAGTTTTTTTTGTTAGTTGTGATATGGAATAGGATACAGCGGCATGAGAAAACCCGAGTTCAAGAAAAGTGTCGCAAGTCTAAAAAGGATTTGAAAATCATTGCTTAAATCAGTCTTTCTCAAAGTTTCAATATTTGTTTCCCAATATTCAATCATAATTTTCATCGCGGCACTCCATATAATAACAATGTATTTAATTCAATAATACAATACTTTGAAGCCAGAGATACAATACGACTTTAACTTCTGAAGTGCCACCGTATATATATAAACGTCTTTAACAGCCAAAATGTTTATTGTCCCTGACGTTTACATACTTCTTTCTATGCACAAAAGTTTATTCCCAAGATTTTTGAATACAATAAAAGGACCTTAACAGTGCTTGTGAAGAATTTACTTATTTCAGAGGATTTGCTTATTTATATTTTTTCTCGCCCCCCACCCCTTACATCACATATGCGCACTTTCGCAGAAAACGGCGTTGGCATTGTGTAGTAACGTAATTTTGAATAGCCAGTTAAGGGGTTTATTATAAAACGCATAAACTATCAAGATAAGTGTGGTGGTTGTGGGACTAGTCCCCATCTGGTCTAGTTTCACTAGACCAGATCCATGAGTCCATAAATCTGTACAAAGTCTAAGAACAGCAGGGGGGATGCAAGATAAGTGTTAATTTTTGATAATAACTTTACACCTGACAAGCCAATGGAATCATATATAATTATTCATGTTGTTCTTAAGGAGAGTTGGAAACCTCTCTGTTTCTCTATACTGACAATATTAAATTGGCTGCTTTCGATGTACCTTTTCTCATAATCTGTTTTATGTACCTACTTGAAATTTTTCATACTATTAAAGTACACCTCTCTCATTATACTAAAATGAGCTTTTAGCTAATTTTGAATTTTTTAATAAATTATTAAATATTTTATCAAACATTGCGAAATTTGACCCATTTTTTACTTAAAAAATTTGTAAAAATTAAATTTTTGAGTTTTTTACAAAAAGCTCATTTTAGTACATATTAGACATCATTATAAATAATTCATAAAAAACTTACATACCTGTGAACAGTAGTTTCTCAGAAAAGGTACATTGCACATTAAAATTTACATTTTGAGATAAATTGATTTTAATGTATACAGTGAGACTTCTAATCGACAAGGAAATAAAAAAATAAAAGGCTCAATTTAAAATAAAAGATACATGTTTTGGTTTATATCAGTCGTTACACTTTTAAGCCAAAACAAAGTAATTTGCTTACAATTTTCTCTCGCCAATGGGCGTGGCCCAAATTCAATGATTATTTAAAAATACGTTTTAAGGGCTTCTAAATACCTTAGAAGTTAAAGTAAGGTGTTTTTAGAAAGGTTAAAATCTATACAGTTTGAAAATGTAAAAATCTCAAATTGTCAAAAAAATAAGATTATAGCTTTCCAACACCCCTTAACTTAATTTAATTTTGAAACATATTGTGCAGTACTGATACATTTATAAATGTATTATATCAGTGTAAATGGGTATTGTTTTATTATGTCAGAATGTATTTTGTTTGTTTACTTTCAGCAAATTAAAAAAAAATTTAAATAATCTTTTGTTTTCGACTTTTCAATATGCTCGCGTCCCCTTCGTAGAGTTATCACGCCACTCTAAGAGGTTTCGCCCTATAGTATGAGAAACGCTATGATAATGATAGCTATGTTAAATTTTAAACAAATTTGAAGACACAATACCTGTTTATGCACTTAAAGTTTCTAGACTTTTCTGTGTTTATATAATTCCAATGTTTCGCAAAGACTCAAATTGCATGTGTGTGTGCTGAACACTTTTATTATAAACAAACATCTATTTTAATTACCTCACTGGTCAATTGATGGGCTTCCCTGATGTATGAGAAGTCAACACATCGGTGGGTTCAATTTAAGAGGAGTTGCACACCTGAGAAGCTCGATGAATAACCTTGGTAAACAGCTAGCTCCACCTGCTATTATTCATATATATTCGAATATTTTATCTGGCTTCTGTTTCGTCTACTTCTCCCTATATCCATCTCTCTTTTCTGTTTGAGTTATGATGTAGAAATAGCGCTGCAGAGAATATTATTCGTTAAACAAAGGCACTGTGGCCCATTGGTTATCGTCTCCGCCGACTTGCTGGCTGCTGTTTGATAAATGATTTAGTCTGGGTTGTGTGTCTTTCAGTCGAGGGAAAGTACAAATCAATCATAGGTTGCAATAAATAAAATATATCTCAACAATACGAAGGGATTCAATTATGCTTGTCAAACCAAAAAATACCCAAGATTTATTTAAAATAGGTCTTTCTATTTTCTTAAATAAATATATTTTAAAAGCACTCATTATAGCTATAAGAACTCCATATTGTGTATGATTTGTTAGTACTTTAATGATTTTTATCACTTCTTTATTACAATACGTAGTAAAGGAGGATTTCAGGATGTATAATAAAGTAAGATATACCTTTAGAAAATTAAAAATTTTAGCTTATTAGTTAATATTTTACCAAATAATACCAAATTTATTATTTTTATTTCAAAACTATTTCATATGTAAGTAAAAAGTAAAAAAAGGAAGTATAAAATTAATATTATTCAATTGTATTCTGCAAATTTCCACGTGTTTCGAAATTGATTTCTTATGTGTCAATTAAAGAGTTTGAGAAATTACAATATTGAACTGAAACTAACAAAATCCGATCTTAAAGGATATCGTTTTTTCCAATACTTGCTACTAATACTTATTACTTCCTTTTTCACCATGAACAAAAATTTATCTCTAGCTTTTTTAAATTAGTGTATTTCAATTTTGCATTAATGAAGGTGAACTCTTAAATATCAAATCAAAAATAACTTGAAAATTTTAAAAAATTCAATTTTTTTTGATAATTTATTTTTAATGAAACGGGTAGAATTATTTCAGTACGAAAACTTTATTCGCAGAGAGCTTTATGGAAAACATTCCATAAGATTGCAAAATTCTTCTCAACAGAATTTCTCATTGTAGATTTTCTTTGTTTTTATTAACTGTGGATTGTAATTCTCTCTCATATATCTATTTGACAAACCATTTGTTATAAATATTACTACAATATAACTGGTCTATAATGGACTTTAAAAGTCCTATAGACTTTGTTTATGCTACTTTTACGTAACAGGGTAAGTATTAATTTAATTTTCCTTTCTAATTTTTAAACTGGATCAGCTTGCAAAATAATTTTTAATTAAATTAAGCATTTATTTTCTCAATCATCCATTTTTAAAGTCTAATATTCCATTTCCAACATCTTACCTTTGTGAAACCGGATTTTCTAACGTGGTTACTTTGAAGAAAAAATAAATATCTCAGCTAAATATAGAAAAAGATTTCAGAGCATCAATATCTAATATTAAACTTTCTTTTAACAACTGTTGTGCAAGATAAGCCCATGAGAGTCTCTATAGAATATTAAACTTGTCCTTAATGTAGTATTGATAAATTAATTGTCAAATACATTGTGCAGCACTGTTACATTTAGAAGTTTATTATAACAGTGTAAATGTGTATTTGATTTTAAAAATGTCAGAACTTTGTAAAGGCGACCCCCTCGGGTGCCCTTCTCCTTGATTATCAGCGTGAGCTATAGGTGTAGGAATAAATGAAGAACTAGAAGCTGACATGATCTTAAAATGACTTTATTAAGATCTTGACTTTAACCTTTAACAAATTAGATAATAATATGATATGTGAGAGAATCTACGGTGGCTAAACACACAATATATAACACCGAAATAACGTAACTCGGACCACTATCAATAATTAACTCGCCTAAGCTTAATTCCTATGCGATCACAGATCCGAATATTTAAATAGTCACTCCTACCTTAATGTCGAACGAAGTATCATTCAATCTGATTCTAGTTGAAATTGCGGTTCACTGGCGTGCAATGGTATGCACCTTGACCTAAGAGATCTTTGTCACGAGTAACTTCTGTTGGCTGTCACCTAACCTCTCGAAACCTCTTCCCACTTGAAATACGAATTATCATAACATTCCCCAAATGCCACACGGCTTACTCTTAACTTCTGATATTTAAAAGCTTCATAATTTGCATCTTTCCTTCACGCTTTACTTCTTGGGTTGGTTGGCAAAGAGTTGCCATTCATTCTAGCTCCAAAGAACCCAAAAGGATATGTTAATGAAAAGACGCGTGAGCCCGTCACAGTTTATTCTGTTTTGCTCCCTTTCATTAAATTAATATTGTTTAAATGATTTTTTATTTTAGATATGTTCGCGCCCCCCTCGTAGGGTTATGACACCCCCTTGGAGGGGCGCACCCCATATTTTGAAAAACGTTGATATTATTAATAAAATTCTACAAAAGTCAACTCCATCTTTTCATACCACCTCCCCCCTCCCAGATCTGTCATATTTCCAAGAAGTTTTTTTTCTTGAGCTCCCCCTACATCTAAATCAAATACCCAGAGTTACTTCCTTATTCCTTTTCTTTCGAACCACGGATGTCCTCCTTCTAAGAAGCCCATCGGAAGCAGCATTTGTATTGGTATAGAAGTTGAAATATTTCGAACTTAGTTCTTCCGGATCAGACAGAAAAAATTCGTGTTGTCTTGGTTTATTATTATTATTATTCATTTAACTGCTTACAGTCGCGTCACACTGAAAGTATCTCATACTGTTGTTCTCTCCTTTCAACTTAATGGGAAAAAAGAATAAATTTGTTATGAAGGCGAACTCAGTCTCTTTCCAACAACGGGCTCAATTCATGCGACGTCATAGTTACATGATAATGAAAGCCACGTGATTCTAGTCAACCAATTTAAAAACTCATGCGACGTCATAGTCACACGATAAAAACTATGTAGTGTTTCCAGCTAATCAATTCCTGTGTTGCCAAGTTTTGCTCTTTGGCAGAAACTTTCTCTTAAAAAGTACATTGTGTACAAAATGCATTTTATTTAAAAGTATAAACATAAAAAAATAGGATTTCTTTAAATTAAAAAAATCTTTTTGAAGAATTTTTTTCGTAACATTTAAACATCTTTACCCAAGTATGAAATTTGAAATGATATCTGAGTTTTACAAATAGAACAAGTACAATTAGTTTAATGTTTGTTTTGAATTCAATGGAAAACACGTGTTTGTTTTTATCATGTTGTGAAGGTCTCCTAAGACCTCACTTTGAGAACGAGAATAAATAGGAGTCATGTAAGAACCAGTAGCCATTTTTATAAACAACTTTCTTTATTTGGTTATCTTATCCAAATAGAATCAAAGACTTATTAACAAATTTATTTAAATAGTATTATGAGGTTTTAAAGATAATATCCTTTAAATTAACTTAATTAATGATCTCATTAATTAAACATTAAATAACGATCACGCAGAGATTACCACGATAAGAGATCCCAGAATTATATTTAATAATGTTCTTATTGAGCATTTAACTTTAATCTCACTCCTAAAACTTTACTGAGACTTTAAAGACAAATCAATAGCTACCACTCGGAATCTCAATTCTTGAGATTAAATATCTCTAACAAGAAATCTTCAATTTAAATCCACGATAACTTTCTGCTTCAATCTCTATCTCCTACTGCTCCTTTACTATTTCGTTTGACTTAAATACTTAATCTAATCTGCATATAACAAGGAATCCTGTCCGCTTTTTGGAGTTGATTGGAAATAGGTAGGAATTAAATTTCCCTAAAAGGTCGACTCAGAAGGTTAGTGATAAAGTTCCGTATAGATTCGTCACAATGTGACTTCATGAATTGAGCCCATTGAAAAAATTAGAGTTTCGTGTAAGATATAAATAAATAATACATTATTATTATTACTTAAATGGTTTTGTTTTAAATCTTTTGTGAAAATATTCTGTTAAGATTAGGCTGAATAACCTGTCATCGTAACAAATGTTATCAATATTATGCAAAAATATATTTTAAATTTGAAAAAATATTTTCAGTCATATGAAATTGAAGCAGTGTTTTAATGTAGAACATACAGTGTGGAAAATTAGAGCTTTATGGGCTGTATAAGTTATTGTCTTATGCCTTTACAAACTTTAAATGCAATTTTCTCAGACTTTTAATTTTGAAAATATAAGTATTTTATAAACCCTAAGGTGTTTTTACTGTTCTAGAAAGAGCCTTGAAAGTTTTTGTATATTCTCCCAAACGTATGTTATATGACATTTAGTATGGATTTGGGTCTAATGTCTCTAGTTATTTTTTAAATGTAAAATTTAATATTTAATATCTACAGAGCAAACATGGTAGTGTTCAAATTTTTGGGTGTATTGTAATAATCTTGTTCTTATTTCGCTGTTTCTTTAACCCCTAACAGCCGATTAAATGTTATGCAATTTTCTCCCAAGTGCCACCGTTTTTGACATGGGCGGAGAATGCGGGGTTTTGTTGGTAAAAGAAAAGGTTTTTACACATAAGCAAATTCTTCTCTGAAATAAGTAAATTTTTCTCGTACACTGTCAAGTTCATTTCATTTTATACCAAAGCCTTCAGAATAGTTTTATTGATAGTAGCGCAGAGAAAAGAACATATTTTGTAAAGACATATATATGCGTCCGGGGCACCTAACGCAACGGTTGAGCTAGACTGATATATTCGCCGGAGGCAGTTAAGAGAGACTACAATTAAAGATGTGATATGTTTGTTATTTCTTAGTAGAAATCAGGTAACAAACATTAGCTCGCTAGGTATTTGAAAAAAATTAACTTTGCAAAAATCTCCCAAAAATAATTTTATGAATGCTTATGAACCAAACCAAAAATTAATTTAAAAGAAAAATTTTAATTTTTTTTTATTTGTTACATGTGTTTTATTTAGAAAATGTTTGAAGTTAATTTTCCGAAGCCATCATCAGAATTAGATTCGTCATGGATTATTTGATGAGAGGAAGTAGAATTCTATTAGATTAAATTGATATTCTGTAAAGTTTTTACAGATTAAAAACTTTTCACTTGCAGTAGATTAATAAAAAACTAAAAAAGAGGAGACTACAAAACTGTTCTATTAGTTTGTCGAAGAGTAAAATTGTTGACTGCTAACTTTAATCAAAAAAGTAGCTCACTCTCATGCAGAATAATTTTTGGAAAGAAAATTACAATTTGAGAAATATCTAATTATATTTGTAAGTTATAGATGAATATTTTCAGAGTTCTTTTTTCGAAAAAGTGAAATTGTTTTCAACAAATAAAATTTAATTTATAAAATGAGATATTTGAAATAAGAAAATTGATAGAAGCTAAGAAGTTTCAAACCTAGTAATATCAAATAATACTTATGAAAATTATAATGAAATAAAAAAATTCTTTTTAAATCTGCGTTATTTTTAAAAGCAAGTAATTGGGACATAAACAATTTTTACTCCGAATTCATCAGCGGTCTAATTTTCAAAATTGTAACATTTTTTAAGTAATCATTAAAAAAAAATTTAATTAAAAACTTAAATTTGGAAAATATTATGCACTTAAGTCTCAATGAAGTAAATGATTGATTGTTCTCGCCCAATGATTATTCTTTTGAATTTGTTGTCATTGCACATTGCACCTATAATGCGGAATTTATAAATATATTTTATTATAATTTGAAATTTGCATTCCAAGAAATTTTAAGGACTTTTTACTTCTAGAATATTACAATGTATGCACAGGGTGTCCCATTATCTTTGGGCGTCAAAAAGGAAATAGGGGACATCACAAAGATTCAGATTTCCATAGCAAACCATGTTAAGAAAAGTCTTCGTTTGGCACTAGGTGGAATGCTTTGCAAGAGAATTTAAGGAAACAAGCAAGAATTTTCGCAGTTATTTTATTTGCCATCACCCTCAGAGGAATATGGAACATTTTACAGACACCGAGCTGGCAGATATGCACCTTTTTTCGGATTGGCAGAAGGAAATGCACTAGCAGCTGAAAGATCGTATCGTGAAGGGTACCAACAAAGAGATGTAACTAACTGTGGGATGTTTGGAAATTTGCATCGTAATTTGAGTGAATATGGATCATTATGAGGTAATAAGCATGTTGAGGGTGAGTCTCGAGTGAATCAAACTCCCTACATGTTATTCAGATTCCTTCGAAAAGGTATCCACCCCATTTTGTCCCATACATGGAACAAAATATGTTGCATATCATGACCTGTTGGAATACGTCCCACTACAGTACGTTCACAATACAATCTTTCGGCTTCTTGTGTATTTCCTTCTGCCAATCTGTAAATCAGGTGCATATATACGGGTTCGGTATTTGTAAAACGTTCCAAATTCCTCTGCGGGTGATGATAGTTTAAATGACTGCGGATTTTCAGGTCTGTTTCCATACATGCTGCTGTGAACAACGTTACCAAGCACCGAAGATAGATGTTTCCGACCAGGAGTTGCTATGCAGATTTGAATCTATGTGTGATGTCCCCTAAATTCCCTTAAAGTTTGTCCCAAATAACCTCAGACACACTGTAGAAATTACACTTTATAACAAAAAAATGACGCCCCGAGAACGAGTTGTCCGATAGAGACAAATGCTTGTGAGTAAAAATATTATATACAGCAGGGGGGCAGACTTATCCTGGGTACGGGCTACTAATTTTTTCACGGTGTTGTGATCCACCCAGTGGCATAGGCGTAATGAGCTAACAAAAAGTCTACAATGAAGTCTGATCTCCATTTAAGAAATCTCTATTTTGTGAATTTCTCTATTTTGTGAATTTCTCTATTTAGTGAACCTTTTCCTGGAATTAGGAAAATGTGACGATTTTCTTCGTAAAATAACCAAATAGTGAAGTACATTTTCTATTTAACTAACTTTTTCTTTTCGTATTTTTAAAATATTTCTAAACCTTCATATGATGAAATGATTATCAGGCCTTACTGACGGTGGTCACCCCAAAATGCGTTAGTGGTCCACCGGTCAATCGCGATCGACTTAATGCCCACCCTGGATGTACAAAATAGAAAATGATTAAAATTTCAGAAAAATTGAAAGATTTTTTTCGGAGTTGCATAGTTTCAAAGTAACGAGCTCAATAAGGCGTTTACCCACCTTTAGCCTGGATGCAAGCTGCCAAACGACGTGGCATAGAGTGAAAAAGAGCCCTGATGGTCTCCTGCAGTATTTCTTCCCAAATTTCTCCAAATGTCGAGCCGGGTCATCAACATTCCCCGGTCAATACAGTCGCCTTCCCATTACATCCCAGATATACTTCGTTGGAGACAGATCTGGTGGTTTCGAAGGCCAAGGAAGTGTATGACAAGCTGTAAGACAGTTTATAATAACACGCGTGCCGTATGTGGTCCGTCATTATCTTGCCTGAAAAATAAGGTCAGGGCACTGCAAAAGGAACGGTAGCACAAAGCAGTTTTCAGAATATCATCGAGGTACCGCTAAACTGTAAGTGGGCCTCTAATGACGACCGAAGGGGCCCGGCTGTCATAAGAAATGGCACCTCAGACCATAACTCCTGGTTGAGGACCTGCGTGGCATGCAATAGTGAAAGCAAGATTGGCACACTGCCCTGGGCATCTCCAGACACGTTTTCGATGATCGTCAGGACACGGTTGAAAACGAGATTCGTCGCTATACGCTATGCATCCCAGTCAGCATGATTTCAACCTGATCGAGTCCAGAACCACTGTAATCTGACTCGACAGTTGTATGCGTGAGTGGCAGGTGGCGTAGAAGTCGGTAAGAGCGTAAATTTTGCTCCATCAGCTGTCTGTGTATGGTAATGGTGGACACTCGTGTGCGGGTAGCACGTCTGGTGGTTGATAACGAATAATCAGGCGCTGTGATAGTTGATCTGACAATCAGCTGGTCCTTCAGATCTGCTGTGGCCCTAGGTCAACCGCTACTATCATAACGCTGAAATCTGCCACTCTCCACCCATTCTTGCCAGCATCTTCTAATAGCCACATCACTTCGACCCATATGACGAGCGATTCTCCAATTTGCCCAATCTGCCTCTCTCAATCCTATGATACCACCTTTTTCAAGCTCTGACATTTGCTCCAAATGAGATCGAATCCTGCGGCGAGGCATTTTTTCAGTCGTTGAAAGGTATCCTAAATCGCAATGCAATAGAAGTTTTGACCATCAAATTGAGAATCTGCTGAGTGAGAAGTTCCGATGCGCTGTAGCTCCCGTTATACATTCATTGGACATCAAATTTTAAACATTTGCATGTTCGGTACAAATGTCATTGCATACGAAATTTCATTACAATCGGGCAATTCCTTCTTGGTGCGTTTTTTTTTTGTTATAGAATGTATATATATTTGCACTTAACAGAAATTTAATAGCATATCACAACTTATTTATATAATTTTCAATGATTTTTTAATATATGCAGGGAACAAAAGTGCTTTTAATCAAATTCATTACGTATACATAATTTAATAGATTTTTAAAATAATAAGCATCATTTTCCGTTTTTCATCTTGTATGAATAAAGTCTTCAAAGCATTAAATTCGTATTTTGTCCCTTGCTGCATTTTGTTCATTTTTAAATGTTGACCTAAAAATGTACTTGTAATTACACTGTGAAGATACATTTTAATTATTTTCTTTAAAATATTGTTTCGGTCTTTAAAATATTTTTTTTTCAGTTTGAAATTGCTTCGACTGTTTTCAGAAAGGTAATTTGTATTATTCGGATTATTTATAGTATCAATAACATTACATAATATTCAATCAAATCTGTAAAATACCAACTACAACTTAAAAGCCACAACAACAAAAACTCTTGTTCCTCCTTCGATGTCTTTAAAAACATGCAGAACATTCATCTTTTAATAGCGTTACTATTTCTCTCGCGCCTAATAGGAAAATATAAGACTGCTATCGGGTAGGATCAAAGTGGTATCGCAAGCACGGTCTATATGATATTCAATTGTCTAATCGATATCCCTTTAGGATTGACTTATTGCATGTCCGAGAAAATGATCGTTTTCATTAAAACATTCTTCCTTTGCCCTTCTCCTGTTAACTGAATTAATCATCTGCCGAGAACTAAATATGTATTGCCTTTCCCTCTCTCTCAGTCTTATTTTTAGTTCCGTCTAGAAATGAAATACATTTCATGCAAAAGGTGCTATATAATGCAGTGAAATACATTTAACGCGAAAACGCTTAAGATGAAATATCGGTTAACACAAAATAATACGACGGTCCAGATCAACTTCTATGCCTTTTCATAAATTTTGTTTTCTCTCAACATGAAACAAAAATTACTTAAGGTATCCGACTACATTCGGAACCGTGATTTTAAAACAGCACATAAATGGATAATTTTCATGATATTCAGTGTCATTTAGATTAGAATAAATGTATAAAATTGCTTTAAGGACATTGTGATAAAAAAAATTATTTAAATACAAGATTTCGGCAAAAAATTAACTTAGAACAACCTTTTTTTCAAAATGTTCTCCTTTTGTGAAAAATGGTTCTATTATAATAACATTTTTTTAAATTTTGAAGAATTTAATTAATAACTTTCCTTTTCAAAAAAAATTCCGGATGTCTATTTTCCTATTTGTTACTGGTGTAAATCTCATTCTCGTAAAATATTTGAAGTCAAAATAAGGGGTAAGGAGATATTTTAAATATTAATGGAACATAATCCACTTTAATTAAATAAAAAAACTACTTTCATAATTAGTAATTCTTGTAGCAGCCATTTGACTTCCTAGATTTTTATCAATTTAACATACATTTGTCTTAGTGTTATAATATTTAAAATAAACAGCGTGTGTGCACTACATAAACAGCCAATACGTGTCTTAAAATATGAAAATTGAATATTTACCTGAAAATTAGGATGAACATATTGGTAAAGAGCCCCATTTGCTGCACTGCTAGCACATATTAGGCTTGACTGTTATTAGCTGTACAACTCTCCTCAAATATCTATTTTTTCCGTTAGTTATAACGTCTGGCTTCCGTACATCCAGAACCTTATTTCATCATTTACAGACATGATGGCATATTGGTTATTGTCTTCTCCGACATGTTGGCTGATTTTGATAAATGATTCAGACCTCCCCTTTCAGTGTTTGGTTGGAGAAAAGTGGAGATCAATCATACATTAAACCTCACAGAGGAAAGAGTTCCTACAATTTGGATTCATTCGAGTTTTTCAAATGGATTAATAACTATCTTTAGACGAGGGAATATGTAATTTCACCGTTTCTTCAAACAATAAACCTAAAATGGAAGTTCTAACTATTGATTGTGCATAAATTATAAATCTGTCAATAATCGTTAAGACTTTAAGGCTTTTTATAGTAATTTTTAATTCATTGTAAATATCGACAGTTAAAATAAACTGTATTAGCTGACACTAATTCAAAAGATATGGAATATTCGTACTCTGTCTGTCTGTCTTCTGTCTCATTCTGTGTGTGTGTGTGTGTGTGTGTGTGTGTGTGTGTGTGTGTGTGTGTGTGTGTGTGTGTGTGTGTGTGTGTGTGTGTGTGTGTGTGTGTGTGTGTGTGTGTGTGTGTGTGTGTGTGTGTGTGTGTGTGTGTGTGTGTGTGTGTGTGTGTGTGTGTGTGTGTGTGTGTGTGTGTGTGTGTGTGTGTGTGTGTGTGTGTTTCTAATGAACTATCCCCCAGTTTCTAATTTTACCGATGTGCATGTGCATTTTAACTTCGACAGGAAGTTGATCACAGTACAATAAAATTCAGAGTTATTCTTAAAACCATGATATTTAATCCAAGGAAAAACGAAATTTAATTTAATTATAGTCAATTATTGTTTTGAAATACATCCACTCATTCTCTTACATTAACTCAAATTAGAAAACTTGTTCCTAAATTGCATAAAGATTTTTTTCTACGTTCAAAAGGAATTTGCTATAAATTATCGACTGGAAATTATTCTTTTCGCATGGATCTGTTTTTAGGTTTTTTAGAAGTTCTTTTCATTTGAAAACTCAGAAACAGTACAACATAGTGATCAGAAAGATAATATACAGGCTACATTAGATTTGAAACAATGTATATATATATTTTTTTAAATTTAAAATAATATAATAGCCAATTTCTTCTGAAATGAAAACATCTAACAACGTCTAAATTTCAAAAAGTCCTCCTTAATTCTATAAAATTTTCATATCAAATTCATAACCTCAAAAGAAAACCATAAAAGGATTCTCCTTATATGTATTACCTTTTGTATAGACAAAAATCAAAAAAGACCTTTCAGAAATGTTTGAAAAATCCTTGTTAAGGTATCCGACTACGTTCGGAACCGTGATTTTCAAAAGCGCATAAATGGATAATTTTCATGATATTTAGTATTACTTAGATTAGAATATATGCATAAAATTGTTTTAAGAACATTTTGACAAAAAAAAATTATTTAAATACAATATTATGGCAAAAAATTAACTTAGAATAATTTTTATTCCAAATGTTCTCCTTTTGTGAAAAATGTTTCTATTAGAATAATATTTTGCCTATATATAGCTCAGAACTCTGTTCAGAGGCTCAACTAAAATTTTGAAGTATATAACTTAGAAATGGGTTTATTCATATTTTACGACAACAGAGGGGAGCAATTTTAAGAAAAAAATGCGAATAATTATTTCAATTGGTGATAACTCTGAAAATAATATGAATTTTTGAAAAATTCCAGTTAAGCCTCTGTAGGGAGGTCTGAGCTATATACAGGCAAAATATTATTCTAAAAGAACCATTTTTCACAAAGGGAGAACATTTGGAAAAAAGATTATTCTAAGTTAATTTTTTGACAAAATATTGTATTTAAATAATTTTTTGTCAAAATCTCCTTAAAACAACTTTATTTAAGTATTCTAATCTGAGTGACACTAATTATCATGAAAATTATCAATTTATGTGCTTTTTTTAAAGCCATGGTTCCGAACATAATCGGATACCTTAAAATGATCTAAATAAAAGAATTATTTCTAAAAATCCCCTTAATCTGCAATTGAATCAAGATTAAGGTGCTGTGGTTAGTGATGCTGGCTGTTATGACGTAGGGTCGGGTTTCGAATCATGGAAAAGACATGGACGTTTGGAAATGATAATACCTTTGCGTTATGGGGGCTTTTTAAATATTCGTCTAGGCGCAAATCCTGTCCAGAGGTCGGGGGAATTGGAAGAGAGGTAGGAAACCCCTGACCACCAACCAGATGTTTTCCCCCAAATCAAGGGGGGAGGGGGACCGAACCAAATCGTACTGTCACCTGTATGGTGTTCAGAACTGCTGCTAAAGACAGACGAAAAACTGGCCCCCTACGTGGGTATCGATCTGACTCCGTTAATTGGGTGGCATCAGAAACAACACTAAAGAAACGAAACTTTTATTAACAAACATCGCAATTTGAGTCTCAAGGACGACATTACCTTCTTCTACATTTTAACACACGTCACATATAACAATTTAGAGAATTTCTTCTATTTAATGTTCAACAAACAGCCTCCAATATTCCACTCAAAGAGTCTAAATCCAGCACGTTACATCTGACATAACAGGTCAAAAAAATTATCAGCGATAATCCTAGAAATGACGCGCTTCTATCATTGAAAGTTTTCCTCGCAGTTTATATAAAGAGCAAGTTTTTAAAACCTAAATATATCCAGTTGATTTAAAACTTCTTTTTAAAAAACGGAGGAATCCATTTTTTGTTTTGTTTTCGTATGAAATGCAGTGCCGTAACATACAACCTCATACCGCGGGGATGAGCAGGATTCTAAGGGGCTCAAAGCCTGACTGACTGATACAATTACGTATTTAACCAATTTGTAAAATATTAAAATCAAAACCTGATTTTTAAAGGGGCCCTAATACTCTCCGTTACGCCACCACTTGTGAAATGTTGTGTATTACTTTTCAATTTAGATGATGGTAAAGAGGCACGGGGGAAAAAAAGATTAAAAACTACTGACCTACGTAACTTATCTTCTTTAGCTCTTTATAAGGACGTAGTAAGTATACTTCCTACCATCTACATTATTTTTAAAAGTCTCGAGATGCCATTTTCCCACTTATGATATGTCCTACCAGTATTTCGACCTGTACTGCAACTGATTTCTGGACTTTCAAGTCGTATCTATGATGAACAAGTAGGATCTATGATGTGTCTTACTATTATTTCGACTAGTACGACAAAAGATTTCTGGACTTTCAAGTCGCAAACACGCAGGACAACCTGCAAGTTTCTTGAACACCAAGAAAACTGCTCCAAATAACGTACGATTGACTACAGTTGGTGACCATATGCCATCTTTTCAAAAAAATTATAGACATTGCCATTTCTGCTCTGTTAAAGCACATGAAAAGAGTACAAGATACGTGTGTAGAGCTTGCAGTTTCTCCCTATGTATTAATCCATATTTTCTGAAATTTAGTGGAAAGTAATATGTGTACAATATTAAATTTTTTTAATACAAAATATATCCAATTGTAGTTTTTGTGTACGTATTAGTATTTGAAAATTATATTTTAAAAATATTATGTGATGCGATATAATAAGAAATACAAAAAATAAGATGTTCTACCCTTGAAAAGCTCCTAGAGAGATGTAGGAAGACACCTTCCCACCAAAAAATGGCCTTAAAACTCAAACTAAAACTTTAGGTAATAAGCAAAATGAATTACTTTATATAAATCAATCTCAATAGCCAAAATAATTTAACGGGCGTTGGAAGCCTCTCTCTCTATATATACTGACAATGTTAAATTGGCTGTTTTCGATGTACCTTTCTCAAAATCTGTTTAAATGTGCATGCTTGAAATTCTTCATACAAGTAAACTACATTTTTCTCATTATACTGAAATGAGCTTTTAGCTAATTTAAATATTTTTTTTTATAATTTATGAAATATTTATCAAACATTGCGAAATTTGATCCATTTTCACATAAAAAATTTGTAAAAAAATAAATTTTTGAGTTTTTTACGAACAGCTCATTTTAGTATACACTCATGGACAAAAGAATTAGCGCACCAAGAAATAATTACGGGATTGAAACTTGGCATGAAGGTGCATGTCCGGGAAAAATGCAAATGATTAGAAATGCAGCGGGAGTGCGCATTACGTATAGCCGGTAGAGGGCGTTTAACTTCGTTCTTCGTGGAGTTTCAAATAGGTAACCAAAGCTCGTTTGAGTGTCCTGAATCGCTTACAAAGGAACAGCTGAGGTAGATGTGCCATTAAGCCGTTTTCGAAGACAATATGAGCAGCTGTCGCAGTTTGAGAGGGGAAGAATCATTGGTATGATGGAAGCTGGGTGGTCGGCTAGGCGAGTAGGTCGTCAATTAGGCTGCTCTGATTGTGTTTTAATGAGGTGTTTGGATTAGTGGATCCGAGAAATGTCATTTACACGAAGACCAGACTCAGGACGCTCTCGACAGACCAGTCGTCGAGAAGACCGCCACATCGTATAAAATGCAAGTGAACAGCAGCCAACTGCTTCATCGGCCGCCATCCAGGCACAGGTTGTACCTTCATTAGGGACCCCTGTGTCTTCTCGACCCATACGAAGGCGCCTTACTAAAGAACACTTGGGATTGCGGTGTTCATTACGTATGCTGCCCTTGACGCCCACCTATCGGCGCCTCCGTTTGGAGTGGTGCCCCGCACGAGGAAACTGGACTGCAGCGGAATGGAACCAGGGCGTTTTAAGGATGAATCCAGATTCAATCTCAGCCGTGATGACAATCGTGTTCGTGTGTGGAGAACCCGTGGTGAACACCTCAATCCTGCCTTTGCTTTTCAGCGACACACACCTCCCACAGCTGGTGTGATGGTATGGGGTGCTTTTGCCAACAATACACGCTCACCCTAGTATTGATCTGTTGCAACAAGAAACCCAGCGGTGCGTCCATGACATCCTGCAACCACATGTGTTGCCACTCATGCCACGGCTCCCATGAACCATTTTTCAACCAGGCAATGCTCAGCCTCACACGGCGAGGGTGTCACAAGACTGTCTCCGCACTGTTACTACTCTATCCACAGATTTGTCTCCAATCGAGTATATCTGGGATCATTTGGGACGGCGAGTTGGGCATCCTACAAGTTTCATCGAACTAGAGGCACGGTTACAGCAAATATGGAACGAAATGTCTCAAGACATCATTCAGAACTTGTATGCTTCAATGCCCGATCGTATCGCATCGTGCCTTTGCGCTACATGGGGTTCAACAAGGTATTAAATCCTCCGTCCTTTTGCCTTTTTCTCTGAAATAAATGATTCTTTTTCTTTGCTTTTCTAATCATTTACTTATATCAAAGTAGTCATTACATATGTAAAATCTCGGTTCATTTTGACGACTCCTTCTTGGTGCGCTAATTTTTTCACCCATGAGTGTACATAAACCATCATTATAAATATATCATAAAAATTTACATACCTGTGAACTGTAGTTTCTCAGAAAAGGTTCATCGAATATCAAAATTCACATTTTGAGATAAATTGATTTTAATGTATACAGTGAGATTTCTAATCGGCTTGGAAATAAGAAAATAAAAGGCTCAATATTTACAATAAAAGATACATGTTTTGGTTTATACAAAACGTTCAACTTTTAATGAAAAACGAATTACTTCGCTTACATTTTTCACCATTCAAATGGGCGTTGCCGAGTTTCAAAGATTATTTAAAATTAGGTTTTAAGGGCTTCTAATTACCCTAGAGGATAAAGTCGGGTGTTTTTAGAAAGGTTAAAAACTATACAATTTGAAAATGCAAAAATCTCAAATTGTTGAAAAAATATGATTTTAGCTTTCCAACACCTCTTAACATAACAATACTAGGAAAAAATGGCCTTATTAAGGGTTAGATATTATATATGTAATTCAGTCTCTTCTAAGCTAATAATTTTATAACATGTAAAACGGTATTTTTATTATTATCAATATGCGGCTTTATAACATTATTTAATCTTTTACAAGTTTTATCCCCTCTACTTACCTGCGAATGGAAACTTCATATTTAAAAAGACTTCAGAATTTCTAAACCATTCTGTTTGTTATAGAATCACAAACATTTCCCAGCGCTGTTCAACTATAGAAAAAGAAATATATTTCCTTCGTATTTCACCCATGCTTTATATCCAATATTTCAGAAAATATTCCATGTATAAAAAATTAAACCCCCATTTCACGAAAGAATTTATGCTACACCAATACTATTACGGCCCGCAAGGCAAAGAGAAGTGCGAAAGCGTCTTCCGTTTCTGCCGGATATCTGGGAAAAATGATGACGAACTAGTGGCAGCAACTTTCTCCGAAACAATTTATTTTCCACACTTTCGTTCCTTGATTTTCGCTGTTGGGGGTCTGGATGATAAAAGAGGTTAGGTAATGGTTGGCTTTAGTGGCGGAGCTTAGGTTAGCTGTCTCTAAGTTTAGTTTGTTTCAAGAAGAGTAATTGAAGAAATGAGGCATTATATATATCCCATTTACTAAATGTCCCACAAACGCAACAGTTACTTGGCGTGAATCATCCAAAAAGAGACCAGGAACTGAACGAGTGTTCTTGATCCAAAGATAAAAAAACTCATGTATTGGCGAGTTCTTAAACGACTTTATCTGCATTTGCCCTTTAACTTTATATGATAAAGGAAAGAAGCTCATTCGTATAATAGGAGATGAACTTCGAAATGGTAGAAAGCTAAAATTACTCCTCAAGATGTAAAAAAAACAAGTAATGCAAAAAAATGTTAAGTCAATTCCTACCTATGTCAACAAAGAAAAATGAAAAACTTATTTTAGTTACTTTTTATTACATAATTACAATTAATATAAATATGTATATACATATGACGGAATCACACTATTAATTGGCAAAATAGAAAGCTATTTTCCTTTCTATATATGGTGTTGGGCTGTTATTTTGGTTTTTTTTTGTTTTGTTTCTAGTTATTCATTCATAAATCACGTTCTCAGAAATTAGGTCATCCTAGGAAGGATTCGTACCCATGACCTTTGGATGACTAGGCCAACGCAATATCCATTGCACTGCAAGGACACAACAGAAAATTTTCCTTTTTATATATGGAGTTGAACTCTTATTTTTGTTACTATTTATTAATTAATTAGTTAATTAATTAATATTTGATAAAACTGTTTTAACGTCAATTGACATCCATTACAAGTTTTGAAAAAATGTATTTGAACTTGAGTAGATGAATGAAAAGTATTTTATTACCGATTGAAAATTTGAACAATATATATAGAGAGAGAGAGAGAAAGTGTGTGAGAACTCTCTCTCTCTCTCTCTCTCTAATAGTAGGAATTTAATAAACTGAAGCTTGTGTATCTGTTTATATAAAAGTTATAAAATACTGAAATAAATAAATGAATTGTTTAAGCAGCACCTTGTGTGCACGAGGTTAATGTATAGTCTAAACCAGCAGTTCTTAAAATTTCAACCTCCGCGGGTCCCTTTATATATTAGTCTGACATTATGGCCCGGAATTTGAACATCCTTCCCTGAATTAATATTTTTTATCGAAATGCATGTTCTTGTAGAGTTTTTTCATTGACGGGTATTTGATGATCTTGTCTAGAATGGCACATATTTCAATTTTTCTACGAGGCCTTTCAGAGTCTGTAAAAAAGGGAAGTTTTTTTTTTTTTTTTTTTTTTTTTAACATTAAGTGAGAGACCTTCACGGATCCCTTAGAAAGACTGTGGGGATCCTGAGAACACAGTTTAAGAACCGCTGGTCTAAACAAAGCTTAATTTTCCTAATTTCCTAAATTTTGCACAATTAAATTGGTTACTAAATTTTAATACTCTTTAAGGTATCCGTCTACCTGCGGCAACTTTTTTTTTAAAAAAAATGAGGTATTGGGGTTTTTTTGTGATTTTTAGATTTATTTAGTATATTTTAAGGAAAAGATTCTAAAACTGAAAATAGAAAAAAAATATTGTTATTAAAATGGGAAAAAACTGGTAAAAATATACAAAAAATTAAATAAATGGGGACCACTCTCTACAAACATTTTATGAACAAATTCTCAATTTTTCAACTTTTATGTGTTACTTTGTTATTCCTGTTTGAAGTGACATTCAGGATAAGAGATATTTTAATTTTTACAGAAACTAGAACACTTTATATTAGTTATTATATGAAATTGCTCATAAAAACAGTCATTATTTTCACATAAAGGACTGCAAATTTTGAAATAAAACTGTGATTGATAAATCTGAAGGTCAAAACACTTCTACTGTTGTACACAGAACATACACGTAAAATTTCAGCAAATTATTTTAATAACTTTTTGAGCAATCGCTGTTCCCGTTTGAGCTTTTCGAAAAAAACACATTTCGAGTAAGATGCATTTTAAAATTTGACATCTTGTGTAAAATTATGGCATCTGCTTTTACTAAAACACTTGTAGTTTCTGTTCTAGTGAATCTAAAATAAAAAATTTGGTATTTTTACTAAGCTAATAAAATGATGTATAAAACATAATCATAAAACAATTGTCAATTTTTGAAAAAAAATCATGATTTTAGGGTAGTTGGATTCCTTAAAATTTCTAAATTCAAAAATTATCTATGTTAACACAAGCACTATATTTATATGAAAGCTAAAATAATTTAAAATGTTTTAAAACATATATTCATACATATATACCGGGTGGGCAAAAAGTCTGTAAAAAATTTAAAAATTCATAAAATCCGGAGAAATGAATGAAAAAAAACTGTTTGCAGGATCAGCATTAGTATGTCACGGGATTTTTTTTAAGCTAGAAAAAAAAAAAAATTCGAAAATCATCCGGTAGGTGGCGTTGATGTACGCAAATCAAAGAAACAATGCATAAATAATGAACAGAAAACTTTCACAACTTTATTACACCAGAATATGTTCCACATGACCACCACCACAGGGGAGAAGACATTCCAGACGAGTGACAAATCCAGCAACGGCAGAGTGCAACATGTCCGGATGTATGGAGGATACTTCTCTGCGGATCGCATCTTTCAGTTCCAACAGACTTGATGGACCAGATAGATACACTCGAGATTTCAAATATCCCCACAACCAGAAGGCTGTCGGTGTTAAATCTGGGGACCGAGGAGGCCATGGGTACCTGCACCACCTGCTAACGATTCTGTTTTCCCCGAACGTCTGTATCAGGAATGCCTTAACCGGGTTAGCAG
The DNA here is from genome assembly GCA_019973935.1 of Trichonephila clavipes. NCBI lineage: Eukaryota > Metazoa > Arthropoda > Arachnida > Araneae > Nephilidae > Trichonephila > Trichonephila clavipes. The sequence goes on from BMAU01020943.1 coordinate 216,827, forward strand.
TGTGACTGGTTGCTCCATCCTGCATGAAATCTGACCTCGTTGAATTAAACATGGCACGTCAGTCTCCCGCAGAAGCGTTAGATAACGCTTAGCATTTACCGTTTCCGTTATCCATCCATTTACTGGGCACTACGTTTCAAAGAAGAAGGGTCCTATGATAAATGAACCCGTGAAACCACACCATGCTGTCACTTTTGGGGAATGCAATGGCTTCTGTGTGTACTCACGTGGATTAGAGGTCGCCCAAATGCGACATTTATGGTTGTTAACGTCACCATGAAGCGATAAATGAGCTTCATCTGTCCACAAGATGTTAAAAACCCAGGTGGGATCCTGTTCCATTTTAGAGAAGGCCCAATTCGCAAATGCTTCCCTCTGTGCGGTATCTGCTGGCAAAAGTTCATGACACGATTGCAATTTGTATGGGTACAGCTGGAGGATTCGACGAAGAATATTGCGGACAGATGATGGTGGTAAGCCCAATCGTCTGGCAGCTTCACGAGCATTGCTGGTCCCTGAAGCTGCTTCGGACGCAATCGCTTCCATTTTGACAGCAATGCAGGGTGAACACGCTTCTTTCAAGCATGGTCGTCCGGCTCGTGCTGGATCCTCCAACTTTCCAGTTTCCTCAAAACGATTAACAAGCTTTAAGAGACCTGCAAGTGTTAAAGGGCCTTTTCCACTCTTCACATTTTTCTGAACTCGGAATTTACGCAAGGCAATGGTCACTGATTCCTCGTTCATGTAAAATAACTTCACCAACAGAGCTTTATCCGGTGCACTGAGCATCCTTGTTCACATTCACTGTTTGTAATGGTGAAATGAATGTGGATTCATTGAGAGCAAAGGTTTTTATAGCCGTCTAATTTGCATATTTTCACCACAGACGCTTGTAACAACGCCACCTACCGGATGATTTTCGAATTATTTTTTTTTCTAGCTTAAAAAAAATCCTGTGACATACTAATGCTGATCCTGCAAAAAGTTTTTTTTTTCGTGCATTTCTCCGGATTTTATGAATTTTTAAAGTTTTTACGGACTTTTTGCCCACCCTATATTTGGAAGGTAACATGGTTTAGTCATCTGACTATGATTTAGAATAACTCGGTTTGTCATCAGTAACGCTGATGTGCCATTTATAATTGTATTAATGCTCACAAAATTAAAATATTTTCATTTTTGTTTATTTGTGGCTAACGGAACTTTAAGGTAGAAGATATTTTCAAAATCTGTATGAAAGTTTTGAAGTTTGATTTGATGCTATTCCAGATCTGTACAAAAGCTTGGTGAGGAGAGGATGTTAAAACATACTTGTTTGAAAGATATTCCAATTATAAATCCTTATGCATTGAGATTGAAAGTTACATAAGTTTCATTATAAAGAAAAAATAAATATTAAGTTTTTAAGCACTGCTGTCTTTATTTTTCCCTAATTGAAAGCATTCACTGTAAATAAAATTATAACAACATTTAATGCATTTTACAAATGATTCAGAAAGGAGAATTTTAAAACAATGTGTGGCTATACATTTTTTGTATGTGAATACATAACACTGGTCAACAAAGAAAATTTCTTTTTGTTTCCTGTTATTTTTTGTTGTTGTTTCTATCTCAAATTGTCGCGTATTTTTTACTATGGCAACAATTTTTCTCTGAAAGCTTTTGTTTTTGAGTTACAGTTAAAGTTACAGTTACAGTTAAATGAACTGCCTTCATTTACTACTTTTATTTAGATTTGCGTTTCTTATTGGTCACTGAAATATATTTTGTTGCTTTTTTAGATATGACTTCGTCAAGAAGATGTTGTGTGCTTAATCCCAATTGTTTTTGCTATATTTGTGGTGAATATGTATTTGCAAAATATCGAAAACCTATATAGGACTTTGTAAAAACTGCATATCATCAATACTATAAAATAAAATAATATAATCAAGACAAGCCGTGGGTTCCTCATATTGTATGCCAGAAATGTGTGGTATGACTACGATTATGGTCCAGTGGAAAAAGAGATTGAGTAATGCTCGAAACACCCATGATTTGGCAAAAACCTCAAAACCACCATGACGACTACTACTTCTGCGTTGTGAAAATTAACGGAATTAACCCTGGAAATCGAAATAAGTGGTCACATCCCAACTTATCTTCTGCTCAACGACCTCAATTAAAATCACGAGAGGTACAACCCAGCACATCTAAATCTTCTAATTATCCAAATCCCTATGATCCCGAACGAAATACATCAAGTGAAAATTTTGATTCAGACTACAAATTTAGCAAAGAACCTCAACCATTTAATCAAAAAGAACTAAGTGACTTAGTAAGATATCTGAACTTACCGAAAAAAGCTTCTGAAATATTAGCATCTCGTTTAAAAGAAAAAAATTTACTTACTCCGGAAACAAACATTACATTTTATCGTACCCGAGAAAAAAAATATGTTACCGTTTTTTTCTCAAGAGAAGGATTAAGTTTTTTGTAACGATCTTGGTGGTTTGTTGCAAAAGATGGGATTAAAAAAGTACCAACCTAGTGACTAGCGTCTGATGCGACTGACCAACGGTGCGATGAAAGAAGGATGTGGGAGACAGAATGGAATGAAGTAGTCTTTACTGACGAGTCACGCATCTGTCTGCAACACCACGATGGTCGGATTTGAGTCTGGAGACATCACGGAGAGAGGATGCTGAACAGCTGCGTTATGCACCACCACACTAGTCCTGCACCGGGTATTATGGTATGGGGCGGTATTGGATATCACTCTCGCACTCCTCTAGTACTCATTGCCGGTACTTTAAACAGCCAGCGCTACATCTCCGAGGTGTTGGAACCAGTTGTCCTTCCTTACCTTCAGGGCTTGGCCACAGCCATATTTAATTAGGATAATGCGCGACCACACGTGGCACGCATTGTCCAAAGATTCTTAGTCAATCACCAGATTGAATTGCTTCCCTGGCCGGCTCGCTCTCCGGATGTTTCGCTACTAGGAAACATGTATACCATGGTTGCTCAACGATTGACCTAGATTACACCCCCAGCTGCCACACCAGAACAACTCTGGCAACGTGTGGAAGATTCATTTGCCCCAAGAACACATCCAAAGTCTCTTTGAATCAATGCCAAGGCGTGTGGCAGCGGTGATCTCCAACAATGGCGGATCTGTTTACTGATTCTGGCAGGAACCACACTTCACAGAAGTCTATAAATTTAATCATTTAATACTTGGTCAACATGTTATCTACCAAAAAAATTTTGTTGTGCTATCGCTTGTCTTTCTTGGTGTTGCATTTACGGTGGCCAACAGTGTAGAAAAATACATTTAACAAATTGAAATTTCTTTCAAAAACTTTTGCGAGATTTTGGCTTTGTTGTTTTATACAAAACTCCCTTGCATTAATGTTCATTAGATTTATACTCTGAAATAGCAAATTTATCACATTTTTAAGTTTAATTTACAGACACAGTGAAATAAGATTAAAATGATTACCATATACTGAAAAAAAAGTTTCAATTTATTCAGTTGGGAAGAAATTTAAAATATGCCAATTCTACTTCTCTTCTGTGATTTAGATGTAGTCTTGTATTTATCAATGATTAAAATTAATTTTTTGCAATATCTTTTAAAAGTCACATATAATCTTATATTAGTGAAAAATTTTATCTTGAAATAAAAGAACCTAAATTTACGTTTATTTTATCGCAATTAAATTTTAACTGAATGCAACTAAATTAATTTCCTATTATTTTTATAATGTAAATTATTAATTAAATCATTTAATTGTATTATTTTATGACACATCATATTCATCGAAGCTCTAGAAGAAAATAAGAGGAACACCTGTGAAAAATGAAACCGTTTTATTAGTAAGAGGCGTTTCACTGAGTAGCCTTTAAAGTTTTTTTACCTTTAGCCTGAATGACATCTTATATTCAACGCAGGATTGACAAATAAAATTCTTGAACAAAACTCATCAGAATACAAACCCATTCCTCGAGCAGGGCCAACTCGAGTTCAGATAGTGTGCGTAAAGGAGGAAACCGAGCATGAAACTTCGTTCTCTAAAAAACACCATGAACACATTTGGTTTATGGTTTTTGTTTAACACAGTACTACTGGCATTATAATATCGTCCACATCGCTGCGTGCCGTTAAAGTTTGTTGAAGGTGACTAGAGGAAGTGGCGTAACGGATAATATTAGAGCCTCCCTGCAAACTCAGGTTTTGGGCCCTAAACCCAAATATGTACTAAGTGTCAGTCAAGCTTTCGACCCCCTAGAGTCCCTGCTCCCCCTCGCAATACGGGGGTGTACGTTACTCCACTGACTAGAGATAATCATGTGTCCCAACAAATGGCGCCCTACACTGCCACACCTAGTGTAATCACCGTATTCTTCTCGACAACAAATATTAGATCGGAACGGTGACCTGAATGCCTCCACATGCGTGTGCGCTGGTCATCATTATTGAGACTGAATTGGAACTCATCGATGAAGATCACACACTTTCAGTTGATCACAATTCAGCTTGCCCTATATCGGCAAAAATCCAGTCGACATTGCCTATGATGTGAAATCAGTCTTAGGCATCTTAATGGTCATCGGATCCGTATACTTCTCTCTACGGCCAGTCTTCTCCAAATGTTTTCCTTTGATAGCACCGGTTGTTTGGAAGGTGCTAAAGTGTATTGAACCGATTCTAGTGACGTTGTTGGGGAGGATGTGGCCACTGTTTATATTGCATTCTTATCGCGCGCATTTGTGATCCATACCGTGAGCGACTGTAGAATATCCCTTCCTGATCCATTGTTGAACAACCGAGCAACTACCATAGCACTCCGACTAAGGTTGTGGCGATACCCCTTTTCCATCAACTTGCTACTCTGAGTCCTACTATACACCCACTCTTTAAGTACGACAATTGATCGTACTGTCATTGGTTATGTCTCCGAAGCTTCTCTATTCACAATATTGTCCATCCAAGACAGATTTGTTTGAATAACCCTATAGTACGAGCAATCGTGTTTTTAAACTCTTCTAGCTGCGCATTTCATATGCATATAGCACGCTTATCCTTGCCTCATTGGTGGGTGTCGAAATTTTAATCATTTAAACATACCTCTTACCAGACTACATTTTTGCCAAGGTTTATGATAGTAGCTGTATTTCTTCTGGGTGCATGTATTTTTGGTGGCAGAGTGTATATTAAAATTTCTAATTTTAACTCAGTCTTTGAAATCCATTACGAACTATCTATATTATAAGCTATTAAGCTTTTGTAATTCTTAACTTAAAAAATTTTAATCGATTTGCTCTCTAAAAATTTCTCAGTTTACTCAGGTATATATGATTAAGTTTCTTCCCACCAAATAAATTCAAAACAAGAACGTTTTTTACGCATAACATATACAAATAAAAATGCAAATATATATATATATATATATATATATATATATATATATATATATATATATATATATATAATGTGATACATTTTTATTTGAGTTTTTAATATAGAAAATGAATACATTTAATAGTACTTCTTTTTTAGAAAATTTTATCAAATTCACTCTTATTATGAAATATTTTAATAAATCTTGAGTATGATCGAAGAGTCAGAGTATTAACTTAAATAAAATTTATTTGATTTAGCAGAATATATCAATATCTGCTTATTTTAAATAATGAATAATCAAACTCCATAAATATTTGGTTATCCTGAACAATCACAGATTACTAAGCAATCTATACGGCACCATCTTCACTTACCACACGTCTATTTTGGTCACTTTTGGTTATCCTGAACAATCACAGATTACTAAGCAATCTATACGGCACCATCTTCACTTACCACACGTCTATTTTGGTCACTCAAACATACAGCTTAGATACAGAAAGGAAATAGAAACAGATCATGTATGGCCTTCACACAACAGAGAGGATCTCTCCAAAATAGTTCCAAGGATAACTTAAAATATCTCTCGAGTGAGTCATCAACACTTCCGGTTTTCCTTTTCTCAAAATTTATTTCGTCTATTGCTAGAAAGAGACTAATTTCGCATTTCATGACAAATTTATTCTATTTTCGATTTGGTGTAAAAGAGGTGAAAACAACACGAACTACTTTCCGCATGACTCGACTATAAACCGTTAAGATAAAAATAAAATAAAAAAATCCAACACTACAACGAATATGTTCTTTCTGATCTGGAAGAACTGCATTCGAAATATTACAGCTGCTTCTATTCGAATACAAATTCTACTTCCTATGGGTCTCTGAGGAGAAGGATCCCCGTGGTGTAGGATGGAAAAGGAATGAGGGACTGACTCGGGGACAATGTTGGGAGTTTTTTAAGATGGGCAGTGAACACTCAGGACTCTACTTGGAAATGTATACGGACCATTTCTGTTAGGATAATTGAAATTCATTGCAATATTTTGAGTCCCAAAATCCCCGATGAGAACTGCGTTATGTAAAAGAGATGGAATTAGCTAGTGTACAGTTTTATTAAGTTTTTGGCAGAAAAAGTTATTCCTAATAATTTTCCAAATATATATATATATATATATATATATATATATATATATATATATATATATATATATATATATGGCATGTTTTGAGCCAGAATCAAACTTAATTTTATAAAAAGATATTTTTATTCAATGAATTCGCGACATCATCTGACGCTAAGAGGCAGAGTGAAAGTGGTAAATCTAAGTGTTTTACCACTTAAGCCAGATGTGAGAAGTACCTCTGATTTCAAGAGTGTGCTTGAAAGTTAATGCTGACATATAGGGCTATTAAATATAAGGATCTGGGATCAGAAATGTTCAGTGGATAGGTCTTACGTGTCGGAGAAATAATTGGGTTATTAATTTAATACTTGAAGATGTAATGAAAAATAAAACTTAACAGCTATATAGGGAATTTAATTTTATATCTATTTTAATTATCCTTACATATATATGTAACTTTTCGTGTTTGTACTCTCAGATAACCTTATTAATGAAACTATACTTATAAAAACTTTTTCTTTGTATGATGTCCTTATTATATCAACAATTAACTGTATATCACATTACACATCATCTGTAGAAAAAAAACATTTTAAAAATGTATTTATTTTAATGTATCTTCATAAATGTAGCATTTATCATTCAGAAAGTTGAATTCAAAATTTTCAAATAATTAATAATTTTAAATTTTCATTGTGATTTAATAAATGGAGCTAAATTTTAAACAAGATTAATTGCTCTTACAAAAACTCTTCTGATCAAAAACTGTAATCACAATTTTCCTTTTTTTTAACTGTGGATCGCAATTCTCAAGTATCTCTGACAATTCATTTGTGACACATATATATATCATTGGAATTTAAGACCGTCATAATTGCTTAAATTGCCGAACGATTTAGCACGAGTTCTCAAAAATTGATAGCAACTTTATCTGGTTTATCTGGTATTCTTTCTCAGATAACTTTTATAGTAAGTTACTATCAATACGATTTGTGGTATGGAATATTAAAACTATAAGTGGATATATCTTTTCTTCTAAAAGGTTTTAGAAACACAAATTTTATAACACGACTAGTTAAAATCTTGCCAATAAAATCTACATGAAACCTCTTTTTTCAAGCAAACTGCTACCAGAGTCAGTAGAAGTCAAGACATATAATGATGGATATACGGAGGTCTCCACCAAATGGACACATTTCCTGTTAGGAAACTTATGACTTCTCAACTGTCATGTAATTTTGAGTGGGAAGTATCCAATACCGGACTATCCTACGCTAATGTTCTACGATAAGTCAACCTTTGACCTTCCTTTATACAGCCGACAGAGAGGTAATCATTGCAGTTCACACACCAGTCTCCGGCTTCAAAGTCCACCGAACGAAGGGTCACAAGGACCAATAATCGAATATTAATCCAGAGTGCCTCCAAACAGAAGGGATTCTGAGGTTTGCAATGGCGTTACGTACTCCATCTTTAAAGAGTCATTAAAAGGGGAAACCCAGACGCTTCAGAGACGTTTATACACTCTAGACGCCCCAATACATCCCAACGCAAGAGTGATACAGCCTTAACAGCGACCTCAACAGCGCTGTGCCTTGACAGATATATAAATTATTCGGCAGAAAATTTCGATCATCTATTAGTCGGGTCTTTTTATTAACTATAAACATTCCTTGTCTATAGCTCTTTTTCCGGACGACACATCAACAACAATCTTATGAAATGATTTCATTTGGATTGCGAATTATGCTTTCGAACTGAAACAGTTCTGACTGTTACATTAAAAGCAAAACTAACAAAAGAAAAATTGGAATCTTTTAAATTTTAAATTAGTTTCGATCTATGAAATTCAAAAATCTTTATATAGCTATACTACATTATGCCATTTTTCCAGTTATGAAATGTAAATTATGGAAATAATACTTTTACTTTTGCTACGAAATTGTGATAGCACAAATAAAGTATTCAAAAATTAGTTGAAACTGAAATGAAGAACATTTTTAAACTGCGGTACGCTTAACATTAAGTGCACGTAAAATAATTTTAGGGATTACACCAACAACTTCGGCAAAAAAATTTTAGTACCGAAAGAAATAACTTGTAAAGTATAAGTATTTTTTTTTTAAAATATTATATAATTAGAGTGTATACTATTCTAATATTCCAGTTACAATGAACATAGTTGAAAATGGAAGTAATAAGTCTACGGCGAGTATTAGATAATGAAATCGTTTAAAATAAGATTTTGTTGGCTCCAAACCATTTATACAATTTTTAAAAATTTTAAATTCATACACAACAGATAAGAATCTCAAAACACACCAAAATTTATAGAATATAGTTCAGTTTTCTTAAATTAAATTGCTACCTTCTGTTGGCGCTGCGATCGTCACCTCCATCTCGCTCACCCACACTTGTACATTCTCTTGCAAGGGAGTCACTGCACAAATCATTCGCAAAAAATGTTTATGCATTAAAACTCGCATATTTAATTAAATACAGTACCATTCGCATTAATATATGGTCCGTCACTACGCAGATCTTCAGCAACTTATGGATATCATATTTTAAGGCTTCAAACTAAATTATACATACGCATAATTTGCTTAATTTCGCAGAACAACGCCCAAAGTTGTTCCAACGTCGCTAAGACATTCACCACATCGACAGAGTCAAAGGTCACAAAAGGGACTACGTTCCCCCGCACTTTTAGCTTGCGTTTTTCATTTTTGTGTTTCCGTTTCACCCGACTGCAGCTTAGAGCTGTTTTGAACCATGTACATTCAATGCTCATTACTCCAAGTGTTTTCATTCTCTCGCAAGAGCACATCAATTGGATACCATTCATTTGACTTCATCTCGCAAGGCTCTGCACTAAAATAGAGGTAAGCCATTTTCATAGCTCTATTCTTTATTTCATTGCAAAAATTATAAATCATTGTTTATTACCGCAAAAGTCAAAATGAATCCAATTGAAAAAATTAAAAATAAAACAGCGCCTATACGTTCGGCCGTAACAAAATTAATTACGAAAATACAAAATTACATTGAAAATAACAGTGATGATGTAGATAACATCTTAGAATTACAAGATCAACTAATCGAAAAAGAGCTCTCATTGAAGCAACTTAATTCAGAAATGGAAAATTTAATAGTAGATGTTTCTGAGTTCAATACTGAAATTAACGCATCCGAAGAATATTCGGAAAAAATTATAAGCATAAAGTATAGAATTAAATCGTTCATCAAACGTCGTGAATGTAATTTAAATGTTCTAAATTCAACACAAGTTTGGTCAAATCAAACCCGAACACAATTATCAATAAAACTTCCGAAAATTCCTTTACCAAAGTTTTCTGGAAAATATGAAGAGTGGAGCAACTTTAAGATACAATTTAACAACATTATATCAACAAATTCGCAACTCTCCTCAGAGCAAAAATTGCATTACATTAAAGCAGCACTAACGACAGAAGCAAAGAATTTAGAGACTATTAGCGATTCATTTGAATCTTTATTTAAATCTTTAGAAGAACGGTATGAAAATAAACGTTTAGTAGTCGAAACGCACGTAAAAGCAATCTTAAACCTCGCGAAATTAAATAATGAATCAGCAAAAGATTTAAGATACTTAATTGATGATGTAAACAAAAACATGCGCGCTTTGAAAGTATTAGAATTTGAAAGAAACAATATTTCGGACATTTTAATCTTAAACATCATTCTTCAAAAACTGAATAAAGAGACTTTAAAACAATTTGAATACAGCCTTAATTCAACCGAAGTTCCTAAATTTGATGACTTTATTTTATTTTTAGAAAAACACGCTCAAGTTTTAAGCAATATAAATAAAAATAACTTCGTAAAACCAATATTTATACAAGATAGAAATACATCATAAAATTTCTTTTCTAAAACAATTCTGTGTATGCAGGCATTTTGTGTAAGCAAAACATCCCATTTTTAAGTGCAATTCCTTTTTGAAATTAAATGCATTACAGAGAAAGGAAATCGTCACGAAGCATAATATGTGTCTCAATTGCTTAAGTGATCAGCACAGAATTTCGAAGTGTAAATCAAAACATTCTTGTAGTGCATGTGGCTTTCGACACAACTTTTTGCTTCACAGGCAAAAGGGGGAATCCTCCAACGCTCCCCTGATTTATAGCGCGTCACAACTAATTTACGAGGTCAGAAACTGAACCCCAATGCAGAGGAGTTTCACAGTTCTCAGGAAAATACAGTCGCATTCCTCTCTTGTATCAGTAATAGAAGCAAAACCGTAATCATTCTACAGGAAAATGCATCCAAGCCCGCGCAGTCTTGGATTCTGGTAGCATGTCTAATATTGTTACGTTAGATTTCGCAAACAAATTAGGGGCACCACAAAATAGAATTAATATCCCAATTTCCAGTTTAGGTAGAAATAAAACCACTGTCAAGTCAGAATTAAACGCTACTATAATTAATAGCAACGGCTCATTTTCTACAACTTTAGATTTTCTGGTTGTCTCAAAAATTACAGTTTCAAAAAATAAACCTCAATAATTTAAAAATACCTCAGGAACTATCAGATCCAAATTTTGGTGTTCCAGTTAGAATCAGTTTGCTAATTGGAGCAGAGGCATTTTTTGACATAATTAAGGAAGGAATTATTAGCACATTAGATAACGCATTTGTATTTAACAGATCAGTTTTCGGATACATCGCAACCGGAACCACACATTCATACAAACAAAATCAATATTGCGGTTTCATATCAGAAATGCAAAACATTGATGATAATTTACAAAAGTTTTGTGGGAGATAGAAACAATTAACGAAGGTCAAAAGCCATTAAGCAAGGAAGAGGAATATTGTGAAAATCATTATCGAATGACTCACACACGCAATGAAACTGGTTGATGTGTAGTACAAATGTCATTTAAAGACATACAAGGCTTAGGACACTCAAAAGGTTTAGCAATGAAGAGATTAGATCTGCTTTGGAGAAGATTATCTAAAGATAAACAAATGGAAAATTTATATAAGGAATTTATGCAGCAATATTTAGAGGCATATGGAAAAAGGGGAAGAACATTTTGATGAAACAACCGTAAACAATATTTGTTATCATCTTCCACATCATGGAGTTTTTCTGCTTGATAAAAACAACTACCAAATTAAGAAATGTTTTTAAAGCTTCTACTACTTCAGGTTTAAGCCTAAATGCCCTATTCTTGAAAGGTGAAGTGAAAGAAGACATTTTTGAAATCATGACTCGATTTCGCACACACAAATATGCTTTTACAACCGACATCCAGATGATGTTCCGACAAATCCTCATTGATCCAGCTCAACGTGATCTTCTCAGGGTTATGTGGAAAACAGGAGCTTATGAGGAACCAGTCATCTATAGATTGAACACTGTCACGTATGGGACCACCAGTGCTCCCTTTTTAGCTGTACGAACTCTCAAACAGTTAGCTATGGATGAATCTTCTAGATTTTCCCTTAGCTTCCAAAGTAGCTCTTCAAGACGTGTACATGGATGATGAAGTGTCGGGTGCACAAAATCACGGCACTGCTTGCCAATTACAATGCCAGTTGCAAAATATGCTGGAAACATGTGGAATGAAATTACATAAATGGAATTCCAATTCGAAGGAGCTGCTTAATTCATCTTCAGATCAAGAGCATTCCTTTTCAACCAACGCAGAATCAGCCATAAAAACCTTAGGTATTAGCTGGAAACCAACAGGAGACTATTTCATGTTCAAAGTCTCAATACCTTCTATAGCATCTTATACAAAACGAGATGTTTTAAGCGTCATAGCAAGACTTTATGAACCTCTTGGACTAATAGGCCCTGTCATCAGCAAAGCAAAAATCTTTCTACAAAAGTTATGGCTTAGAAAATTGAATTGGTAAGAATTCTTATCGGATGCAATCGCACCAGAGTGGCTCAATTTTGAGTCATCTCTTAAAGCCCTGGAGGAACTCAAAATAGATCGATACATTCTTACAGATTCCTACTTGAAACTCATGCTTTTAGGATACGCAGATGCTTCGAAGTCAGCGTACGGAGCCGTAATGTACATGCACAGTGTCAAAGAAGATGGTACCACCACAACCAAGCTTATTAGTAGCAAATCTCGTGTCGCACCAATCAAGGTCATCTCCATTCCTCGCCTTGAACTCTCAGCGTGTTGACTGCTGGCTCAATTAGTGGGAAAAGTTCGCCTCTCTCTACAAGTACATTTAGCTAAATTCATCTTGCACACTGATTCAACCATAGCAATTGCCTGGATCAACACTCCAGCTAATCAACTGAAAGCATTCGTTGGCAATCGAGTTTCCAAGATACAAACTCTGACGGAGAACTTTGAATGGAAGCACATACCTTCAGCGCAAAACCCTGCAGATATCATTTCTCGAGGTGTAAATCCTGAAGAACTTTCATCATTGACTCTATGGTGGAATGGACCCCAGCATCTAGACATCCCTGAACAATTTATTGATCCTTCAATTACTAGTTCTGATAAACTTTACATGTCGGAACTTAAAAAACAATCTGATATCAACTTGACATCAATCTTGGACTCTAACTTTGAAAATGATCTCTTAAATGTTACAAATAATTACATGAAATTAATTCGCTTTTTTAGTTATATTTTCAGATTCCTGCATAATGTCAAAAATACATCTCACCATTCAGGTCCCCTCACAAACGAGGAACTTCAGAAAGCAAAACTTCATTTGATTAAAAAGATCACGCGGTAACAGTTTTTAACAAAAAATTGAAATTCTTAGGAATGGGAGAACTATTAAAAAAGGTCAGTTAATTTGTTTGAATCCCTTTCTTGACAAAGAAAACATACTTAGAGTTGGTGGTAGATTAAGTAATTAAAATTGAACATATAGTCAGAAATTTCCCATTTTGCTTCCAAAAAACCACAAGTTAACTATTTTAATTATGAATTATCACCATTTGAAAAATTTGCACGTAGGTACTCAAACCTTACTTTATATAGTCAGACAAGAATTTTGACCATTAGGTGGCAGAAACACTGCCTGACAGATCGTCCAAAATTGTGTGTGTGTGTATTGCTTTTTTCAAAAACAAACCTAAAAATTTAGAGCAAATTATGGGAAATTTACCTAGAAAAAGAATTACTCCTAGTTCTCCTTTTACTCATGTAGGAATAGATTTTACAGGCCCATTTTATATTAAATATAAAGGCCAACGAAAAGGCATTTACCACAAATGTTATGTTGCAATTTTCATTTGCTTTATTACAAAAGCTATTCATTTAGAGGTTGTCGCAGAACTAACCACAGAAGCTATGATTGCAACTCTCAAACAATTTTTCAGTAGGAGAGGAAAAAGTACTTCAATTTGTACTGATAATGCTACAAATTTCATAGGAGCAAGCAGAGAATTGCAACGTTTATATAATTTGATAAAAAAATCCACCAGATATTCTTGCCAATTATTTCACAAATGAAGAAATTACTTGGAAATTTATCCCCCCTTCGATCACCTAATTTTGGAGGACTTTAGGAAGCATGTGTCAAATCTTTTCAGCATCATTTTAAAAGAACAGTGGGTGATGCACGTTTAACATATTAGAACAATTCATAACAATTACTACTCAAATAGAAAGTATTTTGAATAGTCGTCCTCTTACTCCCATGTCCTCTGATCCTAATGATTTTGCAGTCCTCACCCCAGGACAGTTTCTCATAGGTAGACCTCTTCAAAGTTTACCTGAGCCAGACATGACAGATAAATTAGACAAGCGTTTATCTCAATGGCAAAAATTAACAAAATTTGTTCAATTTATATGGCGCAAATGGAGGTTAGATTATCTTAATAATTTACAGGCTAGACATAAATGGCAATTTGAGAAAGAAAATGTAATTCCCAATTCAATGGTTATTTTAAAAGATGAAAATCTTCCACAATGTAAATGGACTATGGGAAGAATTTTAGAGATAGTTAAAGGTTCAGATGGAAAGGTTAGAGTTGTTAAAGTTAAGACACCTCAAGGTATTTTTAAAAGAGGAATTTCAAAAATCTGTTTATTACCAAATGTTTAAATGTCTATTAAACATTCAAAATGTACGCATTAACATTTTTATTCATATATATTTTGTTTATTTTAATGTGCAAATTTTTCATGTATTGATCATATTTTTTAATTTTTCATTATTTGTATTTTTATGTATGATTTATGTAACACTATTTGTTTCTTGAAATGTTATTTCAACGAGGACCGGGATGTTGGCGCTGCGATCGTCACCTCCACCTCGCTCACCTATACTTGTATATTCTCTTGCGAGGGAGTCACTGCACAAAGCAGTCGCAATAAATGTTTTTGCCTTAAAACTCGCATATTTAATAAAATACAGTACCATTCACATTAATACCTTCCTTTTTACATATAAAAGGATGATTTTGAAATCAAAATAGTAAACATGGAAAAACTGCATTTTTTTACACGTAAGCTTTAAAAAAAAATTTTTTAATTATACTACCTAATAAGCTAAACTTTTGAATTTTCAAAAAGGTTTATATTTACTTTGTTTCTTACATAATACAGGTTGTCTTCAAATTAGTTGGGCAATTTCGTTAGAAAGCAGAAGTTAAAAATTTCTAAAATTTTAAATAAAAATTACCCGTTTAAAGTCAGATTTATAGTAATATATCCTAAGTTTATATTCGTAAATGGCGCTAGATGTCATAACTGACTCTATCTCTGTTCGTTTTTACTATAATGGATTCATAGAACGGTGCTGAAAAAGTGAAATGTTGGCAATGGTTTCATGAAAACCATTCTGCGGTGCAAGTACGCCGAAATTTTGTTCAAGAATACAAGAAAAGTTCTCCGAAAAGAGTCGTTAATGTTTCATGGTATTTATCTGGTTATGCTAAGGATTTTCCTTATTCCAACATGGAATAGAAAACGCAACAGGAGATTATATTTTTCTCTCAACAGGATTGCGCTCCTTATTACTACCACAAGGACGTTACATCTTATCACAATATTGAGACACCAGTTTGGTTTGATTGTGAAGTTGTTATTCAATGGCCACCACGATCCCAGATCTTCACTGCTAAATTTCATTATATGAGGTTTTGTAATGGATGAAATGTACACTCAACCATTTCCTGTGTCCATTTCTGATATAAGATCAAGAATTCGCACTGCAATTAATTTGATCGAATGAAATATGCTAACAAATTTGTAGCGAGAGCTGACATTTGCTGAGTAATGAAAGAAAGCAACTTTGAGCAGTTGTAATTATGGTAAGCTTGGACTGTTTCTCTAACCTACAACAATATGTGCGTTAATTTTTCAATTCCTACTGTTAGCTCACAATCTCTATATATTTATTTATTTATCTTGGTGGAATTTTCAATCGTTAATAAAATACATTTCAAAGCGCTCATTTGAGCTGAAATGTTATATACGTGATTATTTTGGATGACAATACAATAATTTAATTATAATTAATAAAAATTAATTGATTAAAACTAATTATTCAAAGAATTACAAATACAGCCACGTTGGTTTCATTTTTGGAGACATAGCGACCCTTTTGGCGACTAGTGTCAAAACTTGAAAATGTTTTTTTTCTCACGTGTTAAAGTATTTAGTTGAACTGAAATTTACATACACGATTGTTTCGGATGATAATACGATACTTTAATGATAATTAATAAAAATTAATTACCACTTTATGTTGTGATTCTGTCATATGTATATACATATTTATATTAATTGTAACTATTTAAGAAAAAGTAGCTAAAATAAAATTTTTCTTTGTTGATCTATGTAGGAATTGACTTAGAAATTTTTTTATTTTATTTTCCTGCATGTTACATACAATAAATCATTATTTTTATCCAACTAATTTGTAAAACTGCTAGCTCAGTCGGCAGAGCACGAGACTCCTAATCTCGGGGTTGCAGGTTCGGACCCCATGTTGGGCGCCAAAGATGTTAAAGCTTCCAAAAGAATATCTACACTAATTTTCTTAGCTTTCACAAAAATATTGTAAGGACACCAAATCATTTTTCTACACTTCTAAATCAAAGAAGTTTTAATTAAAATTCGAGCAACGGTGGCTAGCAATTTGAAATAAAAGAGATAAATAATTTCAAAGATCACCGATCAAGAAAGAACTTTATTCTCACATTTACATAAACAATTGAACAGAATACCGGTGCTGCCATTCGCAAGGTACTAAATAGTAATTGAAAAAAGAATAATATAATTTTATTACTAACGTTGCCATCTGAAATTTAAAGTTTGTAATATATAATTAAAAATAAAAATAAGTAAATAATATATTTTCAACAATAAGCAATGTGCCACAATGCCTTTGTTAAACGAATATTATATTCTGCAGTTTTATTTCCACAGCATAACTCAAACAAAAAAGAGAGATGGAGATAGGGAGAAATAGAAGAAACAGAAGTCAAATAATATATATATATATATATATATATATATATATATATATATATATATTATTTGACTTCTGTTTCTTCTATTCTATATATATATATATATATATATATATATATATATATATATATATATTAATGCAGCCAGGTAGAGCAGTTAACCAAGGTTATTCGTCGAGCTTTTCATATATGTAATTTGTCTTAAATTGAATCCAGCGATATGTTGGCTTCTCTTTTATCATAGAAGCTCATCAAGTGACCAGTGAGGTAATTAAAATAGATATTTGTTTATAACAGAAGTGTTTAGAATGCAATTTGAGTCTTATCAAAACGTTAGAGTTATAAATACATGAAATTCTAGATGAGAGTTGAACTTAAAGTACATGGAAACAGCATAATGACTCCCAATTTGTTTAAAATTAAGCATAGTGATCGATTATTTAAATAAATGATTCCCAAACTTGTTCGACTAATGATTCTCTTTTTGAATAATGGTTCTTCTATGTTTCTCTATAAGCTAAAGCATGTGACTATAATTATGTAAGAATTAAAATTAAATAAAGCGCGTCTAAAATTTTTGAAAAGTCGTAATGGAACAGCACAAATACAGTTAAACCTCTATAATGCTAAATTTTCTATACAGCGAACTTTTTCCTGGAACCTTGAACATCTCACGATTTACTTCGTAAAATAGCCTCTATATAGTGAAGTGCATTTTCTATATAATGAAATTTTTTTATGTGTGTGATTCAGTTTTTTTTCTCCCTTATAAAGTATTTCTGAACATTTTAAGTTATCTCTTTAACACATTTTATGGAGGTCATAAATCTTGAACTGGTTTTATTAAATCCTAACTCACCGAGAGCAATAGGGTTCTAGACGTTTCATCCAAGAAGTGCAATATTTAACCCCCATTGTCCAGTTCACTAGAAATATCTTCGATATCCCCTTTCACACAAAGAAGAGTTGTCCCGTGTACCAGTGTTCTAGTTATAAAATAATGTATGTTTAATATTACTTAAACACTTTTAATTAGAAAATGCCCTTAAAATTCATTAATTTTAATTTAAAATTATTTTCTTAATATTGAAAATACAGTGACACATTCGACATTGTTTTTTCTTGTTTTCCTTGCAGTTTTCTTTCTATCTATTTTTTGTATATCTTACCCATAAAAAAACATATATTAATTTTTAAAAAGCTGTAAGTAATTACTTTTTTAATGAATTTAATTTTGTTTATGAATTTAAAATTTGTCTTATGTGGTTTATAAAGTGTATATTAAAAGATGAACCTCGATATAACGAATTTTCCATGTAACGAACTTTTTTCCCGGATTTAGTGACTTCGTTATATAGAGGTCTAACTGTAATTGAATTATTGAAAAAATGCATTATATTTTCTCAAATAATTAATTAATTGGATAAATTAGCCTGTGTATAGATAATATAAATTTTCTCAAATCTTAAAGTCAAACTGGGCAAGGACGCTCGTATTTCCTTTCCACCTTGGTTTTTGTTCGATTCTCTTGATCTTTACCGCAACAACCATTGAAATTTCATCTGCGCAATAAGTCATTTAAACAAAATTATAGATTTTTTTTAAATTTAAATAAAAAAAACTCAATTAATTTGAGGCTGCCAGATTTGACTTCGAGACTATTAGTGTAAAATCATTCAATATTATAACATCTCTATTTTTTTCAGAAATAAATTCAGAAGAAGCACTGATGTCATTTGAATCTCGAACCCATGCATATATATGTGCAAAGTGTTTCCCAAAGCGAAGCTTGAACCATGATAACTGTTTCTCCTTCAAAAGTACCTTTTTTACCTAAAAAAATTAATCCTTGTTTGAGAGGGGAAAATTTGTAACACGGAGAAACCTGTCCACACTACATTCATTTTTCTTCTTCAAAGTTTGATTTCCTTTTAACATCAAAGCCGAATTTATTTCCCCTCGTGACTTCAAAAAGGGTAATTTTTTCCTTTTAGATACATATAAAAAGCATTCCAATTTTCAAAAACTTCTTATGCGCAGCTGATTTCATTAAAATTTATTTTTTAGTCTTTTTGTCTCTCTCTCTCTCTCTCTGTCTTCCTTTTAAGAAAAATATAAATTTCCTGCAGCAATTCAAATGTAATGAGTACAATGGACTTTTTTTTAAACCAAAATCTCTTTCATTTTTAAATCTTAATTTCAATGGACAAATTTTTGTACAATTCAATACATTTACTACTCAATCAAAGGCTTGGCTCAGTCCATAACTGAGTACATTCTTACAAGTACTTACTTTTATGTAACGAAATGAGTCCATTAAGCATCAATGGGTTTACTTTGAGACCCATGTTATAAAGAGATGAAGTATAAGTGTATGTGACTCATATTATAAACGAATGAAAAATAAGTGTCTGTGACCAGTATTATAAAAAGACTAGCTGCATTACCCGGCGTTGCACGGGCTACTTCAAGGATATAGCTTTATGCCTTGGAAGATTCCCCTTCCCCTCTCATTGTCAGCACGTCCTGGTGTGCGTGTGATTTTTATATCAATATCATTAAAATTTTCTTTTTTGAAGTTCCTTCCACCTCTTGATCCCGTCGGATGGGTTGGTATCCTCTCCGTATGGACCGGCGTTGCCCGGTATTTTCAAGTGTGTGTAACTTTTTGCCAGTGAAAATTTCCTGCTCTCTACTCGGTGTCAGCACGTCCTGGTGTGTGTGTGATTTCTATATCAATGTCATTAAAATTTTCTTTTTTGAAGTTCCTTCCACCTCTTGATCCCGTCGGGCGGGTCGGTATCCTCTCCGTATGGACCGGCGTTGCACGGGATTTTCAAGTGTGTGTAACTTTTTGCCAGTGAAAATTTCCTGCTCTCTACTCGGTGTCAACACGTCCTGGTGTGTGTGTGATTTCTATATCAATGTCATTAAAATTTTCTTTTTTGAAGTTCCTTCCACCTCTTGATCCCGTCGGATGGGTTGGTATCCTCTCCGTATGGACCGGCGTTCCCGGTATTTTCAAGTGTGTGTAACCTTTTGCCAGTGAAAATTTCCTGCTCTCTACTCGGTGTCAGCATGTCCTGGTGTGTGTGTGTGATTTCTATAGCAATGTCATTAAAATTTTCTTTTTTGAATTTCCTTCCACCTCTTGATCCCGTCGGGTGGGTCGGTATCCTCTCCGTATGGACCGGCGTTGCCCGGTATTTTCAAGTGTGTGTAACTTTTTGCCAGTGAAAATTTCCTGCTCTCTACTCGGTGTCAGCACGTCCTGGTGTGTGTGTGATTTCTATATCAATGTCATTAAAATTTTCTTTTTTGAAGTTTCTTCCACCTCTTAATCCCGTCGGGCGGGTCAGTATCATCTCCGTATGGACCGGCGTTGCACGGGATTTTCAAGTGTGTGTAACTTTTTGCCAATGAAAATTTCCTGCTCTCCACTCGTCCTTGTGTGTATGTGATTTCTATATCAATGTCATTAAATTTCCCTTTTTTCGAAATTTCTTTCACCTCTTTTCCCTTAGTATAGGTCTGTATCCTTTTCGCATAGCCCAGTAGCATGGGCTTTTACCAAGAATATAACTTTATCCTCTTTGAAACTTCCCCTTTCCCTCTCGACCCCAGGACTTTTTTTGCGTGGAGTAAGAGGGATTTCGATTACCATCAAGATTCACTTTTCCAGAATTTCTTCCACTTCTTTTCTTTGCCAGACATGCTTCTCTTCCCTGTGTTTAGATCGGCGTTGCACGTACTTTATTTCGAGTATAAAACATTTTTAACCGGGGTAATATTTTCTCCCTTTTCGTAAGATCTTACTTCAAGTTTCTATTTTCTATTAATAATTTACAAAAATAATGTTTCTTTAGTTAATGAAAATATATTAATTCAAAACAATAAAAAGAAAACGTTGTTGGCATAATATATTGCAGTAAAGTAAGTATATTCCTCATTTTTAACGATAGTTTAACTTCTTAAAATCTAAAATAATGAAATGGATTTCAAATTTTAATTTACCTATCAATCATTAAATACCGTTAGCTAAAAAATGTATCAAAAAATTAAAAGAAATCCATAGATATTTGTATAAAATATCATACTTTGTAGAAATTGTAATCTTAAATAATATATTTCAAGTTAATCATATGCTTACAGCATTTATTTTCTAATCAGGGAATAAATTCTGTTATAAAACTTTAGCCTGGCTAAAAATCAGTTTCTACGACAACTTATGCATGCAACTTATGCAACTGTTTGACCCGGCGTTGCACGGGCTTTATCGAGTGCAAATTTCTGCCAATGGAAATTTTCTCGTTTCTTCTCGATGTCATAACTTCCTAGTTTGTGTGTGATTTCTATATCAATGTGATTAAAATTTCCCTTTTCGAAATATCTTCCACCTCTTTACCCCGTCGGATGGTATGTTTCCCCTTTGCTTAACCTGACGTTTCACGGGCTTTTTCCAAGAGTATAACTTTATCCCAATGGAAATTTTCTTTTCCTCTCTCGATGCTAGCATTTCTAGGTGAAGGTGTAAGCGCGATGTGTGAGATTTCTATACTTATGTCATTAAAATTATCTTTTGCGAAAGGTTCTCAATTTCTTTTCCTTTGCAGACAAGTTTTTTTTTTTTTTTTTGCTTCAGCTTAGCCTGGCATTACACGGGCTTTTTTGTGTATAAAACTCTTTTTCAGTCTTATTTTCGCCAGTGATGAGATCTTACTCTTTAAATTTCCATTTTCAATTTCTAATTTACAAAACTAATGTAGTTTATCCAAGGAAAAAGGCAATGTGCGATTTTATTATAAAATAATTAATTTTATAATTAATAAAGAACAATACTGATTTCGTTTTTTTTAAAAAAATATTAATTTATATCTATTTTTATTAAATAATGAATGAGAAATTTTTTTACCATTAACTATTAAAACGACTGCTTATTTCTGCAAGTTTGGTTATTCCATTAAAAATATGTAAATATAAACAAAAGTATGGGAAATGAAACCTAGACATTTTTGTTTGCATTCACTGTATAAAGAAAGATTCAAAATGTAAATAAAACTATCTGCTGAAAACATTTCAGCATTTTCTAATATTCTTAAAGTTTTCGCTCTAAATTGCTTTTTTTAAAAAAATAAATGCTCCATAAGCCTCAAACTGGTCAATTTTATCGTAGGATTATCACAATTAATTATTACTGCCATTTGGTGATTTTAGAAATTTTTTTCGTTTTATTTTTATGACTCCTTGAAATGAAAAAGTGCCTTTTTTAAAATATTTTATGTGCAAAAAAGCAGAAAAATAGAACACATTTTCACACAATTCTGAAATTCCATAAATTTTTTAAAGAACTTTTACAATATTTCATCTCAATCTAACTTGCCAGCGTTGAGAAAGATATACAGTCTACCAATCTACTTGAAAAAGAGTTGTAACTTTCTTTTTGGGGGGAGGGGAATTTAAATCCAAGAAATTCCGTAGAAATTCGTAAAAAATGTAAAATATTGCAACAATTGGGTTCTAATAATATATTTCAAGTGAATCACATTCACATGTTAAAAGCATTTTTTTAAAACAAAGTTAATTAATACAGTCAAGAGAGCAAATTCAAGATATTCCATTTTAGCTGAAAACCGATTTTTGGCGCCAACTTTTGTCATTGTTATAACAATAAAGTTGTTACAACAATGCAGACGAACCTAAGATGGCATCAAAGACCAGTTTTTTAAAGTCTTTAATTAACATATATTCAACTAATTGCAATGTCGGAATATAAATGGTCAAAACGGCTTCCTCGAATCTTCGTCGTGTTACGGTTCGTGAGAATATACAAGCAATAGATAGATAGATATGTTTGTTTACCTACAGATTTTAATAGTGTAGATACATAACAAGTACTGACAATTAAAACACCAACGTCAATGAGGATTATTTTTGCTTAACATAGCGCAACGAATCTCTCATAGAAATCCTGAATCTTCACACCCTAGCAATATTTCTATGAGAGAGGCCTTCTGAAATAAGATACATAGCTTATGCAAGTGTCTTTATTAATTATGCGTAGCTTCATACAGTTGTAACCCAAAATCATATCGCATGATTTTTTCAATTTAATAATCATTAAAGACACCCTTGACTGTATTTTGAGAGAGAAACTTTTTTTATTATTCGAAAAACATACTTTTAAAAATTGTTTTCCTGTAAACTACTTGGTGCATCTAACAAGAGAGCAATAATACTAACCGCATCTTAGAAAATAACTTTTCAATCAAAATTTATTTTATAATGGGCGTTACATGGCAGTCTTCGGACTTCAAGTTATAGGAATACTTAGATGGTTTCAATTAAATTTGATTCCGTTTAACAATGAAAAAAATGTATAAATTTCTCACATCGCTATAAAAATAAAGAAACAGCTTATTTTGCTTTATAAAGGGAAGTTTAGTTGTGAAATCAAGGTAATATTTTTTAATTATGCTTTGCTTATTAATAGCTCATGAATACAAAATTACTCTGAACTTATTTACTCTATCACTTCCCCGTAACTATAATAAAATCATTTCTAAAGTAAAAACTTCACTTCTCTATGTATGAGACAGATAAAAAATGTTTTCGCTTGCAAAGCCATACCCGTATTTGAAGGCATTAAACTGACTATATTATAATTTTAAGTTTAATTTATACTTAGAAACTATGAGTGCTATATATAAATTTTTAGTGAAAAAATAATTAACAATTTCATCCAAAGAATTTATGTATACACATAATAATTCACTTAAATTTTCTCTAGGGGTTCTTTAATTCCTAATTTTCTAGAGCTCTTCAAAACTTCGCTCAAATAATTAATTTTTAGTTTAATGGGTAATAACTCCAATTTCTTTCCCAAAATTTTAAACTTCAGCATTTTTAAAACAGGATGGTACAATTATGCATCACCAACATCTCCAAGCAAATCAGAAAAGCTTTTGTTAGAAATCATATTATTCTAACAGATTCCGGTAGACCAAAATTTTTAAGAGTTGAGTTCTCCGGAGCGAACGAAGAATACTTTTGTGAACGTCCCACAAAACTACGTGTGTTATACTTTTCGTGTTGCTGCTTGTTTTATTTTTGTGTTGTTAGAGTATTTTACATAACTGAATAAATGTGTACTTCTAATTAAACAGATGGTTCCTCCTCAACTGTTCCACGACAACAACAGATATCATATCTTAATAATATATTGTCTTAGAACAAGTGAGTAATTTTACATACATTTACCTAACTACAAAGCTAAATGAAGATGTAAGATATACAAAAATGTATTCAAATTCCTATGAGCAGCATTATCCACTTTCCTGAGGACAAAACAAACCATCCAATTTTTAAAATAACAGTCCGTTTGCGTGTTTATTTTATCTATTTCGATTACCCGTAGCTATCTGAGTCGGAATCATTCTCGTTTGCATTTGATTGTGATGCAATGGAGCTTGATATTACAGTCATTGCTGTACTTTAAGAACATACAAATGAAGTCTGTGATATCAGAAGGGAATCTTATAGCATAGTTAATCGCTCGGAAAAGTACAAATTTACTTCGCGATCGATGGACAATCAAAAGTGATTTTTGATCATTTCAAGAGTGTAATTGAGTAGATAAAGTGCATATTTTAGTATTTAGATTCATGATTTATTTCGCGTTTTTTTTTTTTTTTTATCTTTTTTCTTTTTGTTTTGTTATAAAATAATATGAACAAGAATAAATTTTATTTCTAGGGGTTCCTTATCTACATTCAGGTAATTCATATAATCATATGGTTTATGCTGGTATGTTTATCTTCGTTATCATACTAAATCACTGTATTTATGGCACTGCTTTAGAGTGGACAATAAGTATAAGTTATAGCAACTGTAACTATAAGTGCAAATGAAGCTCAGGAATTAAATATATTCATATTTTAATATTTTGAATGGTGAGGATGATTTCTAGTTGATAAGGGAATACAAAATTTTGGCTAAAATTAGAGTAAAAATTTAGAGGGTATTATGCAGAGGTTATTTTTTACAAAAAGAGATTTGTAAGTAACGTGGAATTTGACAGGGAAAGGAAATGACAAGAGCAATACACCATTTATATATGATGAAATTTTCTTTTAAGTTTAGTTCAAGAATGTATCAATATTACGTACTATTAAATTTTTTAATAATTGAATTCCATCCGTCAATAATAAATAGATTAAGATTTACAATATTCAAATATCAGTAATAATCTTCATCCACAGGAGGAGAATTTCCTAATTCTTACAAACTTACAAAATAACTGAAATAATTCAGATAAAATTAAGGACATGCGTTGTTATATTTAAAAGCACATCTACACTCATACTCATAAACTAAGGATAATTCAGAATCACACAGGAATTGAACTCTAAAATAAAAATTTCACCTGTAGAATTCTCACACACATCTTGAAGAAAAATATGCAAATTACAGGAAACCACCAGATGGCGCGTATAGTACGTCACAATGACGAGAGTGTAAGAGAGGTGTATATAAGGAATGGTGGCAAAAAGTAAAATTGTTCACAAGCGCTTTAAAAGCCTTTCAGTGCAATAACCGCATAGTTATGGCACAAAGGAAGAATTTGGAACATTTTTTATGTGGTAGAATTATTGCACGAATGGAATGTGGACGTATCCAGCTGGAAGTATCCGAGGAACTTGGAATCGCCAGGAGTGTCATCTACAGGCTTTGGCAACGATTAAAAGATGATGGTAATGTGAGTAGATGTTACAGTACAGGTCGCCCCCCGATTTACAACGCCGAATGAGGACCGGTATTTGGCAGTTACTGCCAAAAGAAAAAGACGGAGCACAGCATTAGACCTGTATCGTCAGCTCTCTTCAGCTACCGGTACGACAGTTTCAAGGCAGACCGTGTATAGAC
This sequence comes from Trichonephila clavipes, assembly GCA_019973935.1. Classification (NCBI taxonomy): domain Eukaryota; kingdom Metazoa; phylum Arthropoda; class Arachnida; order Araneae; family Nephilidae; genus Trichonephila; species Trichonephila clavipes. The sequence goes on from BMAU01020943.1 coordinate 242,718, forward strand.
GCTTAGGGCACATTAGTCTATATGTTCGTAGGCCTGTTAGATGTGTTTCCCTTACCGCAACTCACTGTCGCCTGCGATTAACCTGGAGTAGAGATCATGCATCGTGGACACCACAACAGTGGTCTTGTGTGATGTTTTCCGACGAGTCCAGGTTTAGTTTGCAGTCTGATTCTCGCCGGACTTTAATATGGAGAGCGCCAGGTACCCGTTACCACCAAGAGAACACCATTGAACGACACCTTTACGGTGGTGCAGGATGGCTCGTTTGGGGAGGAATTATTCTTGGTTACAGAGCTGATCTGCATATTCAGAGTGTAACGATGACAGGCCACATCTATCGGGATGTCATTCTGGAACAACATGTATGTTTGTTTCGGGGCGCCATGGGTGCTGATTTTCTGTTTATGGATGACAACGCTCGTCCTCACCGTGCAAACATTGTAGACGAATGCCTTCAATCGGAGGATATCACCCGTATGGATTGGTCAACATACTCACCGGACTTGAATCCAATAGAGCATGTGTGGGATATGCTTGGCAGATGAATTGCAGCCCCTCAACCCCTTTCACCTGTCTACCGGAACTTCGGAGGGTATTGCTTGATGAGTGGTATAGTATTCCCCAAGATAAGATTGATAATTTGATACTCAGCATGCCTAGGAATTGTACGGCCTGTATTGCATGGTCCGGGAGACATACGTCGTATTAACAATCATACTAACCATGTTATACTGTTTTTTGTAAATAGGTTCTTTTCTGAAATTTGCTCCAGGGAGTAAAAATCGCAATTTTTATTAATTGTGTCAAACATATAGCATATTTTTTGCTCTTTACCTTTTGTTTAATATATAGACTTTACAAATAAGTCAAATTTGTTTTGCTTCTGTCTCCTTCTTTGCCTGACCTTCATTATTCTTAATTTATGGACATCAGTGTATTTGTTTTTAAACTGAGCTTTTTCCAAAAATGAAAAGATATTTCAGTGTGTTAGATTAGTGTATAAGAAATGTCGTATTTTCTTTACGTGTGTACATTTGTCTCCCTGATTTTCGTTTGCTTTTGTTTTTGGAATAACCTCTTACACAGTGTTATTGTCCATTGCCAGGGTCACATTCAGCAAAGAGTTTCTCAAAAGTGTTCATTGTCATGTGTTTTGAATATCTTAAGGATATGAACTCAACAAATATTCATGTAATTTTTGAGTTTCTAAACTTGGTAATATTGCTGCAAATCCGGCAATGTCGTTAGGAACCGAGATTTTGAAAAAGCGCAAAAATGGATAATTCTCATGATATTTAGTGTCACTTAGATTAGAATACATGTGTAAAATTGTTTTAAGGACATTTTGACAAAAAAAAAATTTAAAATACAATATTTTGGCAAAAAGAATTATTTAAATACAATATTTTGGCAAAAAATTAATTTAGAATAACCTTTTTTTAAAATGTTCTCTATTTATAAAAAATGCTTCTAAAATAATAACATTTTTCTTATATAAAGCAAAGACTTCTCCAGAGAGTCTAAACTATGATTTTTGAAAAATTCACATTAATTATTTTCAGTGTTACAACCAATTGAAATAATTATCGACGTTTTCTTTTAAAAAAAATTTCTTCCCTCTGTCGTCGTAAAACATGGATAAACTCACTTCTAAGTTATATATTTCAAAAATTCTAGTTGAGACTCTGTACAGAGATCTGAGCTATTTACAGGCAAAATATTATTTTAATAGAAGCAATTTTCACAAAATGAGATTTTTTTTGAAAATTCATGTTCATTTTTTGCCAAAATATTGTACTTAAATAATTTTTTATTGTAATAGTATTCTTAAAACAATTTTATACACATTTTTTAATCTAAGTGACACTAAATAACATAAATATTATCCGTTTATACGCTTTTGCAAAATCACGGTTCCAGACGTAGTCGGATACCTTATAGATAGAGAAGTGCATCGTTGGTTCCAAAAGTTTTGGCCTGGTGATTTTTCCTAGAAAATGAACCACGTAAAAAATCCAAAACTTCTGTAAAAAATGATATTCTGAAAGCATTGATGGAAATGAATTCAACTGTATCTATTATATTGCCAGTACAGTGATGAAATGCATGAAAAATTTTAAAATATGCGCTCATCACTTGTTAATTGGCTTGGCATCAAAGCTCGGCTACATACATCATACAAAAGAAATGCGAAGTTAAATGAATTAAAATATGAAATTGTGCAGCAGTCAACTTATTCACCGGATCTTTCGGCAATCCGCTTTCGTTTTTTTTTAAATATTTAAAACATGCTGAGTGAGTGACTGAATATTAACTTCGCACTGTGTTCAGTTACCCGAGGACTTAAGACAATGGACCTCGTAATTTTGAGCAAAAGTCAAGTGACGAGGACAATACCTGGGCTGGCACCCTTCCATGCCACACCAACGGGAGGACGCGCGCGCGTTTCAGCTCTCAACAGATTTAACGTGTATTTTTTTCCAACATGGTGGGTCTATTGTGGTACGGGTTTGAACTCATGATTGTCCAACCACAATCCGATACCTTGAGTACTAGGCTACCGCGATCACCAAAACATGTTGAATGAAATGCGTTGAACCGTATGAAGACAGTCTGTAAAATTCCACATATCAGAGTTTATCAATTCTAAGCATCAGAATTTCTTTAAGACAGGCATATTTGCTTTAAAATTTCGTTGGAAAAGATGTACTGAAGAAAAATGAAGTATATTTTGATTAAATAAGCAGCTTTTAGAAAAATATATGTAGCTTTTTAAGTTAACTTAAAACTCCGACATTACATACGCATCAACATAAAATATATTGCATATTAAACAAAAGAAAAAATACAAATTTGCAACTAACGAGTGACATTCTTTTTTCTCTTTTATATATTTTCCTTTCCAAAACACTCTTAAATTGTGTATCTGCTTAATTTTGATTTATTTTTCTTTTTTCATCACATTATTCTCAATACTTTGTTATTATAATCTGCATATTGATTGCATGATTACACTTTGTTACTACTGCTGCAGTCTGTTATTGCACTTTCTTATTACTGCTGCAGTCTGTTATTGTCCTCAAATTGCCACCCCGCTTACTCTAACTTCTGATATTTAAAAGCTTTCTTATTTGCATCTTTCCTTCAAGCTTCACTTCTTGGATTTGGTTGGAAAAGAGTTGAAATTAATTCTGGCCCCAAAGAACCCAAAGGACATGTTAAGGAAAAGACGCGTGAGCCTGTCAAAAAGTTGATTGGGTTTATTAATGCGATTCAAAAAACTTCTGTTTGTAATTTTACCTTATATTTTCGAGTTTAAGTACCTATAAGTGTGAACAACGTAGTCTTGTACTGCCTATATCTCATTTATAAGCTGTCTTTTCTAATATATATTGACATTGTACTTCAAACCAATAAATACTTGACATCTTAAAATCCGTGATTTATTTTTTAGAAACATGAGAAGAGTCACGTAACTTAAGTGAATCCGTATCTTTTCAGCTATACATTCTTTATTCAAGAGTAAGATCAAACATGAAGTAAAAGTTGCAGTAAATCTTAAAATATTGTCTGATGAGTAATTCAAGTCTTAGAGAGCTATAGAAGTGAAACTGCATTTTAATTAAGGCAATCATATTCCTTACGAATCTATCTAGAATGCCTATCGATTCGACAAACGCCCGTCAGACAGACCGGACGAGTGTAATGATTTCGTTTAGAATAGATTCCAGTCGTAAAAGTTTGCACAGATCCTTTCAAAATAAAGGTAATGAGCGCCTCGTAAAATCCTTTCGTTAAATAATAATGTTTTCCTTTCATTAAATTTTACATTATTGTAGTTAGACGGATGAAAATTTAGACTTTAACATGAAAAAGGCTGTTTTTAATTGAGTTGAAGTTAAAATAAATTTAATGAACAAGGTTTCATCGTTTCTCCTTTAAGCAGTTCTAAATTTTATTTATTTTATCTGGCCTAATCATATATAATTACTTTTACATAAATTATTTATTTCAAAATTATCTTAACTTTTTCGATAAATAATAATTGAAAATTTAATATTTTTAGCAGTCATCTAGTGAACGTAATTCATTTTTAAGAAAATTAAAAAACATTTTTCCTTCAAGCTTTAATATATTTTCAATAAATACTTCAATTCGGACAAATTTAAGAAAGAAAAAAAGAACTGAAATGAATATTCATGAAATAAGAAAACAAAAAAATGATGAACATGTTTTTTTTAAAAAAATCCTTTAATATCCTGTATTTAAAAAATAGGAAAAATTTAAAGTAATAATTGTGTGTGTGTGCGTGCGTGCGTGCGTGCGTGCGTGTGTGTGTGTGTGTGTGTGTGTGTGTGTGTGCGTGCGTGCGTGCGTGCGTGCGTGCGTGCGTGCGTGCGTGCGTGCGTGCGTGCGTGCGTGCGTGTGTGTGTGTGTGTGTGTGTGTGTGTGTGTGTGTGTGTGTGTGTGTGTGTGTGTGTGTGTGTGTGTGTGTGTGTGTGTGTGTGTGTGTGTGTGTGTAAGGATAATTAAATTAGATTAAAAATTAGATTCCTTATCTAGCACTTAACTCATCTTTCTCACTTCACATCTTCAAGTATCAAACTAATCACCCATTTATTTCTACCGAACATATAGCCTAGCCAATAAACATGTCTATTTCCAGATCGTTAGAATTAAAAGTCCCTATATGTCAGCCTTAACTTTCAAGTACAATCACAAAATCCGCGATACTTACCACATCTGTGTTTTAAGTGTTAACCACTTAAAACACCCCGTGGCGTGCTTTTTCCTCTCTACCCCCAGCGTCAGAAGAGATGTAGAAATGATTGAATAAAGATCCTTTTAAAAATTAAGTCTGATTCTGACTTCAAAAAACATGTCATATATATATATATATATATATATATATATATATATATATATATATATATATATATATATATATATATATACTTTGTATTCATCCATTCAAGTTCAAATATATTTTTTAAACTTTTAGTGGATGACACTTGTTTTTAATACAGCTTTTTCAAATATTAATTTATTATTTAAATTAAAAAAATAAGTAGTGTTCGCACACTGATTCTCTACACATTATTTATAATCTCTAAAAGATTACACCACACACATTAAATAGCTAGGACTACGATAAAACGAATTTTATTCGAGCGTTCTCCATACGGTCTTACTCTTACTCTGTTTACACATACACTGAACTCTAAACACATTAGCACCCTCTCACGACAAATATTCACTTGTTGTTGTGGGTGTCACAATAATTATTTGTACAACACTGAACAAATAGTAACAAATAAAAATAATAGTCCAACAGCATATATAGAAAGGAAGATATTTCTTTGTGTCCCAGTAGTGCAATGGATAGATAGTTGAAGTTATAATGCGAAGGTCGTGGGTTCAAATGCCTCCGGGGATGGCCTAATTTTTGAGAAAATTATTTCCTTTATACTATACTATTTTAATAGAGTAATTAAATTTAATATATGAATAAAATGTACAAACAAAAAAAATAGTTCATCCCCATATATAGAAAGGAAAATGGGACATTGCATGAAAATCACTTTCTATTTTGTAATTTAATATTGTGATTTTGCCATATGTATATATACATATTTATATTAATTGAAACTATTTAATCAAAAGTAACTAAAATAAAAAATTTCTTGGTTGACCTAAGTAGGAATTGACTTAATTTTTTTTATATTACTTTTTTTATATACGTGTATGTAAGTACTTTCAATATAAATCGGCATTCACAGTATTTATTCTTCAATTCCTACTATTATCTCACACTCTCTATATATTTATTTATTTATCTTGGTGGAATTTTCAATCGTTAATAAAATACATTTCAAAGCGCTCATTTGAGCTGAAATGTTATATACGTGATTATTTTGGATGACAATACAATAATTTAATTATAATTAATAAAAATTAATTGATTAAAACTAATTCAAAGAATTACAAATACAGCCACGTTGGTTTCATTTTTGGAGACATAGATACCCTTTTGCGACTTGTGTTAAAACTTGAAAAGGTTTTTTTTTTCTCGCGTTTTACGTATTCAGTTGAACTGAAATTTTAAAAACACGATTGTTTTGGATGACAATATGATAATTTAATGATAATTAATAAAAATTAATAACCACTTAATGTTGTGATTCTGTCATATGTATATACATATTTATATTAATTGTAATTATTTAATAAAAAGTAGCTAAAACAAAAATTTTCTTTGTTGATCCAAGCAGGAATTAACTAAAAAAAATTCTTTTTGGTTTTTGCTGGTTTTTGTATTATCAAAACTCAGAAACATTTCTAGTTATATTTTTCTCAATTTGCTGCTTTTTTCCGGAAAACTTGAGAATTTTTTACAATTTTTCAATGCTTTCATTTTTTAAGATTTATTTCTTATACAGATATATCTGGGCCTTTGCTTCATTTATTTTTAATTTTCGTTGCTTATAGTTTTTTTAAATTGTGCGTGCGAGTGAGTGAGTGAATCAGAAATATAAGAGAAAAGCTTTAAGAAGGTTGACTAAATTTAATATAAACAAGTAATCCACCTGTTAACGTACTCACTCAACACATATCAGGAATTGTTTTCTATGTAGCTTTCTATTCAATACCTAAAAGAGGAAATTTAACTTTTTCTAAGCTATCAACCTTATATCATTGGTTTAATGAGCTTTTTCCTATATGCATGCTTAAGTTATTTTCTGAAACATTACTAGGATGCTCGTACAATGCTCTTTACACATAAACGATGTGTTTCTGGTTATTTTTGAGGAAAGGCATGTCAGATTTTGATGGTATCTATAATGGTACTGGAAATGAATATTTTGAGTATACATATTCAATACATTTCTTATCAGAAATAATATGTATTTCTCAACCAAAGTAAAAGTAGATATTCCAAAATTTCCACCCTAGTTAAAGATTAAGGCGATCTTAGGAGAACATCAAAAGTCTAGTCTACAAATAGACTATAGATTAGAGCATGTATCATATTTAAATGCATGGTTATATATATATATATATATATATATATATATATATATATATGAGCAAAGGTACTGGTTATCGATTGACTATTTCAAACAGCAATTTAAATGTGAGAAAACAACTATCAGAAGATATTAATAAATTTATTCTAAATGTTGCAATTAAATATAATTTACCTACTCAGGCTTTTAAAGAATATGGTTTTCATGTCCTCAAGGAAATGAATTTTAATTTTAGAACAAAAAATGAAGATTGTTATAGAAAAATTAAAGGGACCAATAGAAAACTTACAAAAACACTTTGTGATCGTTTATGTAGATAAAGTACCAGGAAATTATGCAATTATATGTAAATATTATTATAGTAAATTAATAAATGATCATATACAAAATAATAATGCATATGATGTAAGTAAATTTAGTATGAAAGAAATTAACAACAGATTATTTGCATTTGGTAAACAATTAAATATTTCTAGCAATAAAATTATATATCCCCATATATTTCTGACTCCTAAATTTCATAAGAATCCAATCAAATTCTGCAGTGTAACAAATGGGTTCAATACTTATATATCAAAATCGGGAAGCATTTTACAGACCATATTACAAGATACAATAGACAAATTTAAGGATACTTCTATTATAAAAAACAGCCATGATGTAATAAAGAAAGTTGATCAACAAGAGGTATTTTCTGTGTATGGGTTCGATTTCGAGGATTTATTTAACTCCATTAAAATAGAAGATATAATTCAGGTACTTTCAGTTGCATATGAGAAATATGATTTGAATAATTACATTAGTTATGAAAAGTTCAATACACTTATTCGTTTTGTTATACAGGAGAACTTCATTATTTTTGAGAACAAACTTTATAAACAAATCAAAGGATTGCCTCAGGGTGGCCCGGCTAGTAATAGTCTCGCTAACCTATATTTACACCATTATGAAATAGTTCGAAGAAAGGAACCCTCTTGCCTCTTGTTGAGATACATAGATGATTTAATTGTTATAGGTCATGATAGAGAATTTAAACCTAACATTAATTTTTATCCGGAATACCTAAAATTAATACAGACGAATTTTAACTCAAACATAGTTGAATTTTTGGATTTGGATTTAACTATTATTGACAACAATTTATATAGCAATATATATGATAAAAGGGAAGCATTTAAATTCAATGTCATAAAGATACCAAACTTCAATAGTTGTCTTCATATATCTGTATTTAGAAATATAATTTTAAATTTTCTGTTGAGAAATAATAATTTAACAACGCACAATATTGATAGATTCAAAAATATCCAGAAATTTATATTAATGTGCATACAAAATGATTATCCCATCAATTTCCTGAGAAAATATATAGATCAGAAATATTTCTTAAAAATATTTTTAAACTCGTAAATGCACAAATCCACCACACAACATTAGGTCCACAAAGTCAGCTTGTTAGTGGTCCAGCTGTGAAGAATTTGTGCATTCCACACACATGTTACATTTTAATATACATTCCACACACAGGTTACATTTTAATATACATTTTAATACACACACAATTAAAACAATATTTACACGACTATATATACACTTTAAAATTATTTATTACCAGTTAAACATTTATGTCCAATCAGACATTTATGACCAATCAATCAAGCAAGTCTTTTGCATGTGATATGGTTTGCATCTGATGACAAGTGGTCATACTCTGGTATTGGATCAAGAATCGATTGGATTGACATGGATGGATGTTATGAACAAAATATGTGTATTTGATATATTAAAAATGAAATGTCGTGCAATAAGAAATGGATCATATTCTTGATGGGATACTGTTTGGTGAGTCTTTAATGATTTACTCTATTCATTTGTGAATATACTGTATTTTTAATGATTTACTCTATTCATTTGTGAATATACTGTGTTTTTAATGTGAACATTCGGTTTTTAGAAATTTTTAGTTTGAACTTTCAGATTTTTTAACTTGAACTTTCGGATTTTTTAACTTGAACTTTCGGATTATATAACTTGAACTTTCGGATTATATAACTTGAACTTTCGGATTATTTAACTTGAACTTTCGGATTATTTAACTTGAACTTTCGGATTTTTTAACTTGAACTTTCGGATTTTTTAACTTGAACTTTCGGATTTTTTAACTTGAACTTTCGGATTTTTAACTTGAACTTTCGGATTTTTTTAACTTGAACTTTCGGATTTTTAACTTGAACTTTCGGATTTTTAACTTGAACTTTCGGATTTTTTAACTTGAACTTTCGGATTTTTTAACTTGAACTTTCGGATTTTAGATAATTTTTGATTTGAACTTTCGGATCTCAAATATTTTTTGATTTGAACTTTCGGATCAGGAATTTATTTTTTCTACCTTTACAACTATTTTAAAGATGTGTGCATCATCTTGGAAGTTTGATGGTTCACTTATATTATGTACTAAATTGTTTTTAAATTTTAATATTGCAATATCTTTCGGAATGTGATGGCGAATAGTTTTATTTTTCAAGTATAATGATTTAATTTTAACTTTTTAATTTTTTTTTCTGAAATTTGAAAATTTTCCAATTAAATTACCAAGTTGCAATAGGGGGAAGGTTGGCGCCATCAAACTAGTTTAACCCCACTTATCGGTCCTAAGTCCGAGATTGCACTTGGATATTTTATAAATTTTTATTTTATTTTATAATTTTTTTAATTTTGTTTGAAAATGATGGAACATTATCTTTTATATTCGCCATTGATATTCTGAAGTGTTTTGGTATTTTGGGATTCATATATTTCAATTTTTAAATTGATAATTGTGATTGTTTTTATATATTTAAATATATATATATATATATATATATATATATATATATATATATATATATATTCTTTCAAAATAAATATATCTTTCAAACCATTGCTTCGATATCATTGAACCGTTTTGTTTTTTAATCGATTTTTCTTTCAATGTCAGTTTTTCAAACAGTTTATCCAAGTTTAGTTTGATCGCAATGTTTAAAAACTTGTTAAGGCATCGATGTTTCGATTTCAGATAATAGGATTTTAAAGCTTAGCTTCATCGAAATGCACATGGATATTTGTAAAAATTATATATGACAAAATTATTAGTTTACTCACCATTTCACATAAAATATTCAAGCTGCTAAAAAATAGTTAAAAATCACAACTGAGACAAAATTGTGCCATACAAATTTTTTGGACCACTCAATATACACATAAACATATATTTATACTAAGCATAACTTTCTAAACAGCTTTTAAGGATTGTTTATCATCAAACACATTTGGAAATACACATTTATATAAAATATATCACTTTTTTTTCCCATGTAAGTTTTTTTTTAATCTATACGTAAAATTCTTGGGAGATACACATTAAAAAGATAGTAAAATATTTTTCTTAAAAAAAAAGAATTTTGTTTTGTTATTCAAAAATTACGGATGAAACACAAAATTAGATAATTCTGTTTTGTAATGTCTCTATATCATATCATATATCACATCTCTTCGCCATAAACAGTTTTTTGCATCTCATATAATGGATCATTATATGCGTTTTTTTTTACACGAAGAGAGAACCAAGCATTTTACATTACTTATTTCATATTACATTATTCTGCGCGATTTTGTCAAAAGGGTTCGCAGATGGCCTTATAAGAAGAACGGTCCCTAGTAATGTGTACTGGCTTTTTCCCCTATTTGATCTCTCTTATAGATGTAATTTAAATATTTTGCACATTTATCAATCAAACTCCACGAGTATAAAGTGTGTACGATCTGTGCAGATAAAAATTAAATTTTAAAAAGTTTAAAAAAGTATTCATTTTAAAAATTTTGAGATCGATGGGCAGAGTTTCTAAGCTAAATAGTAAAGAACTGTGTTTATATTGAACAAAATATTAAAAATTCTTTTGCCATTAAAAGTTTCAAACGAAGTTATTATTAATCAAATCTACTCGAAAAAAGCAATTTCTTATGCCAAATGATGATTGGAAAGCAATATTTGAAATGATACATATCTACGATGAGAGTGTTCTTCTGAAACTGAAACAGTAACGGTCTTATTTCAAGTAACGATGAATTCCAGCAAGTGGATAATAGCTGTCTTAAACATCTCAAAAGTTTTTGAAGTAAACACGAATCAGAATTTAAAAACTAGAATTACTGGAATAGAAGGCTGTTTTGCAGATGCTATATTCACAAAAATGAACATTGAATATGATATAGTTTTTACACTAGACAATGAGTTTGGACACGAAATAACAGCTGGAAACTGGACAGGCCTCGTCGGACTGGTACAGAGGGGAGAAGCAGATTTGGCAATTTGTACTCTAGGGATTAACGAGAACCGATTTAAAGTAATTGATTTTAGTTTCCCATACGCATCTAGCAGATTAACTTTTGCTGCCTTGAAGCCCTCTGAATGGTCGAGAACTTGTTTACTGAATTTAGTTGACTTACCTACCTGGATGTTATTGCTCTCCAGCATTTTACTTTCAACTGCAATGGCTTTTGACGTGTTAAAAGGTAAGGCTTCTTATCTTGAGGTTTCACAGTTTCCTTGGAAACATATTGAGACAGCCTTTGATGTTGCACATACAGGAGCACGAAAAGAAGTTTCTTATAGGTTTTTGGCTTCTATTCTCATGTATAATGTCATCTGTTTTTTCCAGTGTTCTTTTATGCTTTCTAGCTACCCCAACGAAAGTCGCGCCTATAAAAAACTTTAGAGAACTTTTCAAAGCTGTTGAAAGAGGGACTCATCGAGCCTTTTCTGTGAAAGGAACTATTGCAGTTCCCTTCTTTATGAATTCCAAAGAACCCTACCTTCAAATACTAGGCAGATTGATGGAACAAAATAATTGGTATATTCCACCTGGTGAAGCGTGTAACATTCAAGAGAAAGGCGAAGAATCAATCATGATTGGTTTAGTGAATATTTACTGTTCCAGTTTGGAGTTAAGTTATTTCAATCTAGAATTTTGATCTCAGAGGAGGGTGCATATACAGTTCCTACAGCCTTTGCTATAAGAAAAGATTTTTGCTGTACATCACAGCTTAGGAAAGTAATGTCAAGAATGGTAAGTGCTGGTAAGTGGTGCTCTAAATTAGAAATTTCAAAGCACAGAATCTCGCAGCTGGTTAATGAAGAGAACTTGGACAAGGAGCGCGTTCTTTCACTTGAAGATTTACTTGGTCCTTTTTCCATATTATTAATGGGTTGGATGGTTTCATTTCTTGTATTTTTAGGAGAAATTGTTTTTTCAAATTGCGTAAGAAGAATATTTTAGAGGAATACAGGTAAGTAGAGTATAAGTATGTCTAAAATACAAACTTCTTCCTTTTCACTTACCATTTAAAAAACAGAAGTCTAAATATAAGTTTAAATCATCACGCTAGGCTTTCAGATGTCCCTCATTAGTATGTCTCTATGTATGTTCTCTCTTTAGTATGCATTTTATACTGCTGTTGGTTAATAGGTACTGATAAAATGATTCATATGAGACTTGCCCAAAATTTTGGATTCTTACTATTAAAGAGCAAAATTCAAAATACATTATTATTACGATGTTATCTTGCTTTCAAACTCAAAAATTTCACAATTTGGAACATCAATGCATTTTTACTAAAACTTTTCACTCATTCTATAATACTTATAATTATACGTATAATTGTTCAGATCATTATGTAAGCAGTGAAATATTTCATTTATGTATTAATCCGTCACGGATTGTGTAATATACACATCTCACTTTCGTTATCTTGCTCAATGGAAAACTAGTTTTTTTTTCTCGACACCTGATGAAGGAAATGTCGAATGGTCCGAACAAACAGCAATAGTCTACTAGTGTTTTCTTGTGATATATTACCTGATATAGAAGAACTATCCATCACCATCATACAAACAATATGCCTGTAAACAAGAGTATGGAGCGACGAGGGTAGTGCAATCAGTGCCTCCAGTACGTGAATCTTTCCAGCAACCTTTCGATATATATCTGCATCACTATTACTTAGTGGCATACAGTACGATCACAGATTTCTAAGAATTATAGTCAACAGTATCTCTTTTGGAAACATTTCTTCTTCAATTAAATACAGAAGTGGTCTCGATTGATGCTAGTATTTTTCTCCGTGGCACATTGAAACTACTCAAGCAATACAAACACATGAAAAAGTGCTTCAATTATTTCAAATAATTTGGTGTTCATTCATAATATAAAGCCTTTTTGCTGCTCTAGAGATAAATCTGATGTGTGTCTGCATGGAAATGCTCCCTTACTGTATATCCCATCGCGGTATGCTCTCAGTAAACATTCACCGAAGTTTACATGTTTACTTCATGGTGCTGTATTTTTTGTAGAGAACAAAATGTAATTGATTATTTTGGTGCATACTTTGAAACAAGAGACAGTCCAAATAATTATTTTTTCTTTAATCATTTTAATAGCTGGTTGTACTTATGTAATAATTTTCTGTGATTATGCTTCATTATCAAACAAGATTTGTTTAAATACAATGGTTGTTTTATAAAACATGTTGCTTCATTTGAGCAATAGATGAAAATAAAATAATATTTCTGAGTTCGAATTGTTCGTTGTGCTACACTGAGCTTCTGAGTACGTCGTTTTGCCATATATTTTTGTTATTCTGCCTGATGTAATTGAAAAAAAACATTGATTGAGAAAATAAATAGAAAATTTCAATCGATGTTGAATAAAATCAAATATCACCTTCTGTGAATATTAAAAATTCAATAGAAATCGGGCTGTTTATGCTATAATTATGAATAATTCTAGAAATTTCAATTACAGGTAAGTGCATAACTATTTATAATTTATCTTTTTGCTAGTTCTTTTACCAATACTGATCAAAGAAAAGATCTTTCTCGAACCAAGTAACGAGAAAGATATTTTTTTTTGTCACTTCACGTACCTTCTGGGCATTTTTAGTTTTCCATTTTCAGTATAATCTTAAAATTGGCAATCTGAAAGTCATACATAAAAATCTTTGATTACCAAATTTCCATTACAAATTTGTCTCGGTTAATTTTCAAACTAAAATTTTCTATTATTGAAAAAGTATATTTATGGGCAATATAAATCAATAAGAAATAAGAATTGAGATATTAATTCTCTTGTACGGGCAATCGATTTATGAAAATTAAAACTCTTTTTTCTTTGTCTAAATACAATCGAAGTTGAAGAGACTGGTATTTTTCAGTAAAATCAAGTTTAATAAAATTTGAGAAATCCAACCGGTTCCTAATGATATATTTAACCTTTTTGTGAAGACCATATGATATTTTTTGATAGAACCAGTAAGTATTGAAAAGGATTTTAAAATTTCCAGTAATAATAATTTTAAAAAACTGAGATATCTAATAACATACAATAATGAACTTTTCTTAGAAGTAAGCAGTGTCTTACATCTACTTCAAGGAAAAATGTTGCAAAAATGAATAAACGAAAAAAAAGATAAAAACGGTTTCAACGATTCTTTGCCTTTAAGCTTAAGCAAATGGTTTACGAGGATAATTATAAATGCTAGAATTATTCCCTATTTTACAAAGTGGTATGTGAACCAAAAAATAATTAGCTATTTTGAAGACCCCTCACCATGTTTGAAAGACCTCTAAAACCTTTATAGAGGGAAAAAAAGAGTTTAAAGTGTTCAAAAATAAAGTTTCCAGCTTATTAGAACTCTCTAGGTACATAATTGAAATACATACACAGCGTGAGTCTCTAAGTAAGGTTTATTTTAGCTGTCTTTAATTTCTTTCCATACAATAAGTAGGATATTCTAGAATGTCACCAATATTTACACCTCATAAACAGAAACAAAATTTGGCAATTTTTCAGACATTTTCTTACTTCAGATATTATCCTAACTTAAAGCTTTTCCAAGCAAAAAATAAAACTGTTTCAGGGCAAAATAATTTTTTTTTAATTTGGGAAGAATTTTGGTTTCTAATTCTTAATTCTCTTAAGCAAACAATAGTTTATAAAAATCATATATATACATATATATATACCCAACACTTTTTGTACACGTTTTATACGTTCCTTAGAAAACTGTACGAAGCAATCGCGCAAAAATTACATACAACATATGGTAAATTTGGTTATATGTTCCGCAATTTTAAAAAATCGTTTAAGATGAAAAATTTCAAAATATTTTCCCAAAAAACTGTTAAAAAAAGTAATAAAATCCACAAACAGACACACACACATGTCATAAATTTATAAAACAAAAACAACTCATTTTTGTTACAAGA
Organism: Trichonephila clavipes; assembly: GCA_019973935.1. Taxonomy (NCBI): domain Eukaryota; kingdom Metazoa; phylum Arthropoda; class Arachnida; order Araneae; family Nephilidae; genus Trichonephila; species Trichonephila clavipes. The sequence continues at coordinate 258,048 of BMAU01020943.1, forward strand.
GAAATTAAAATTTGTGTGTAGTGAAAATACAGTCTGTAAATACATACAACATACAAAAATTCAAATTCAAATTAGGAGCAAAACTACTAACAATTATTCACCGCTCCTTGATACGCGTGCACGTTTATTACCAACTGGATCAAAAATGATATCATCAGTAGATGTGTCAGTACGTCAAGCACAACTGTCGGTTTTGATTTAAATGAAGAACATTATTTGTTATTAACGGCCTCTGTTGAGTTTTTGTTGTTACAAATTCTTATTAGCGCTATCTTTTTGGTTTCTCAAGTTGTTAATATAATTCTTTATACCCTGCTACACAAGAATACGTAGAAATTTTAATCTATGCCATAAGTCAGGATCATGAGTAATAAAATTTTGTTCTATACTTGTAGCAAATTTTAAGCACTCGCGAATTAAATCAGCTGTTAATTGCTGAACTTCCTCCTCGATATTTCGCCAGTATCGACTTCTTTATAATTATAAACTGCCATAAACTCTTTCAAATCATCCTCATCCAAAGGGCATGAGTCCCCAAATTTTTATGGGACTCGTGCTAGAAAGAAAAATTTGGTTAATTCGTGTACCGTAATATTTCAAAATCGTGTAAGAAAAGAGCTGGGTGTATATATATTAGACCGAATATGGACTGACTATTAGAATTTTCCTTTATTAAGATAAAGAGATAGTGGTGTTATAACGTAAGATCTAGATTCTAATTTCCCCAAACTGGCTGGAATAATATATTGTTTTTAATTCAATAAAAAAATTATTTATTAAATCTCGTTCAAAAAATTTTTTAATTTAAAATTCATTGATCCTACCACAGTTCATAATATTCCAATACAACAGCGTTTCTCAAACTGAAGGATGCGGCCCCCTAAGGGGGGGTGATAACTTCTACGAGGGGGTGCACGAGCATGTTTACAGACGAAAACAAAATATTATTTTTAAAAAATTTATTAACTTACTAAAAGTAAACAAAAAATTACATTCTGACATAATAAAATAAAAAATACACATTTACACTGATATAATACACTTATAAATGCACTGCACAACGTATTTTGAAATTAATTTAACAAAACTAAGTTAAGAACAAGTTTAATAATTAACATTGACTTGTTGAGATTATCATATATAAAATTATATACAAAAAAAATATCTATCTTGATAATTTGTACGGTTTATAATTAATTCCTTAACTGCCGATTAAAAGTCACGTGATTCACTCTGCCATCGTTTTTCACGTAAGTGCGTGTATGTGATGTATTTGGGAAGGAGGGAGAAAATGAGTAAATAAGCAAATCTTTTGAAATAAGTAAATCCTTCGCTAACACTGTCAAGGTCATTTTACTGCATTCCAAAGATTTCGGAATAATTTTATATATAGCAGTGCCCACAGAAAAGATCGTAATTCGGAAAGACGTAAATATACGTCCGGGGTAATTAAAACATTGGCTAAGAGAGTCGTTAATATACTTCACCTCTCTCTCTCTTCTTCAGTGTCTCAACGGCCCTGGGTGGGCTCTGGACTTCTCCAGAAGTTTTCTCCAGGCATCTATACTTTTGGCAACTTGTTTCCAATTTTTGACCTTTAGAATAATTAGGTCTTTTTTGACACAGTCAATCCATCTTAACGGAGATCTGCCTCACGGTCTATTTCCTATGGACTTTGTCACAAAGATTTTCTTGCAGCAATGACATTTATATATACCGGGGGAAGAGGTTAAAGTCGTTTTAGCTTTAGCGTCAAAGTATAGTATTATTGAATTCAATGCATTGTTATTAAATGTTATTAAATGGAAAGGAGGGCATAAAAATTATGATTGAATATTGGGTAGCAAATATTGAAAGTTTGAGAAGCACTGTAATACAAGCTTATTTTTCCATTAAATTGGTTTTGATCGCGAATGCATTCAGGAATACTTCGCAACGAAAGAAGAATGAACACTCTGTTGCGGAATCTGGGCGGAGACAAAAAAAAATCTCTCACAACAACCCCAAGAATACCCGAGGGGGTCATTGCCAGTTCCGATCTCTTTTCCTGCCTGATTTAAATCTACAACAAATTTATTCATCGAACGACCAAAAAGAGACCAACACCCCACTAAAAAACAAATTTATTTATTTAAAAAAAATACAGCTACCACCCACACACAGACTTTAGCGTGACCTGAATGCAAAACCATTACGAAAGGAAAAGCTGGACTCCATAAATATTTTTCTTCCTGTGCAGAAGAACCACATTTGGAATATTCTCAGTTACTTCTAGTCGAATATGACGGCTGTTTTCTGCGTAGTTTCATTGGGTCTCTGAGGAGTTTGAGTACGGAGAAAGAGAAAGTTGGTAGACAAAATGAAAGGTTTATAAACTCCCGCGAGAAACATTGGAGAATGTATTTTTGAAGTGAATAAAGCTTACAATAGATGTCGGAAATTTGCGTGAAAAAATTTCACGCTCAATTTTATCATAGTTGTTTTACAGTGTTTATATACAAAGTTTCGAATAATGAAATAAATATACAAGGAAAAATTATTATACATGAAGTAAAATAACTAAGCCTCTCATATGTTTTCAAAGATTGCTGTTTATTGAATTTTATTTCAAAGTTATTGAATAAGTTCGGATGAAACACCATGCATTAATCTCTTTAATCTGATATAAATCCAACATTTAAGTGCTGTTTTTTATTCTTAAGACATATTAGCAGTGAGAGTGGATATTATATTAAATTTCCTGTTATAAGTTTCTTACCATATTAATATACAATCAGACCTCTATTTAACGAAGTTCTAAATCCCGAAAAAAAGTTTAGAAGTGATTCATCTTTCGATATACTTTATAAACCGCTTGTGACGGGCTCGCGCGTCTTTTCTTTAACATGTCCTTTGGGTTCTTTGGGGCCAGAATTAATGGCAACTCTTTAGTTAAGAGTAAGCGGTATGGCAATTTGAGGAATGTAAACATAATCTGTGGTTCAAGCGTGAAGGAGTTTTGTAAAACGTTACGTGGCGACTAGTAGAAATCATACGTGATAGAGATCCATTGAGTCAAGGTGCATACCATTGCACTCGAGTAATTACAAGGCTTCTTCTAAGATTGTTGCGATCGTTACTTCTAACTACAGTAAGATAGGATTGACTATTTAATATTATGATCTGTGATAGTATTGGAATTGAGTTTAGGCGAGTCAGTTATTGATAGTGGTCCGGGTTCGGTTAATTTGGTATTATATATATATTGTGTGTTTTGCCACTGTAGATTCTCTCACATATATTATTATAATCTAATTTGTTAAAGGATTAAGTTAAATATCTTAATAAAGTCATATTAAGATAATGTATGCTTCTAGTTCTTCCGTTAATCCTACACCTCTAGCTCAAACTGATAATCAAAGAGATGTTCACCCGACGGGGGAAAACGCTTAAAACAAATTTTACGTTTATAAAAATTATGTATTATTAAAAAGGTAATTATCCACGCTTTTTTGTAAATTAATATCTATTTGTTTTATGTATCCCATTCATCAAAAAGAAACCTACTAGGAAAACAAAATTTGTCCAGAAATACACGGTATTTTCAAATTAAAAGAAGAATTTTTTTATCACAATTGATTGAATTTTAATAATTTTTTTTAATTATAACCCTACAAGTAACTTCAAAAATATATTAACACATGCGACATTATATATAATTACTGGTAAAGTATATTAATTTTGAGAGTTTTATGCGTTAAAAAAACTCTCATAATACGTCTAACATCTTTGCAATGCACCAAAATATCCTTCAGTCATATTTTCTTTATACAGTAATGTACGTCGAATTGTTTTAAATAATTTTACCATTTCATAATACGAAGGTCAAGAAATATTTGGAAATAGGAAGAATAAAATCGAAAAACAAGGGGGAAAGTTTGTTATATACAAAATGCACTTCACTTTTCGAGGACTATTTTACGAAGAAAATCGTAAAATGTTCTTGGTTGCAGGAAAACATTTGCAACAGAGATTCATTAATTGGTGGTTCGACTGTATTATAATATTTATGCATATCAAAATTAATTCCTATTCTTCTTCAAAAAGTCTTTAAAGACACCTTTACAAATTTGTAATGCTCTACATTTAAGTTAATTATTTTTTTAAAGATAACTAATTATGGTTCCATTTCTAAGCTCTCTATTGAGAATCTGAAAAATTTAAACTCTTCTAATGAAATCTACCGTAACATGGAAAAAGGTGTCAAAACCATATCATAGCATAGCAAACTTTGCTAATTGTGACATCTTCGATGGGAGTGAACCCCCATCTTCCAAGTCACAATAGGTTTTATGGTTTTACCAGCTGGTCAAGGACAAGTGCCTCACCCATCGATTGTCCCTGAATGTTTTACGATCAACCAGCTGTGGAATGACCGGTGCACGTGGCCATGGGGCCATTGTTTATTGTCTGAACTCCGGGAGTGGAGTTAGCAGGCGGGTCGGCATAATAGACTTAAGAGTTCGGCGCCCCATTGACAATAGGCGAAGCCTATCTTAAAAATAACCATGTTGTCTTTTTCTAGTGTTGTATGAAAGTTAATACTAGAAACAGGTGGCGTGATGGGCCAGTGTGTCCAGCTGCGGACAAGGAACTATGGCGCCTTGGACCAGACAGCTCGGGTGTGTTTTGGCGTGTTATGCGCCAATAGGACGAGGGAGGTCAAGAGAGACTTTGCTGACCGGCGAATAAGAAGGAGCGAGGGGCGTGTGGTGAACACACCCCTGTTGTTTAAAAAGGGTTGTTTTTGAGGAAAAGGAAAAAGACCGGAAAAAAACCTGGAGAGAGAAGAGACCCGGAGAGAGAGAGAAAGAGAAAAAGACCGGAGAAAAGAAAAAATCCCCGAGAGAGAGTGAAAAAGACGATGAACGCCGGTGGCGTTGAGCATGAGTATATGAACTGACCACACCGGCTTGGCATTTAATCTGGATTTATATTACTTCATTTACAAATTGTTAGCAAATAAAGTTTGCTTTTATTTGTATATTAAGCTGTAAAGATTTGTTTTTTGATGGATAGCTACTCACGACGTTACATAATATAATTTCAATTACTTCTGTTAATGTAATCTAAAACAGCTTACGTAATCAATTTTAATTTTTGGTAAATGTGATATTCGAAGCTCTTTAAACATATATAATTGTCCCTTTAGTAAAGTGTTTCTATATTTAATGATCTGCATTTATTATGAGGGGTAATGAAATATTAATGGGTAATAATTTATTTAATATCACAAATTGTAATAAAAGTTTGTTGGAATATTGAGGATATTTATGTTTACAAAAAATATAGAATTCATTTTAGAGCATTACATTTTTCACAAAAAATTGTGGATTCTTCTTCCAAATTTGTTTCAATTTTACACATAAGGCTGCATAAAGAATAAATCGAAGAAACGGGTGCTATATATTCCAAAAGTAAAATTAATATATTAGCTGAAAATTTAATTGAAGATTTATTTATGTTTGTGTTACTTTCCTTTGGCATTGGAAGTAAAAATGTTGCCAGTAATAAGATATTTAAAAAGTTGAAATCTGAAATTTATAAAAGTGAGTGTAATCCAATAGTTCATAATACAGTTGCATTATTTTATACAAGGAAAAGTAGAAAATAAATTAGTCTTTATGAATATAAAATAATGCTTCAAAATTTAGATTTCATATGTTGTTATGAAAATGATCGATACTTTAAAATTACATAGTTTCAATTGTCTTAAAGTTATAGATTAATCCTTGCTTTTTTCGATGCCAAAAAGTATTATTGGTTGTTATTGTATTCAGATACATACAAAAAAAATATTGAAAAGAATTTTGAAAGTTTTATTATTGGTTTAAAAATTTAACTTTCAAATTTTTAATAGCAAAAATTTTAACATTTTTTAATCTAAAAACAAAGAAACATTTACAATGTAAATATATCAGTCGTTTGAATTTACACAAAAGTAAAACAATTTTGTATTACCATAGCCTCCACAACAAGTTTTTCTGGCCGGGTGGCGCAGTTGGTTTGGCACTGGTCTTGTACGCTCAAGTTTCTGGGGTCAACCCCGGTCCAAGTTGTATGATAATGGAGCATGTAAAAGATCCCTTGAGTGCCTACTTGGCTTGGGTACTCTCAAATAAAATTAAATTCCTGCCACAGTTTCGTATCGTCAGAGCTCAGCTGCCTCCCTCTGTGGAGGAAACTGGGTGCCAAAATTAATTGCACCGTTAGTATTCTACCTATATTGTGCCGCACTGAAAAGAAGTACCAGCTGTCGGGAATTTTGCTAGATCTGTAATGGAAAAACACCAATACACAGTCCAATTAGAAATTTTAAAAAAAAGAATAATATTAAGGTATATATATATATATATATATATATATATATATATATATATATATATATATATATTATTAAGTTGTGATTGATTTTTATATATTTAAATATATATATATCCGACTACGTTCGGAATCGAGATTTTGCAAAAGCGTATAAATGGAAAATACTTATGATATTTAGTGTAACTTAGATTAGAAAATGTATATAAAATTGTTTTAAGAATAGTATTACAATAAAAAATTATTTAAGTACAATATTTTGACAAAAACTGAACATAGAATGACCCATTTTCAAACTATTCTCCTTTTGTGAAAAAATGCTTCTATTATAATAATATTTTGCCCATATATAGCTTAGACCTCTGTACAGAGACTCAATTAGAATTTTTTGAAATATATAACTTAAAAGATGGTTTATCCATGTTTTACGACAACAGAGGGGAGATATTTTTAAAAAAAAACCGCCGATGATTATTTCAAATGGTTGTAACTTTGAAAATAATGTTACTTTTTCAAAATTGATAGTTGAGTCTCTGCACAGAGGTCTGAGCTATATACAGGCAAACTATTATTATAATAAAAACATTTTTCACTAAAGGAGAACATTTTGAAAAAAAGGTTGTTTTAAGTTAAATTTTTGCCAAAATATTATATTTAAATAAATTTTTTTTGTCAAAATGTCCTTAAAACAATTTTATACATGTATTCTAATCTAAGTGACACTAAATATCATGAAAATTATTCAATTATGCGCCGTTTTAAAATCATGGTTCCGAACGTAGTCGGATACCTTAAACAAAATAACAATAAAATTTTCAAGCAGATTTTTGAAATATCTACCATTCACCCCAAACAAATAAAAGCAAGAATATTTTAATTTGGTGGGAATTAACATTGTTTTAGGAGGTACTTCAGGGCTACTAATGATGTTACTGTAATTCAAAATCATAGTCAAATAATGAAATCATGATTATCTTTCAAATATGAGTACTTCTCAAATACTTTAAAATTATTTTAGTTCTCGTATAAATATAGTATGTATGCTAATATAAATATGATTTTGGAATTCAGAAGCCTTAGGCACAGAATCAAAAAAACTTAAATTACCAATTCATTTGTACTTTTAAAGCTTTGTTAAGCCACTACAATATTGGGCTCAATTCATGATGGTTACATGATAAAAATAAACACGTGTTCTCTATTGAATTCAAAACAAGCATCTAACTAACATATTTCTCGTCATTAAATCTGTAAGACTTAGTTAAAATTTCATGTTTTCATAAATTTCATTTCTTAACACTTCATTCCATGCAATGTTAAGGGGGGAAATCTTATTTTATGCATGTTCTTTTAAATAAAATGCATTTTGTTTACCAATGTGCATTATTATTGTTGAACAAGTAACATAAAAAAAATTTTAAGTCACAGTTCCTACTAAGATCAACAAAGAAATATTTTATCTTAGCTACTTTTTATTAAATAGTTACAATTATTTACATATGTTAGAATCACAAAATTAAGTGGTAATTAATTTTTATTAATTATCATTAAAGTATCGTATTGTCATCCAAAACAATCGTGTGTGTAAAATTTCAGTTCAACTGAATGCTTTAAAACGTGAGAAAAAAAATATTTTATAGTTTTGACCCAAGTCACTAAAAATGAAACCAAAGTGGCTGTATCTGTAATTCTTTAAATAATCAGTTTCAGTCAAATAATTTTAATTAATTATAATTAAATTATCGTATTTTTACCCAAAACAATAGTGTGTACAAAATTTCAGCTCAAATGAGTGAGTGAGAAAAAACCTTTTCATGTTTTGACACAAGTCGCCAAAATGGTCGCTAAGTCACCAAAAATGATGCCAAAGAATTTTTAATTCTTTGAATAATTAGTTTTATTAATCAATTTTTATTAATTATAATTAATTTACTCTATTGTCATCCAAAATAAACATATATATAAAATTTCAGCTCAATTGAACGCCTTAAAATGTATTTTATTAACGATTGAAAATTCCACGAAGATAAATAAAAAGATAAACATATAAAGAGTGTGAGCTAATAGTAGGATTTGAAAAATTAGTACTTTTTAAGAGAAAATTTCTGAAAAGATTGAAAGTTGGCAACAACGAAGCGCATGAACTGATTAGCGTGATAGCTTTTATAATGCGACTTTGACGTCACATGAGATTTTGAACTAGTTGGCAAAAAACACATAATTATCTTTATCATACGATTATGACGTCATATGAATTGAGCCCATTCTCGTGCAAGGAGCAAAAACAACAATTCTCTATTTCAGTATTTTAGGAATTTTGAAAACAACACACGTGTTACGGTTTATTACTTTTGCGTCAAAATGAGAAATTTTTGTTTTCTATGAATTCAAATTCGTACTATAATTGTGTAGGAAAGCTTTTTTTCCTAACCATAAACTAACAACTCCAAACGCAGGTCAAGTCATGAAATAATTCGGCAATACATGAACTATTTGAATTTGGAGCAAGTACAGCCATTCAATTTCTGGCCTATCTCGAAAAATCAGCATCAGTAAGAGATAAAAGTAATTGTTGTATTTATGGGACATTATGTTAAGATGATAAAATCTCATTTCCTCTCCTACTCTTCTTCCTGAAACAAACTAAACTTAGAGGCAGCTAACCTAAGCCCCACCGCGAAAGCTTAACATTACCTCACCTCTTTTATCATCCAGACCCCCAACAGCGAAAATCAAGGGACGAAAGTGTGGAATATAAATTGTCTGGGAGAAAGTTGCTGTCATTAGTTCGTCATCATTTTTCCCAGTTATCCGCCAGAAACGGAAGACGCTTTCACGCATCTCTTTGCCTTGCGGGCCATAATAGTAATGGAGCGGCATAAATTCTTTCGTGAGATGGGAGTTTAATTTTTTATACTTTGTGGAATTTTTCTGATATGCTGAGGATAATACACACACATGGGATAAATACGAAGGAAAGATATTTCTCTTTCTTCGGATAAACAGCGCTTGGAAAAGATCGTAATTATATAACAAACAAAAAGGTTAAAAGATTTTTACGGCATTTTAAATATACAGTTGGACCTCTATATAAGAAGTTTAAGTCCCTAAATCCGAATAAAAAGTTCGTTATATGGAAAATTCGTTATATAGAGGCTCATCTTTCAATTTTCTTTATAAACCACATAAAACAAATTTTAAATTCATAAATACTATACATTAAAAAAGTAGTTATTCATACCTTTTTGTAGATTAATATATAATTATTTAATGTATATCTTGTATAAGGTTGATTTAGAATCAACGCGAATGATTTTAGTATGGGAATAAAAGTACTAATTAAAACATAAACATTTATTCATAACGCTGCATCGTAATACAGTTCAGTTACAGCCATTTCTGTTCTTCATTGATGCCAACTTTCGTTTTCACAAATAAACATAAACAAAACGATTACAATTATTTCATCGATATAAAATGAACGTTACACTTGCCTATAAAAATAAGAAAGAAAAACTAAATGAAAAGTTTCTTGACGCCTTTATCCACTACCAGAAGTATTAAAATATTTTTCTTTGATGCTCAAGCACTTATGTTTTGACATTTTTCAGCTACAGGAAACGAAGTTACCAGTACAACTCATAAATACCACAAAGGAACGGAGACTAGTACAAGGACACGAGACTGCACAGTGAGTGAAAGGAGATATCGAAGATGTTTTCATTGAACTGGACACTGTGGGCTAAGGGTTACACTTCTTGGATGAAATTTCCATAATTCTATTGCTCTCGGCAAGTTAGACACCTTAAAAACCAGTTCAAGATTTGTGACCACCATAAACTGTGCAAAAAGAGAGTAACACTCGAAATATCCAGAAATACTTCAAAAATAGGGAGAAAAAACTTGAATCACAAGAGAAAAAGTTCGTTATATAGAAAAATGCTCTTCGCAAATGGGAGGTTATTTTACGAAGAAAATCGTGAAATGTACTTGATGTCAGGAAAAAGTTCGCCATATAGAAAAATTCGCAATATAGAGGTTCGTTATATGGAGGTTAGACTGTAGAATCTCCATTTTTTTTTTTTTTTTGGTAAATAGGAAAAATTCTAATATTTTATTATTTATGGATAAAGTAAATTCTATATTTGGACTTAAGGATCTAGGAAAAAGATGTGGATTAAGGTATGTCAGTAATATCTAGTTTCTAAAAATTAGGCTTGGTTGGTAAGAAGAGAGGATAAAACTTGTTGAACAGGGGGTCCGCAACGGTTTAACTGTGGCGTGCCAAACCATTCTACCAATACGATTCCGCGTACCACAGAATAGGACATTTGTTAAGTAAATCGATTTGGGTGATAATAAATGCAGAATTAAGGAATAGAGGTCAATAATATAGGTTTCTAGTCTTATAAAATATTAATTTATGCATCATTTAAAAATATTTATTAACATAAATATTTCTTCAGCAAAAAATTTTAAAATTTAAAATTGTACATATATTATGTATTTTTAAACATATATATATTTAAATAATAAATAGACAACATACAATATAAGTATTTCCCCTCATTAATGTCAAATAAAACAATTTTAATGTGAACTTAGTGCTTGCACCACTCTACATTCATATCACAAAATCTGGAGTATAATTTTTGATTTTCAATATGACACGGTTTTGAGTATTCAGTATTTAAGTAATTTCTTTAAGGACTCGAAATATTTTTTATATGAGGAAAGTTTTTTTTACTTTGGACTTGTAGAACCAAAAGCAGAAAGCAATATAAATACAATCTTCAATCTTATCAAACAATATAATCTCTGCAGCAATGACCTTCAATAAATTGCAAAATAACTATAAGTTTATCTTTATAGTTATATTTCAGATTTTTTGGGAATTCCGTAAATGCCATAATTATGAAGATGTTTATCAAATAAGGTCCCTTACAAATTTATCAACATCCATCCACCCAAAATTGACAAATTTGTAGAGTAGTGCCGAGTGTCAGTGTGAATTGTACTGCGTGCCACATGTGGCAAGTGTCCCATAGGTTGCCGACCCCTATTGTAGAAGATTAAAATTATCTTAAAAAGCCGTATATTGATATAATGATAAAAATACAGTATTAATTATTTTAAAAATATTAATTTAGAAGAGACTAAGTTACATATATAACCATTATAAGACTATCTTTTTCACCGATTCCAACGTGTTATTTTAAAGTATTTTGGAAATTGAGACGGATTTTTATAAAAAGTAACTTACTACCTAAAACTAATTTGACATTTAAGACCATTTTTTGGTGAAAAGCATGTTTCCTACTATCCACTGGTAGCTATTCAAAGATAGGACAAATGATGGAGTTTTGCATTTCCCATTAAAATGCATATTATATTACACAATATAATTTGTCACAAACCTTCCGTCGCTTATGGATTTGGATGCACACAATTAGGAGACATTTTAACAAAATCTGCATCTTTATCTTACGCATCAATTTTAGCTTAATACGAGGGAGAAGCAACTTAATAACTAGCCTAAATATATTAATAGTAATTCTTAAATTACTTAAATGTGAATATTTATTCTGCAGCAAAGACGATCTTTCTCTGTAGAGATCTCGGCTCTCCTTACTGAATCTTCTATGACTTGAATTATTATAACTCTATCTTCAACATCAACCTGACGACCATCGATTGAAAGGTCTCTATCATGACAAATTTTCAAATAATAAAATTTATAAAAGGCATTAAGAATTGAGGGTTCCTTTTTTTCAAAATGTTAAGAATTTGTACATTTTGTTTTCAAATTGTTAAGAATTTGTACTTAATATATTTTCCGTGAAATTTCGGAAAACAGAGATCAGCATTTAGGAGAACATTACACAAGCATATCTTTTTTTGTCTCTAATGGAGCTGCGGTTTGGTTTTTGTACCTTTGCAGACCTAGTACATTCCCCAGGAGCTGGTATCTCTTTTCAGGACGGTGCCATATAGGCAGATACCAATCACCGCAGGTAATTTTAACACCTAGTTTCCTCATCAGAGCTAGGCACCTGAGCTCTGAACATGCGAAATTGTACTTAAGAATTTAATTTTGTCGAAAGTACCGAAGCCAAACAGACACTCAAGGTATTTTTACATGCCTCAAAATCATACGACATGGAGGCTGTAGATTTCCTGCATCACATGGAAATCTACCAACTTGGGCCAGGATCGATCCCGCAACCTTAGGCGCAGAAGGCCAGCGACAAACTAACTACGCCCCCAGCCGGCTCAACAAGCGTTCTCTTCTCTTGTGCTTTTATAGAGCACAAATGGAAATGTCCATATGTTTTTTTGTAAAATTGACATATGGTCACCGTATACAAACGTATACGTACGTATGGAACTTCAGTCAATTCTATGTCATCCGGAACAGTTTTCTTATTCCTCAGGAAACTGTATGTCGCTCTTTTGCGGTCGTGATTTCAAAGTTCAGAAATCAGTTGCCATACTAGCCGAAATACTGGCAGGACACATAATAGGGGCCCATTCGGCATTTAAAAATAAACGTAGTTGACGAAAAGTATACTTATATTTTGGCCTTATAAAGTTAAAGAAGGAGTTGTTGTTGCTTATGCCCCCTGATCGACAGTAACATCAGATCAAGGTCCACGAAATTCATTGCGGCTAAAGGTTATATCTGTACGCCTGTCGTAAGCTTAGCTTTGAGCACCATGCAGATGACAGTACTATTTTGCTGGGTTTCACCCCAATTTTGACGGAGAACACTCTGGAGATGGTCAGGCTCTCTTCCCTTCCACCAACCTCACGCTTGTGGCTCAATGGCTATTTAGAATATCCCCATGCACGAAGGCACTATGTATTTATAAGCATCCATGCCTTCTCCAAGATTCGAACAAAGGCCCTACAGCCCCGCAATCAGCGTCACTAATCGCTATACCGGATGGGTGGCGTTAAAGAAGGTAAATTATGTCAATAATTTTAAATCTTTTTGGTCCCATGGGCCAACTGACCGTAAATTTAAGTTCAGAGTTCTGTACACGATTTTCCTCAAAAATGCTCTAAAGTTAGAATATTTGTATATTTCGTTTTCATAACTTAAGTTTTAAATCAGCTGAATATTTTTGCTTTTTAAAGGTCAGCATTTTTGTTAAAACCATGAGAAAGATCCTCAAGGATACGTGTCATGATTGAAAACTAATAACTAGCGATGTTCCTGTCAAGTTACTGTTAATGTAACCATTCTTACAAAGACCCATCGAAAGAAATTTTGGGGCCTGTTTGTCAAACGTTAAATAGAACTAATTCTGAAAGTTCTTATGGGGCATGCTATAAAATTTAGAAGGGAGAAATACTAGTGTCTGTGTCCTCTTTGTCACTGCATTGTGACTCAAATTATAATGTTTTTCACCGAAGACCTCATTTCAGAGTAAATTCTATAACGCAATGTTAATTTAAAGAAATCTAAGCAATGAGCTTTGGTATTGAATTTTTTCCCCTTGATTTAGTTGTAGAATTGGTGGATTTGTAGACTGAAGTCTTTTATTTGAATTACCGTAAATACGGCGTATAACGTGCACTTATAATTTCAAGCTGCATTTTTTAATTTTGAAGTATATTCGCCGTATAACACGCACCCCATTTTTTACAAAAGAACCTGCAATGTACGTTAGCTATGTCATCATGTTTTAAAGCTATTTGTTTGAAGTTTCCTTGTACTTATAGTATTTGTTATCCAAGGATTTTGAAAAAATAGTATATTTCTAGAAAAACAACACTTTATGTTCAAAAGGTATGACATTTCTTTTAAATAAACTGTATTCCAATCTTTGTACAAGTGTAAGTTTTTTGAAGTGATTACTTCTATTGGCGCGTTTTGCTGAAGAGTGAACTTGAATGAACACCACGATAGGATATCTAACGCTCCTTTGGCTTTTATCATCTTGAGTTGGAAATTCTGCTCGTACAAGGTCATCCGCGACAAACACCCCACTAAAAATAAAAGGTGACTCCCGCCCCCCCCCCGCCATTCTGAAAAGGTGTAGTTTGATGTGCGATTTTTTCTAATCCTAGTTGAAGCATGAAAATGAAGAAGAACGTAATATTTTTAAAAAATAGGCTTAGAGAGAGAGAGAAATCATACACTAAAATTAAACAAAATGTACACATTTTTATAGAAGTAAATAGTATAATTATCATTAGCAATATTGCAGTGAATTTAATAATAAAAATCTATTTTTGTTAGCGAATCAGAATAGCAATGAACAAATAGCTCTATTAATCACATTACTTAAACATACGTTGAGTCTAAAAAGAAAATTAAAGCAATTAAAATTTTTAAATTACAAAATTAAGTATACAGGTATTAAGAAAAAGTTATATTAAATAATTTAAATACAAGAAAACAAGATATAATTAAAAAGACTTACATTGCAGTAGCACCGGATATATTTGTACAAAACTACCATACAATGATAAAAGAGCTAATATAAGTTAGAGATTATGTGAAATAAATCTTCTAATTAAATCATTTTTAAAGGTTTTGACCTAGATTCTTCTCTTTCCAATCAACTACTTGTCTTACTGTCTTTTTGCTTAAATTAATTCATGGATAGAACTGAATATTGTTAAATTACAATCTAAATTCACAAAGCCGGATCGGGTCTTCTGAACAAATTACCTATTATTTTAAGTGGGAATTTTAAAGTGGATTTTTCGAAAGACAAATTAAAGCTTTTAGTTCATTCTTTAAAATCAAAATTCAATTTAATTATGTCAAATGATCCAAATGAAAGCACGAGGAAGTACGGAACAACGCTTGACGCAGTTTTTTTACTGATATTTTAATAAAATTTTGTATCTTAAGTATATTTATGACCTATTTCAGCAACCATAAACCTATTGTTCCCTTCTTAGAATACAATTAATTCACAAATATGATTGTATATTTCGCACAAAAATATTACTTTATGAGTACAGAAATATGAATAAATAATTTTATAGGACAATACTAATATTCCCTTGTTTTTTATTCACCGAACTAATCCCTGAAATAACAGTTTAAAATTTGCAGTTATCACTTCTATCGTGTGGTCATAAGCACACGCATTTTTTTTAAAACATATCTTTTTTATTATTATTATTTTTGAAGCTATCATTCTCTTATACCCGGCGTATAGCACGCACCCGTAAATTTCGATCTTATTTTTTATGTTAAATGTGGGCGTTATACGCCGAATTTTACGATATTTTAATGAAGATTATTCCGGTAATTTCTAAGTAAAGCTTTTCAGTTTTCCCAATATTAAAGACAGTACATTTCATGAATAGTTTTTACTAGTTAACGGCTTTTTTTAGCTCGATTAAATTGGTTGTCATATTATTTAAACTAAAAATTAAGACCGAAACGAAATATGTGCACAATTTCTTAAACATGATAAATGCCTATGTATTATCTACCTTATTTCATTTTTTTATTATTTCTAACATTGAACTGAAAAAAACTTCCTAAAAGTTTTAATACAGATTTAAGGGGCAAAATGGTTATTCACCTCTAATTATATTTCTAAGGCTATTGTTTAATTGAGATAAAAAGGAAAGAAATCTTCTTGCTTGATTTAATTTCAGAAAATTAATAGGTGCACATAAAAATATAATTGCTTGTAACTTAATTTAGGTTAAAATATTTTTGATTAAACCAGGGTGTGGTAAATTCGGAAATTTATCTAATTGTGATAGATTTCCTGTCCAAGTTAAAGTACACATCGGTAAAATTAGTGAACTGGTACATATAGTTCCGTAGAAACACACAAACACACATTTTAGAAGGATACAGAAGACAGAGTAAGAAGTACTCTACATCTATTGAATTTAAAACAGCCAATACAGTTAATTTTAACTGTACCTTGCAGAACTTCAATCGATATTTACAGGGCATTAAAATTTATCATAAAAAGGCTTTTATAAATTCTGACTATTATTGACAGATTTTTAATGTATGCTCAACCAATAGTTACAATTTCCTTTTTCGTTTACTGTTAAAAGAAACAGTCGATAAAATTACGTATTTTATTCACTAAAAATGGTTATCAATCTGTTTAAAAGACTCGAATGAATTCCAAATTGTACGAACTCTTTTCTCTGTGAGGCTTAATATATGATTGATCCCCACTTTTCTCCCAGTGAAGCACTGAAAGGGGAGGTCTGAATCATTTATCAAAATCAGCCAACATGTCGGCGAAGACAATAACCAATATGCTATCATGTCTGTAAACGATGAAATAAGTTTCTGGCCTTACGGAAACCAGACGTTATAACTGACGAGGAAAAATAGATGCGTGTAGAGAGTTGTAGAGGCAACAACAGTCAAAACTAATGTGTTGTAGTAGCGCAGCAGATGGAACTCTCCTTACCAGTACATGAGTCCTGATTGCCAAGTAAATATTCCATTTTCTTATATTTAAGAAATACTCTGATTCTTTATTTAGTAGAGGTTGTTTATTTTAAATATTATTACATTGCGAGAGAGAAAAGCGTACACTTTTTAAAATGGGTATTTTTTACTTAATCACAGCAGATTGTGTCCCTCAAATATCTTAAGTGTCTTATTAACTTATTGTTGTGACTCGAGAAACTATTTTTCAATTTCAATATTTTTTTTTATTTTTCTTTGATAAGCAGAATAAATTAGGCTATTTACAGTTATGAATTAATGAAGCTAGTTACATGAAATGACTAATTTTTTGAGCACGCGCTCCGTAAAGATAAAATATTATACAATTTTTTTTTCCTAACGTAAAACGTAACTACTTAGAATATTTCAAAAACTTACCGAACTTAAACTCTGTTGCCAGATTCCAAGTGAATAAACAAATGCGAAGAAAATATTAAATAATATAGAACATGAAATGTTGAACTTATTACAAGTGGGAACACTTATAGTTCAATATATTATTTGAGTATCTCTCGCTTTGCTTGTCTTATGCCAAAAAAAATACGAAGACACTCTATCACGCTGCTGTTGGTTTGTATAATTTTCGTATGAGACCATTGCACTCGTTTCAGTTGCAGTTTTTATTAATTTTGTTCAATAGGGATTTTTTAATAATAAGAAATAAAACAAAACACAGTGGTAAGCATTAATATATAGCATAGCCGTGGATTGTGGTACGGTAGAAAAAAGGAGCCAATGTAAAAAGATAGATAATATTTCGATTTTTTTAAATCATCATCGTATCTATAAGGACAAGAGATAATTTTTACATCCGAAAAAATGTTGTATACATATCGCGATGACATACGAACTCTAAAATATTGGAAGAAAGTTGTTTCAACATTTTTCTCAGAATGGTGCTATAAACGCTTATATAGTACATTCGGAAAATTGTCAGGGTAAAAAATTAACTTGACTGTAATTTACTTCGAACTTTACAGATGCCATAGAGGAGGAATGGTTAGGGAGTAAAAATACCTCAGAAAGAATAGTTGCCTGGGCGAAACATGCGACAGTGTGAGGTGTGCAGTAAAACAAATGGTAATGGAATTAAACGATCCAAATTCATTTGTGCTATATGTGAAAAAGAAATTCATTAAATTTCTGCAGAAAAACATTTTTGTAATATAAGTTATGACGAAAACGATTTCTGTTCGTCACAAAATTACTTGTTACATAATAATTCGATTTAATTTTATAAGCATTATTACTATTTTCCGAGAAAACTAAATAACAACGCATTTCATTTCACACTTCTAGCAAACTGAAAAGAAATTTCTTCGCACTCAAACGTTTAAACAAATGGGATATTATTAAACATAGGTGTTTGTTTATTAGAAAATTGTAGAAATTATCAGCAGTTCGTTCTGAATACTAATTGTTGTTCTAATGTCTCCTGTATGACGGAGTCAGGTCGAAGCTCTCGAAATTTGTCACGGAAAAAGGCTAAATTGTATGCCTGTTGTACTGAAGACGCCACTAACTATAATTAACAACCAATCTTCAAGGAGTGTAAGGGATGTTAAATTTCTCTAGAGGTCTGAAAATATAAACAGTTTTCAAACAGGTATAATCATTTTAAATTTTAATTAAATGATTCGAATCTTTTACACATTATTTAAAAAAAAGAATGAGGCTTCAGAAAAGTATAAAATGTTTAAAATATAATTATAATTTTAAAAATCATAATCATATGAAAATTCTGTAATAAATATTAAGTATTTTTTGCGTTGCTTTCGCTATTTTCTAAAATAGTAGCCTCTGATGTATAAAACTTTATAGAATTATAAAATGCACCAAACTCTTTAAACCCTACCTAATTTTAGTATTATATATCTTTTGTATTTCAAAATATTTGTAAAATATTGCAATTTTTTAAATATCTTTTAAAAATGTATTTTTTTATTTATTAAAAAATTCATTGTTCTAGGAATATAATATTTCTGCAGTGTAATAAGAATACATATTTAACTTCATAAATCAACTTATAGCTAGTAATTAAAGCTACTATTCTAGACAATAGCATGCGCAACTTAAAACTTCTTATCGAAAAGTTTCTTATTTTCATATGCTTATAATTTTAAAAATTATGATTCTATTTTTAACCATTTTATACTTTTCTGAAGCCCCATTTCTTTAAAAATAATGTGTAAAAATTCGAATTATTTCATTTAAATTTAAAAGAATTATACCTGTTTGAAAATTGTTTATCTTTTCCGACCTCTAGAGAAATTTAACACCTCTTAGACCCCAACAACTAACACACCTTTACTTACAAATTTTAACTACTCACACCTTATTCATTACAAACTACTTGTATATATCTCTCACCTTATTCATTACTAATTTCTCACACCTTTTCTAACACCTCACAAACTCTACTCTCTCAAACACTCTCCCTAAAGCCCCTCTCTCTCCCACTTCATACACACAACTCCTCGCATTCCCGGGGAAACATTTACACAACGCCGCTGCTGATACAGCGCAATCTATAACCTTAACACATATTGTTAGCCATATTTTTGGGCACCATTCAAGTGGCAGTACGATTGGCTCGGTTCCACCTGAATTCTGAGGGAGTACACCTTGGAGGTAGTCAGGGGCCTCCAACCTCACTAGAAGACTTGCAACTCGACGGCTATTTAGAGTACACCTATGCCACAAACGCACTGTACATTTACAAACACCTAGATAGGAATCCAGGCTCTCTGGGAAACAATCAGCGTCACTAACTGCTGTACCGGAAAGGCAGCTGAATGCTAGTAATCTGCAAGAGTAAAAAAAAACATGTAAAAATTTGATATGCATAAAAACTAATTAATACGCAAATTTTTCATTCGTATTTATTCAAAATAAAATTATTTCTAATCGGCAGCGGATTGGTGTTTTACCATTGCAGACCTGGTACATTTCCCGGGAGCTGGTACCTCTTTTTAGTGCGGCACCATACAGGTGGATACCAATCACCGCAAGTAAATCCTCCCCAGAGGTACCTGAGCTGGTCGATGCTAGTCTGTAATAGGATTTAATTTTGCCGAGAGCACCCAAACCAAACAAAAACTTTAGGGATTTTTACATGCTGTATAATCATACGATATGGGCGCTGTCGATTTTCTGCATCACGAAAATCCACTGACTTGGACCGAAGTTGAACAGCAGCGTTGAGTACAGAAGGACAGTTACAAATCAACCTTGCCACCCAGCCGGCTCAATAAAACTAAAATAAAGTTAAATAAGCAACAAAATCTCACCAAACGTCAAAAAGACTCAATTATTTTACTTTATGTAAAAGGTTTTAGAAGTTTCACCTTATAATTCACCACTTTAAATTTTGACCAGAACCTAATGTACAGTTCTCCTCAAATTACATGAGCAATTTTTGCTCAATAGTTCCACCATTTAATGGGATCTTTCTTATTCACATCAAAAGTACAGTATCGAATGTTTCTTGGAAATTTATATATATATATATATATATATATATATATATATATATATATATATATATATATATATATATCTTTATATATAAAAATCTTCCTCTGTGCGTGTGTATGTCACTAAACTCCTCCTAAACGGCTGGACCGATTTCGATGAAATCTTTTGTGGGTGTTCAAGTAAATTCGAGAATGGTTTAGATTCACAATTTGGTCCGATATCGCAATTAGTTAAAAAGATATTAATTAAAAACATTCAAAAAAATACAACTCAACATTCACCTGCATTGTTGTAACAACGCTATCGTTATAAACACGAAATATAAAAAAAAAAATTAATCAATTCCTATTTAGATCAACCAAGAAAAAATTTATATTTTAGCTACTTTTTATTAAATAGCTGCAATTTATATAGATATGTATATACACATGATAGAATCACAACTATAAGTGGTAATTAACTTTTATTAATTATCATTAAAGTATCGTACAAAACAATCGTGGATATAAAATTTCCTTTCAACTGAATGCTTTAACACGTGAGAAAAAAACCTTTTCAAATTTTGTCATAAGTCGCAAAAAGGGTCGCTAAGTCGCCAAAGTGGCTGTATTTGTATTCTTTAAATAATAAGTTTTAATCAATTAATTTTTATTAATTATAATTAAAAATTATTGTATTGTCATCCAAAATAATCATGTACATTTCAGCTCAATTGAGCGATTTAAAATGTATTTTATTAACGATTGAAAATTCCACCAAGATAAATAAATAAACAAACAAACAAACAAATTAAATATGTATAGAGATCGTGAGCTAATAAGACGTAAGTTGGCGTCGAACATTGATTTTCAGCCAAACTGGCCAAACCCGGTCTTTATTGTTACGAAAATGCAGACGATTCACACTTTTTAGCTTTTTTAATTAATATCTTTTCAAATAATCTTTATCTATGTAATACTTCTGTTCGTGTGTATGTAACTGAACTCCTCCTAAACGGCTGGGCCGATTTTGATGAAAGTTTTTGTCAGTTCCAATGAACTCGAGAATGGTTTAGATTTATAATTCGGTTTACAGATGTTTATTTAATAATTTTTTTTATTTATAAATTGTTGATCTTGGAATGTTTTACATTGGATCCGGCAGACTGCGCTACGATAGCAATATCAAATATTCAAAAATATTTTATTATAATTCAAATTGGTCCCGACAGTTGGTGCTGTGATCATTTCAGGAAAATATTTTGTCACTTCGTGTTATTATTTTGTTGAAATAAATCGTGTTTTAATTAAATTATTACATTCAGATGTAATTAGTGTTTGAAATTTTACTCAATGTTAGTCAAATTTTACTCAAAACGGTCCAGATTGTTAAAGCTTATTCATAAAAATTTGGAATTTTTACATTTAAGATGTGTGTACAGGACAACGTCTGTCGGGTCCTCTAGTATATATATATATATATATATATATAAACTTTTCTTTCATTACCAATTTTCTCTCTCCTTTCGCAACCTCTTTAGAGACCCAACAAAACTGTCCAGCAAACAGCCTTCTTATTCCACTAGAGGTAACTGAGAATATTCCAAATGCGGTTCCTACGTACCAAAAGAAAAATATTTATAGAATTCTGTTTCTCTCCTTTCGTATTAATTTTCATTCGAGTCACGCTTAAGTCTGTGGGTGGTAGTTGTATTTTTTAAATAAAAAAAATTTGTTGTTTAGAGTGGAGCTGGTCCCTTTTTGGTCATTCAAAGGAGTAAATTCGGTGTAGATTTAAATCAGGCAGCAAAGGAAACCGGAACTGGAAATGGCCCACTCGGGTATTCATGAGTATTCTGCAAGAGATTTTCTTTATTGTCTCCGCAAAATCCGTAACATGGGGTTTTTCTTTTTCCACTGTAAAATGTTCCCAAACGGGTTATGATCAAAACAAATTTATTAGATAAAAAGAACTTGTATTGGATTATTATGAACTATAGTACACTCAACATATTATTAAGCTTAGAAATGTTAGATTGAACTAGATGTAATAAATAAATTTTAAGAAATCCTTAAGGATGTTTTCGCCATATACACAAGAGAGTGAACATAACGCGGAGCGCACTTTCGGACAGAAAAATGCCTCAATTTTTGTAAAAATGCGTAACATTGTAACTCATGCATTTGTTTATAGTATAGTGTTTTTAAAATTTCAAAATATTTGATAAATAATTAGTTTTTCCTTTTAACATGTAGAGCATAGGTTCCCAAACTTTTTTGTCTCGTTGACCCTTTGCCATGTTTTTTGGTTTCGGTTACACCCCAGCTTACTTAATATTGAACTTTTGCAAATTTATCAATTTAAGTATCTTTTTGACAGCATGTGTGGTACTACTACCTATTTTAAAAGAATTAAATTTCTAACTGTAGTGAAGTATAGCGATTATAACTTAAGAAGCACATGTTAATGAATTAATATAAAATGAAATTAATACATAAAATAACTGAACAACAAACAAATTATTTTAATGAGAAGGAGGAATCTTGTGCTTCAATAACAAGTTTCAACTTTAAATATGAATGCAGACGGGTTTAACCTTAAATCTCCTTTGTTAGTAAGTGTTCATGTGTTTTTTTTTCCTTTTTTTGTTTTTAAAATAGACAAACTCACTGAAACTCCCTCTCACTAGGAAAAGGAATTAAAAACTTTCTCACCATATTCCATAATTCGCGACAAATAACATGTATTTCTTTTTAAAGCCAATGTTGCTGACATACGTTTCTAAACTTTATTTTAAGATTTTCGTTAGGGCCTATTCTGATCAGTTCCTATTGTATTATGACATTTTTTTCCAATACTACCATATGAACTAATTGTATACTGTGATACTACTATAAATAAAGCTATCTCAAACCTATTTTCAAAATCTGAATAAAGAGTATTTATAAATGTTGAACGTAGGTTAAATCGTTCTGACAGACAAATCTAGAAAATTCGTGACGGCCAATATTATACTTCTTAAGCTTAATTTTTGAAAGAAGTGCTGAAATGGTCCTTGTCTTAACAAAAATTTATACTGTGTCACACCAAGCAAACACAAATTAACCTCACTAAATTTAGTAAATAAATCAGTCAAATTGGTCAAATCTGGTTCCCATTAGATCAAATTTTTTTTTAAGATTAAAGTCACGATCTGGTTTTATAAAATTATAGACCCCTATTTACACTTCATGGAACCCCAAATTATTTTTTCGCTGGCGTGAACCACTTGAAAGTCGTCATAGACCCCTGGGGGTCTATATAGACCACTTTGAGAATCCTTTATGTAGAGGGATAGCTCCTTTAGCATTACGGTATAAGAGAAAAAATGCGAAACACATTTTATAAAAGAAAAAATGTGTCAACTCGAATGAAAATGAGTAGTACGATAAAATAAAGGATTCCCTACAGCATAATGAAGCAAGAATATAATATTAATGCTTGAGTACTTTTATATCTGAAAAAATATTCCGACTTTGGGTCCTATTCTTTAACATTAGCAGAAAACCGCCTTTATAAAATTGTACAATTCCAGTTAGAAGGGAATTAAGATTCTGCGTGCGTGCATGAGTGAGTGAGTGAATGAGCGAGTGAAAGTCACAAAAACAAAACCCATTAAAGTATATGAGATTATTAAATTCTATATAAATTGAGGAATGTGAATAACTTAAAAAACATTGAATTCAACGATTTTATTTTTTATGGATTATTCTGAGGTTTCTTTCAGTATATTAACTCTTTATCTACTGACGGTACTTATAAGTACCACCCACTTTAAAATTACATAGAATAACCATTTTTACGAAGCCGCTGAGGACACTGAGCAGGAATATTCTTTTAATTTCACTTTTCCAGGATATATGGCAGTGTAGAGGTTCGAGCAGTTGAGGGCGCTCTACTTCAAACAATTAAGTAGGAAAGGTCATTCAGAAGGTTTAATGATACATCGACTCTATTTATATCAAAAATAAACTATTTATTAACCATCAACGTCATCGTACTTCGGCCGCCGGGAGAAGAGAATTACCTCGCGTCGCTTAGCTCCGGCGCTCTTCCGAAACTTGTGACGTCATAGGCTCGCCTTCACCGATTGGTTAAGATGAGCACGTCACACAGAGCACTTTTGGGTAAAGGAATAAAATAAGCGAAACGCTACAGAGTATGCCCCCAGTGACCTAAGTCACGATTACATATATATAAGTTAGGATACATACCAAGAAATACATGAAAATATTGACAGCATACTCAATTGACATATTTGAAATATATGGAGAATGGTGCATATATATGCAGTATTACTGACGGTAATAGATATGCAGTGGTATACAAAATACAATATACAAGTGTATACAGAATAATAATACATGCAAAATTATAGAGAATAACAATATATGCAAAATTATAGAGAATAACAATACATGCAAAATTATAGAGAATAACAATATATGCAAAATTATAGAGAATAACAATATATGCAAAATTATAGAGAATAACAATATATGCAAGGTACAAAAAAATAATATATATAAATGTAAAAAAAATATGAATTACAAGAGTACAGTTTGCGTTTATATAATATATTCGGTAACTAAATTCTTGGGAAATCTGACCTTACGGCCGTATCTAGTGGTGTACGGTATAGAAGGATTGGGTGCAGCAGTTACAGGTTTCTCAATAATTGTTTGAGTTTGTACGAGATCGGAATGATCAGTAACGTCTGCCAGAAGATAAGCAGGTTTAATGCGATCAATAGATACAGTACTTTGCTTACCGTTTAAGTCGATAATAAAGTTTTTGTCATTTCTGCTAATTACCAAATGGGATCCAGTATAAGGTGGTGTTAATGGAGGATTAACCTTGTCAGATCTTAAGAATATATGTGAACAAGTTTTCAATGAGGGGTTGATATAAATATTTTGTGTGCCATGTTGAGCTGTAGAAACAGGATTTAAGGATCTCATTGTTTGTATTAAACTAGTTACATAAATGGAGTTAGCCGTTTGGTTGATGGAATCACTCGTTACAAGATCGGAAGGTAATCGTAACGTAGTGCCATAAACAAGTTGGGCACAGGTAGCGTTAATATCGTCCTTAAGCGCTGAACGCATACCTAATAGAACTATTGGAAGCAGTTCAGTCCATTGAATATGATTGTGAGCTTTTAGTGCACCTTTGAGGTGTCTATGAAGGCGTTCAATGATGCCATTTGCTTGCGGATGGTAAGAGGTACTGTAAATCCTATTACAACCTAACATACGGGTCAGTTCTCTGAAAAGATTAGATTCGAAGTTTGTACCACGGTCAGTTGTTATTGTGGTTGGACATCCAAACCCCTGGAAATCCATCCGTGCATCAAAGCACGAGCAGTAGTTTCCGCAGTCATATCAGGCGTTGGTATCACCTCAGGCCATCTAGTAAATCTATCAATGATGGTCATGCAAAATTGATTGCCGTTGGAGGGTGGTAGAGGGCCTATAAAATCCAAGTGTATGTGTGCAAAGCGTGCATCGGGAAGAGCAAATGTGCCAATGGGAGATTTTGTATGCCGTGTCACTTTGGCTCGTTGGCATTTAACACAGCTGCGAACCATAATTTTTATATCTTTGCGCATGCCTGGCCATACAAATCGCTTGGCGATTAAATCGATGGAGGCTGAAATTCCTGGGTGGGAGAAAAAATGAAGAGCTTTAAAAATTAGCTGTCGCATGCTTTTAGGAACAAAAGGTCGGGGTTGTTTTTGAGACATATCGCAATACAAAGTAACATCCTCAAGGGGAAATAATGTTTTTCAATTTCTAAAGAGGAATCATTGGAATTTAAAATTTTTTGTAGTTCCTCATCATCCGATTGAGCAGAAGCAAATTCTTTAAAATTTATTACAGTAGGCGATATTTCATCTATTTCAATTCGAGATAAGGCATCGGCAACAGTATTATCCGAACCTTTAGTATAACGAATGTCAGTTGAAAACTGTGAAATAAAATCCAGATGGCGCAACTGTCGAGGACTGCATTTTTCAGAGTGTTGCTGGAATGCATATGTTAAGGGTTTTTGATCAGTATAAATGACAAAAGTTCTTCCTTCTAGCATATGTTTAAATTTCTTTACAGAGGAATAAATAGAAAATAGCTCACGGTCATAAGTGGACCAATTCTTTTGAGATTTATTTAATTTGGAAGAGTAAAATGCTAGTGGTTCCCACTGATCATTAGATAGTTGCATTAAAGAGCCGCCAACTGCTACATTCGAAGCATCTACCCATAAGCTTAACTAAACACCTGGAATGGGATGCTTTAAAAGCGTTGCTTTAGCGATTGCTTCTTTTGAGGGCTTAAAGGAAAGAGTTGCTGCATCGTTCCATTGTAATTGCTCAGAAGGATTGTTAGCATTGGAAAACGAGGATGTTTCTTTCGGTTTTTATGACCTTCAAGAAATTTAACAAGGGGTTCTAGTATGTCTGCAGCTTTAGGAATGCAACGTCTATAAAAAGTGAAAATACCTAAATAACGGCGTAATTGGGTCAAGGTTGTTGGTTGAGGAAATTCTAGGATACATTTTACACGATCAGGTAAAGGTTCGATTCCTTCCCCTTATAACTTGAATCCAAGAAATTCAATGGTAGATTGTCCAAATTGACATTTCTCAACGTTTATACATAAGCCATATTCTTTAAGTTTGGAGAATAAGATTTCTAAATATTCTAAGTGCTGGGGTTCATTATCTGAAGCTACTAGTAAATCATCAACAAATGCATAGACAAATGGTAAGTCCCTGGTCACCTCGTCAATAAAACGTTGAAATGTTGATGAGGCATTGCAGAGGCCAAATTGCATCCGCAAACTCTCGAAAAGGCCAAATGGGGTGCATATTGCTGTTTTGTGTACGTCAGATGGATTTATGGGAATTTGGTGATAAGCTTTGATCAAGTCAATATGACTAAATATTTGTTTACCATATAATTCCGAAGTGAAGTCGGCAATGCAGGGTATAGGATATTTTTCTTTTATGGTCTGTGCATTAAGTGCACGATAATCCCCAACTGGTCTCCACTCAATAGAATCTTTTTTTAGGTACCATGTGCAAAGGTGAAGCATATGCACTTTTAGACGGTCTTATATGGTTGAGTTTAATCAAATGTTGGAATTCGGCTTTTGCAATTTTAAGCCTGTCTGGAGCTAACCTTCTTGGTTTAGCAGCAACTGGAGGACCTTTAGTATTTATAAAACGCATAGTATTGTGTTTAACAGGTTGATTGATAGAAGGTAACTTAGTAAGTTCAGGATACTTCAATAACAATTTGCCATAAACATTATTCATATATACAGATTTTACAGAAAAAATGGAACATACACCTAATTTAGCAGGCACTTTTAAATTAGTTACACAATCAATAAGACGCTTATGTCGTAAATCTGGTGATAAATTAAATTGGTACAAAAAATCAGCACCGATAATAGCACTAGATACATTACAAACATAAAATGAATAAGTAAAATTTCTGCGTAGACCAAAATTAACAGTGATGGATTTTTTCGTCCATACACATTTATGTTAGTACCATTAGCTGCACGAAAGGTTTGAATAACAGGAAATTTCTGTTCTGTTTTATTCGCGACTATTAAGCTGGCTTCGCTACCAGAATCTACTAAAAAACAAATACCTGAATTATGGTCCCTGATGAATAGACGACGAGAAGTAAATCCAGAGGAAGAGTCCGCCGCCTCTACTCTCCCAGAGTCGGGTTTTCCGTAAAGGAGCAGGGCGGAATGCATTTCTTGGCGTTAGCTTGAAAACGAAAGTGGTACCAGCAGAGCTTACTTGAACGGGAATTCGAACGCTTTCGACGAACGTTGTTGTTGTGCCGAAATTGACTACGAGATCGACGAAGGTCTGCAACTTCCTTGCGCAAAACTTTCACTTCATCCAAAAGCATGTCGGTTGAAGAACGACGATCAGTCACTGATGAGGGGCTTGCTCCACTTGCAGAAACAGCGTTGATTGCGTGCGGAGAAATAACAAGAATTCTATCCGCCACCTCAGATGCCTTGTCCGAAGTAATCGGAGATATGGATGCCAAAATGGTTTGCACAGGAACAGGCATGGCTTGATTGAAAAGTTCAAAAAGGAGAGAATCATCAATGTTATGATTTTCAGCTCGTCTTTTCATAATGCGGAGAAGTTCACTTGGTTTTCGATCTCCGAGACTCTCACCGGCCAACAAACGACGAATTTCCTGCGTTTTATTTTCGGAGCAACGCTCAATAATTTTAGCTTTCAGTTCGCTGTAGGGAACAGATATATCCGGTTGGATTATAACATCGCGAACGACTGTCGCAATATCTGGAGGTAAATGAGAGACTGCATAGTTATATTTCGTCTTGCTTTCAGTAATAGGTTTTGGCGAGGCAAGTTCGAATGTTGATTCAATCATGTAGAACCAAAGAGCAGGATCGCGTTGAATAAACGGCGGAATAACCACAGCTGCTGTTTCTGGAGTAGCCATTTCAAATTGAAACTGAAGTCAAAACGAAAGTCGACGAATAGAACTTTTAGCGTGAAATCCTAGGTCACCAATGTAGAGGTTGGAGCGGTTGAGGGCGCTCTACTTCAAACAATTAAGTAAGAAAGGTCATTCAGAAGGTTTAATGATACATCGACTCCATTTATATCAAAAATAAACTATTTATTAACCATCAACGTCATCGTACTTCGGCCGCCGGGAGAAGAGAATTACCTCGCGTCGCTTAGCTCCGGCGCTCTTCCCAAACTTGTGACGTCATAGGCTCGCCTTCACCGATTGGTTAAGATGAGCACGTCACACAGAGCACTTTTGGGTAAAGGAATAAAATAAGCGAAACGCTACAGCAGCATGCGCTCTATGATGAGTATTTTAGCAGGCAAGGAGAATATTTTTAAAAACAGAAGTTGCGTTTTCAGCTGACACTTTGATCGGGTTGCGAAGATTGTCATTTCCGTTCCGAAAAAGAAGTTAATGTCAAAGGTGTCTAAAATTTTTGTATGTTAATTAAGACATTAGAAAGCGAATTGACGATTTATTTTAAATGAACAGTGCATATAATTAACTAATTTTACAGTTGAATAGATTTTTGGTATTTATAAGTACCGACAGTACAATGCACGTTAGAGAACTTCGTTTTTATTTTCGCCCTTGTATCTTATTATGTAGCCGCGGTAGCCTAGTGGTCAAGGAAGGTATCGGATCTTGGCAGGTATGACATGAGCTCGAGCCCAGTACCTCTAAAGACCCGGCGTATAGGGCGGCGATGCCCATTAAATCTTTCCGAGAGCTCAAACGTCCTTCCGTTGGTGTCGTAGATAGGAAAGAGGGTGTAGCTCATGTATCGTCCTCGTCATTTGACCGTGGTTCAAAATTCTGAGGTCTGTCGCCAAAAGCCCTCGTGTAGCTGAACAGTGTGACGTTAATATTCACTCACCTCATTATTGTTTTTAGTTGCGTTGTAGCGTCATTGCCATAGTGTAATGGGCTACGCTTTTTCGGCATTTCTTTTCAGTTTAAATTATTTATTTTAAATTTTTAATGTTTGTTCTTTTAACGTTTTCAAAAAATTTTGAACTTTAAATTTAAGCTTGTTTTTTGTTACACAAAATATGTGTGTTTGTGAAATATCTATTCTTTATTCAAAAATTAATAACGTATATATTTCTTTATGTGTAACTGAGATTTAATAGTAACAGAAGATTTTTAGGTGCTATTACATTTTTTCTTAGAATGCCTGGAGAAAAGAAGCTCAATATTCAAGAGGCTTTGGAATTATTACAGAACCTACCTTCTGAAAACAGTGATGGACTGACGGATGATTCTTTATACAAAGAAGTCTCGGCAAATAATCTGCTGGAATTTTCATTAGATTCTTAAGAAGATTATGAAGAGACAAAACAAGACTCAATGTGCAGTAGCTCTTGTGCAGAAAGTACAGTGTTTCCTACCTCCAGGATAGAGTGCTTTGAAAAACATTCAGTTGAAACTTTGCTCAAAATACGCAACGTGTAATGTTTTTTTGTGTATTAATGAAAATGAAAACTTTTCTTTGAATATCATCAAATTAAGTTTATGCGTAATGCGTTTATGTGTAAAAATAATAAATAAATTTTTTGAATATCATGATTTCTAATATTAAATATTTTGTGCTGTAAAACATTACTGTTCTTCGGTTATTTAGCATTTTTAAGAGTTAAAACTCCGTTAAAAATGTCATACGGTCATTTTGTACTATAATAAATATTTTAAAACTCCGTATATATATACTGATGACACTTTAAAGTACCAATTTAATTAATTAGCTCTAACAGATTAAATTTCCCAAAGTTGAATATTTTACTTATGTATATCCCTTAATTTTCAATGTAATGATTCAAAAAATATATATATTGCACGAAAAAAATTACAGTAAATCATAATGAGGTAAATAAAGGGTTAACCATTTCGTTGTATCAGTATGTGGACATAAATGGCGAAAATATTACTTGGAGATTAAGGCAGAATATTGTCGGAATGCTAATTCTCCTGTTACGTGTTTGAGAAAATCTTTCACCAGTATTTGCTTTGTAAACGATAAATTTGTGTTATGTTTTCCTAATTCCGAAGCTGTTTCAATAGGGGCGCTTAAATAAACGAGCCCACGATTAAAGCCACACTAGAATAATTTACGTAGTCGTCTTATTTTTTTTCTCTTGTATGAATCTAAATTGCACGGAATAAAAATATCAAAAAATAAATGCATATTATTGGGATATGGGTCCATGATTATATGAAGCACGAAATCATACAAAAAGTTGTTATAAATAATTTAACTACTTATGGACATATTTTAAGAAATGTATAAAATTTTCATTGCATACTTTGATGTCATCGATGAATTATTTGAATATTAATTTCAGTGGTATTTTTTTAATTGAAAGAACTCGTAAAATCTCCCTCCGCCACAAAATATCACACGAGACTTACAGAGGTATAAATGTAAAATATACATTACAAAGAAAAGAAGAAGAAAAAGAATTAAAAACCTGAAGGATTATAAATATTTATAGTCTGCAAATTTTTACAGAACTTACCTAAAGCAATTATGGTAGAAAAAAGATGGCGAAAATTCGGAGGCCAAATTATACTAATGCTCTTGAGAGCTAGTCTCTTAGAATCTTTCTTTCTTTGAAAAACTTGGAACACAGAAGGAGCGCATGTTCGGCATTTTCCTCGCCACGAATATTATAATCGCAGGAAGATTACGGAATGAAATAATATTTGTTCAAATAGCTTGTGATACCCCGCGCCCCTGGAGTACTATCTCTTCAGATTTGTAGGGATAAAATATTGACCACTCGAACCTTCCATAATAAATGTAGTTTATAATTTCTTAATATATATTAAACAATGTAACACAAGTCTTACATAGAGGAAAACGATCAGGAGGGATATGACGCAATTAACAATTCTTAGCAAATAGCGCATTAAATCCTACTCTTTATCTTTATGATAATTTAACCACCAAATCTTTATGTGTAGCCAATTCCTTAACTAGCTAGATCCAGCTTTATCATTAAACTTTAACAAGCAAGCTCTTACAGCTATCACACGGCAATCAGCAACCAAGCTTTATATCTTGTGTTCTATATATATATATATATATATATATATATATATATATACATATAAAAATCTTCTGTGCGTGGGTTTGTCATTAAACTCCTCCTAAACGGCTGGACCGATTTCGATGAAATTTTTTGTGTGCGTTTAAGTAAATTCGAGAATGGTTTAGATTCATAATTCGGTCCGATATCGCAATTAGTTAAAAAGATATTAATTAAAAACATTCAAAAAATACAACTCAACATTCACCTGCATTTTTGTAACAATGCTATTGTTATAAACAAGTAAAATAAAAAAAATTAAATCAATTCCTACTTAGACCAACCAAGAAAAATTTATTTTAGCTACTTTTTATTAAATAGTTGCAATTAATATAAATATGTATATACATAGGACAGAATCACAATATTAAGTGGTAATAAATTTTTATTAATTATCATTAAAGTATGGTATTGTCATCCAAAACAATCGTGTATATAAAATTTTCTTTCAACAGAATGCTTTAACACGTGAGAAAAAAACCTTTTCAAATTTTGTCATAAGTCGCGGAAAGGGTCGCTAAGTCGCCATCGTGGCTGTATTTGTAATTTTTTTAAATAATTAGTTTTAATCAATTAATTTTTATTAATTATAATTAAAAAAATTATTGTATTGTCATCCAAAATAGTCATGTACATTACATTTCAGCTCAATTGAGCGCTTTAAATATATTTTATTAACGATTGAAAATTCCAACAAAATAAATAAATAAACAAACAAATGAAATATGTATAGAGATCGTGAGCTAATAAGACGTAAGTTGGCGTCGAACATTGATTTTCAGCCAAACTGGCCAAACTCGGTCTTTATTGTTACGAAAATGCAGACGATTCACGCTTTTTAGCGCGTTTTTAGTTAATATATTTTTAAATAATCTTTATATATGTAATTCTTCTATGCGTGTGAATGTAACTGAACTCCTCCTAATCGGCTGGACCGATTTTGATGAAAGTTTTTGTCTCTTCCAGTGGACTCGAGAATGGTATAGTTCTGTAATTCGGTTTAGAAATGTTTATTTAATTAATTTTTTATTTATAAATTGTTGATCTTCGAATGTTTTACATTGGATCCGGCAGAATGCGCTACGATTTCAGTATTGAATATTCAAAAATCTTTTATAATTCAAGTTTGTCTCGACAGTTGAGGCTGTGATCATTTCAGAAAAATATTTTGTCACTTCGTGTTATTATTTTGTTGAAATAAATCGTGTTTTAATTAAATTATTACATTCAGATGTATAATTAGTGTTTCAAATTTTACTCAAAATGGTCCAGATTGTTAAAGCTTATTCATAAAAATTTGGAATTTTTGAATTTAAGATGTGTGTACAGGACAACGTCTGTCGGGTCCTCTAGTATATATATACATATATATATATATATATATATATATTCCTTTAATCTTCTCTAAATATCTTATTATCCGAATTGATCTGGCTACTATGCAACTTTCTGGATTCTAACTGACTTCTATATGGCTCCTATAATACTCTCCGTCCTCCAACCAACCTCTTCGCGAATGCAAAAGCTCTAATATATGTAATTATTCCTAATCTGCATATCGCGTTTTCTTCTTCAGAAGTTTGGAATGAAATTCCATTCTGGCTCCAAAGATTCCCCAAGAGAATTAATAGAAGGCGCGATAAAACCCCGTCACAAGCTTTTAAAGTTACCATGACCAGTGAGAAATTGGTTTATTTTGTAGTTAAAATATTAAAATTATGTTATGACAGTCCCTTATCAATGGTTGGAAATTAATAGAATTCCAGAGGTATTGGCATCAATTTCTCAACAATAATATTACTAGACGGCATATAAGTTAAACAGCAAATCATAATGATGACTAGATAATAATGATGCCTTAGATAGCCCGCGCCTCTAATGAGGTATTCTATGAAAACCAACGGTGATAAGATGCTCCTAAGACGTCCTCCAAATTGTAATTACACTATCACTTGTGTACTTATGACCTGCGGTAGATGTGTTAAAAAACTATTCGTCTGGAAGACTGCTTATTCTGGTTAGGCCAGTGTTTCTCAAACTGTGGGGCGCGCCCCCCTGGGGGGCGCGAGCATATTGAAAATATAAAAGGCATAAAAAATTATTTTTTGGAATGAAGTAAAAAAAATGCTTTCTGAAAAAGTAAAAAATGCACATTTACACTGATATAATTTTTATATATATATATATATATATATATATATATATATATATATATATATATATATATATATATATATATATATATATATATCATCTGGTTTTCCACTTTCAAACACTCATTAGCTATCTTTGATCCTAAAACCAAATAAAAAAAGATATTTTGTTTGCTTTCCTGTAATCCCACGATGAGAGATTTTTTATTACGTTCCTTTTAACCCTTAGAATACTACTTTTGATTATCATCTCTTTGACCTTCAAGCTTACTGGCATGTTTAACTCCGTCTCTTTTTCTTTTAGGAAAGCTGTAAATAATATTTTTCTGTTGCTTTTTCCCCCATGTAAATGAGTTTTATGATATATGGATAAGCATATTGAGCACTTTGAAGGATTATTTGGCCAAGATGTATTTTTATGAGTTGTATGAGATGTATTTTATGAGTTTTAAAACTATTTTTTTAAACTGACATCGATGTTTTTGTATCGAATTCACTTTTCTCATGGAGTCGCATGAGGCGCTGAATCTCTCCAAATTCTGGTAAAACTGTTTATTCGTTAACAGTGACCTTGACAGTATCCTCCTATTAGACAGTCTTAATGGAAACTCAAATGAATTTGTCACATGTATGCCTCTTTTTTGAGAGTGGCAAACGGTTTTTTACAATCAAGGTACTTGTTTTGATCGAGTTCCCTGCACGACCACTTTTGTTCAAAAATATTTTCTATGAATATGCGTTACTTCCCCCTATGATTAACTTTGTGGTTTTGATTGCTGTGTTGTACAACTTATTATGGTTTATAAATGTAAATGAGCAGAATATAAAAAAATGGGCATTTGTGATCTCTTTATTGAAGGAAGATGAAACTGATCAAGCAATTGAAGAACCTGATGAAATAATGCATATTAATCGTGATAGCGAAAGTAAATATGAGAAAAGCGATAGACATGAAACGTTTGAGTTGAATTGAAATTTTCAAATGCTGCCGAAAGAACTCTATCAAAAAAACCATGAAGCCATAAATGTAGCACTTCGCCTTGTCAAAAAGACGCAAGGAAGAAAAGGTTCAAAATGCTTATTTGTAGATCATCAAACGACAGCAAAACGTGAGCAAATTATGACAGTTTTACTGGAAAATAACGTTTCTGTATTAGCGAAAAGTGTCTGTGATATATGTCCTTTATTAAGGACACGCACATTTGGAACATTTTCTTAGTTTTATTGGATTTTTTCTCAAATCATCAAAGAAAAATTAAAAAGTTCTTGAAAGTAGGTAAGTATATTTTCTCTTAATTAAATTATTCCCTGGAATTTTGTGATTTTTATCGTGTATAGTAAAAATAATTATAAAACAAGTTATAGTTTAAAAACAAACTAAAAAACACGCTTTTGTAGTGAATCGAACTAAAAAGTAAAACAAAAAAATAAAAATATATATACTTAAAAGTAACACATATACAAAATTTAATACTTATCTTGTTAATTTGTACGGTTTATAATTATGATCATATTGTAGCTTTAGCACCAAAAAGTGTATTATTATCGCATTCAATACATTATTATTTTTAGGGGGGCGCGATAAAAATTATGATTGAAAATTGGGTCGCCAGTAGTTAAAGTTTGAGAACCACTGGGTTAGGCCATCAACATGACAATTCAAGAATCTTAAATCCTTTTAAAGGCCAACTCTTCCATTGCTCCATAATTCCCTCACAATGTTTCTGTACCAATTGTATACTTAAATGGTGATGATGCTTGTATATGCTTCTAAAATTATTTATATATGTTTTATTTATATAAATAAAAAAAATTTAATTGAGCCAAAGGAAAACTAAATTTCAGCAGTATTGGCATCCCACTCTCCCATTGTCGAAACCATATCACCCTGAGGGCTTTCAGCACTCACAGATTTAAAATGCATCAATTTCTCTATATGATGGTGGGTTGATTAGAAAAACAACAGCCACAAAGTAGTAACCATAAACACTTCAATACCCTGTGATGCCACCCCCTCGGGGGAACATACCCTTGATTAGCAGCGTGAACTAGAGGTGTAGGATTAATGGAAGAACTAGGAGCCTGCATAATCTTAATATGACACTTTATTAAGATTTTTAACTTAAATCTTTAACAAATTAGATTATAATAATATACGTGAGAGAACCTACGGTAGCACAACACACAATATATAAATATTATCGAAATTACTTAATCCGGACCACTATCAATGACTGACTGGCCTAAACTCAATTCCAATACTATCACAGATCCTAATATTAAATAGTCAATCCTACCTTGGTGTAGTCTCAAGTAGCGATCCCAATAATCCTCGATGAAGTTGCGTATTTACTCGAGTGAAATGGTATGCACCCTGACTTAATTGCTCTTTATCACATATAATTTCTGTTAGCCGCCACGTAACGTTTTCCAAAACCTCTTCACGCTTGAACCATGGATTATCTTTACATTCCACAAATTGTCTCCCCGCTTACTCTAACTTCTGATATTTAAAAGCTTCCTAATTTGCATCTTTCTTCCACGCTTCTCTTCTTGGATTTGGTTGGAAAAGAGTTACCATTAATTCTGGCCCCAAAGAATCCAAAGGACATGTTAATGAAAAGACGCGTGAGCCTGTCGCAACCTCGGCTGCTTACAAATTGTCATCCCGATAGCTTATTACAAAGGAAACAAAATTTGAATGAAATTCTTCATCAATTTGTAAAATAAATAATACATGGGTATATACCCTGCCGGCCACACAAAATCCATCACCAAGAAGGACTAGAGACATCACAGCAAAATTTATTTGGAGGATAACATCAAACTATGAAAATCACATACTCTTGTGACGTGTGGATGATGACAAAATCAGTAGTTAGTAATGCCGCCATTGTTGGCTATAACCGCTGCCACACGTTTCGGCAAAGAATCAAGGAGCCTTTGGGTGTATCCTTGGGGTACAGCAATCCTTGCGGCTTAAACATATTGCCAAAGTTTAACTGGTTGTAGCAGCGAATGATGTATCCCGGGACAGTCGTTGTTCAATCGTGGACCACACGTTTTCGATTGGTAATAGATCGGAATGACAAGCAGGCCAAGCAAGCAATTCAATGTGTTGTGCAAAGAAAATATTTCGTGCCATGTGTGCTCGCGCATTATCCTGTTGGAATATGGCTGATGGCACGCGCTGAATGTATGGGAGTGCCACGAGCTGCAAAATCTTAGAGATGTAGCACCGGCTCTTTAGTGTACCGGCAATATGTACTAGAAGATGTGCGTCAATGAAATCCAATACAACCCCCAAACAAGGATATTGGGTGCAGGACCAGTGTAGTGATGCATCGTGCAACAGTTCATCAGACTCTCACCACAGTGTATGTTCACTTGAATCCTACCATAGTGATGTTGCAGGCAGAAACGGGATCTTACTACTCATTCCTGTAATTTAAAGCACGCGTTTGTTTCGATTGCATAAAATTAGTACATTTTGTAACTCTTTTTTCACATTTCCTTAGCATCTGACTCAAGTAAACAACTTAACATAAAACGCTAGACGCTTTATTTCATTTATACCTCCGTGTGAAACTTTATTTTTGTATAATAGTTAGCATCTTATGTCTGCGTGATTGTAGTAATAACTGTCAATATATATATCAAATTTTTTAAAGTAGACATCCTTCAATTATATTTTACATTTATAATAATGAGGACACAAGAAAAGATATAAACTAGATTAACAACCTTATTTTTAATAGTAAATAAGTAACATATCTCTCCTTACTACAATATTCTTTCAAATCAGTTTGAAGTGAAAGGAGTGTATTCGAGGAAAACAATAATAACACAGTTACTAAATCACATTAAAAATAAAACTATATTCCATATACAATACTCAAGGAAAGAAAATATTTTAACTGTCTTTAGTATCTGTTTTTAAGGCTTTATTTCAACGTATTTTTTTATAATGAAATATGTTTAATAAGAAAAGAGAGACAACTGCTCAATAACTAAAGATAGTGATTAAGATTATATTTATTTTTATTCTTAAGTTGTGGTGAAACTGATATTGATTTTAAACGAAAGCAAAGTTTTATTAAACAAAAGTTTCCATTGTTATGATTAAGTACTTGTAATTAAGGAAGAAACAAAAGGAACTGATTGCTTGATCGTACGTAATACTTATTTTCTTCGGTCAAATAAAACTGAAAATAATGTCAGTGAACTTCGATTATACGTCACAAAAGCATAATTAAATTCGATGAATAAATCTGAACTTTTCTTGGGGCGTTCAACAGAGTTATAAGATTTTTCGATGTTTTCATTGTTTCTGTAAGTTTTCTCTATTTATAATTGATGGAATGTTTTAGATATTTCTAACTTTTAATTTTGCAATGCGTAGTTGAGATCACGGAGAAATTGCCAGGCAGGAACTAAGCAAAGAACTTCACACAAATGGCAATGCATTTTATGAGCTATTAGCTGATTAATGAATAAGCAGAATAAATAAGAACATGCTTTTAAAATAACTGCATTAAGGCCATAGAAATGGCTCATTCCTATAATTCAAATCTCGAATACTTATCTGAATTAATTATTTCTTCGATTTAATTAGCGGAGAAAATTAAAATTTCCTTAGCTTAAATGAGTATTGAAACAAACACACGCATGTCATTATTTTAAAACTTCAAAGTAATATGGGGCTAAAAATAATTTTTGAAATAATTAGATTGTATATGAATTTTCAACTAGGATATACAGGGTGTAACTAAACTCTGCGGCAAAACTAAGGAGTAATAGTACACATCAAAACAAACAATAGTAAATAGGAAACTTAGGGTCCCAAACGTCTTCCGAAGGGGATAGTTGCCATTAAAGTTTAGGGTCCAAAATTTCATACAATTATAAAAAACGGAAAAAAGGGTCGATTCGTTAGCGGTTTTCGCTAAAATTATTCTTTTTGTCAGTATTTCTTGAAAAATAAATTTTAAAGATGAAGCTCAAAAAATGTCGATAAAGGGCGCTTTAGACTTTGGAGTAACGAGCAACTATTTTTTATTGTTATTTTTTGTATCACGTTAAATGCTTTCAAAAGTTTTGACTTAAACTTAAATTTTGAGCTCAAAATTTGAATCGTTGGGGGTGGTAAGTAGCGCAAAC
This sequence comes from Trichonephila clavipes, assembly GCA_019973935.1. NCBI lineage: Eukaryota > Metazoa > Arthropoda > Arachnida > Araneae > Nephilidae > Trichonephila > Trichonephila clavipes. The sequence goes on from BMAU01020943.1 coordinate 297,339, forward strand.
TCAACTGTGTTCAGGAGGTGAAATTTGAACTCACCTCCACCCCTGGACACAGTTCAGTTATTAACGTTCTTCGATGCTTGGTCGTAGACTAGACAGCAACTACTACCCACTAAACGTAAAATAAACGAGAGAGGGATGACAAAATTAAATAAAAAAGTTATTCACATAACAGACATGAGCAAGTTCTCCCCGCAAAATACCCGATTTGCATGCAAAATATAGTACACAAGGATTTAACCGTACGGTGCTAACTGTATGTAAGGATGTAAAGTTATACTGAAAAGTGTTCCAGCCAACATAAAGGCTCGTATGTGGCTCCAACATAACGGAACGCCTGCCCATTTCAGCGCAGATGTGCGAAGTTTATTGGATACAGCATATCCAGGGCGATGCATTGGACGGGGTGGCCTGGTAAATTGGCCGGCACGCTCGCCTGACATCTCCTGCCTAGACTTCTTTCTCTGGGGCCATATGAAAAGTCTTGGTTACGCAAATCCCGTCGACTCCGACGAGGCCCTGGTTGCGAGGATTGCCGTCGTAGCAGGCGATGTCCGGCGATGTCCTGGATATTTGCTAATGTTCGACAATCCCTTCGCCGGCGGTGTAAGGCCTGCATCTTTGCTGATGGGCGCTCTTTCGAGCAGTTTTTGTGAATCCGCAAGAAACTCTTGCGTGTACCATTTTCTACGTGTCACCATTCATTCACAACCTTTATTCATACGCACTACGTGCGTACATCAAATTGTTTCTTTTTTTTTAGCAGAGAAGATGCTCATGTCTATTATGAATAATTTTTTGAAGTGAAACTTTTTTGCGCTCGAGAGTGAATGAGAAAATTGCCCAGTTTTGCGTAACAGTGAAAAGGCGAGTTGAAGTAGTCTTCCCCCATCCCCCTGAATCGTCGCCATGGTAAGGACAGAGCCAGAGGAGGAAAAGGGGGAGCGGGGGCACCACGTGACTTGCGTCATATCGGTGAAAAATTTGGATAGTTTCCCACGTCTCCGACTGGTCAACTTGCCCACCTTCCGATTAGGGGTCCTTTTTCCCCAGACCCGGGAACATTATCAGCGGTCGTATCAGTTGCAGTGTGAGCATTACGGTGTAGACAAAACAGCTCTCGCAGCAAAAGTGTGCCTTTTTGAAATTTTCTTTAGATAGTTGGCTTCATGGCGATGTGTTCGCTGGCTAATTTATTTCTTTAATTTTCATTTGCGTTGAATTATTATTACTTCTAGTCAGAATGCCTAAAACAAGTGCACAAAGAGGAAAAGAGTTCCGTGATAGGAAAAAAAAGAAAAACTAGCATTAAGTCCAGTTGAAAAAGTGACAAAAAACAGAAAAATAGTGCAAAAAGTGCTACTGCCAAATCTCACTCATAGTACATGAGAGAATATCAAGCACGGAAAAACACATTGCAAAATACTCTCTTAATGCCGAGTTTAATGACAAACAAACAAAATAGTGCAAATTCTATGAGTGCTACTGCCAAATTTCCATCAGAGTAAACATGAGAGAATATCGAGCATGGAAAAAAAACATTGCAAAATACTCTCTTAATGCCAAGTTTAAGGGATGGGAATACTATTGAAACTCTTTTTATGACAGCACATATTAATACGGACTTTTTGAACCACCCTGTGCCGTTAACTACAGAACCCTCACCAAGTCTAGTGCTTGTTGGAACTGATACATGTGAATCGATAATAAATTCTATATTACGTTACAAAGACTATGATTTCCATAAAAATGCATGGCCACGGTAGCCTAGTGGTCAAAGTATCAGATCGTGGCTGACGCGTCATGAGTTCGAGCCGAGTACCACTTAAGACCCGCCGTGTAGGGGAGCGATGCACGTCAAATGTGTTGAGAGTTAAAACGTCCTCCCGTTGGTGTGGTGTGGTAGTAAGAGATGGGAGTGCCAGTTCAGGTGACGTCCTCGTCACTTGACCATGGTTCAAAATTACGAAGTCCGTCACCAAAAGCCCTCGAGTAACTGAACAGTGCACCGATTATTCGTTGATATTTTTTCCTTTCACCGGTGTTCGATTTGTGATAGATTATGGTTTAGAGATGATTTGAGAACGCCTGCTGCTAAGCGGAAGAATATTTTACTGGAAATTAATTTAGAAGGCATTAAAGAATGTTACAATTGCCGACAAAGTTTAATTAGGAAAAGTATACCAAATTTATCAAAATATAATAGTTTTGTATACACAGAAATTCCAGCATATATTCCTACTTTGGATTTGGTATCAGAAAGACTCAATTCGCCACGAATACTTTTCATGCAAATTAGGCGATTGAGACATGTACACTGTAAGTTTAGAATAATAAAGCAGATAATCAATGTTCCAACGTCGCCAAAGTAGTTTCATTTCTATCGCGTGGCGTTCCACGCACCATTTTTTTTAATGTTGCCATCCCTCTCCTGTTTATTTTACGTGTAGGAGGTAGTAGTTGCTGCTTGGTCTACGACACCAAGTCCTACGACCCCAAGATCGGGAATAACTGAACTCTGTTCAGAGGGAAGGGAGTTTCAAATTTCCCCACCTGAACACAATTCGGTTTGCGCTACTTAACCATCCCCAACGAATCAGATTTTGAGCTCAAAATTTAAGTTAATTAATCTAAGCCAGTGCTTCTCAAACTTTCAATAGTGGCGCCCCCCTTATCAATCACAATTTTTATCGCCTCCCCCTTATACATTAATAATGTACTGAATGCAATAATAATGCATTTTTTTTACGCTAAAGCAATAATCTTAATTATATACCGTACAAATTCATGACATAAGTATTGAATTTTGTATATGTTGCTTTTAAGCAAAAAAAATAATAAGTAATAGAATAATTATTATGTTATTTTTCCTTTCTCTAATTTTTATCTTGGAACATATTGCAAAATGCAGTGGCTGCTTAAAAGACAAAATATAGATATCAGCTTTTTTTAGAAAGAACTCAGTGGGTCAATTTCTAATCATATATAAGCATTCCTTTGAAAGATTTGCTCTGTAAGACAAGCCCATGGAAGTCGCTAATACTTATTAAATTTGTTCTTAATTTAGCATTAATTAATTAGTTATAAAATACTCTGTGCAGCACTGATACATTAAAAGTATACCGGCTGAAGTACAGGCTATTTGCACGAGTTCATTTATAAGAAAATAAAACAATATTGATATAATCGCTGAATTTTAAGGAGAGTAAAGCCAAGTGCTGCACAACAATGTTTACAAAAGTGTAAAATGATTTTTTTAAATCATTTCTCAAATTATAATTAGTTTTAAGCGAACTGTAATTTTAAGCCTCACAGAATTAGCATTTAGAGTTGATGTTGAATAATGAACAATAATATAAAATTCCGATGAGAAATAATTGTATTATTTTCAATATTTAAAGTCTTTTAACATGTTTTAAACCTGGAGCAGGCACGCACTTGATTCTAATGGTCGAGTGGGGTTATTGAGCCACCCCAATCTTTTTTTTATAATTATTTTTATAGTACACAATAAAAATCGTAATTCCAGTGAATAATTTAATTAAGAGAAAATATACTCACCCCTACTTTCAAGAACACAGAAAATATTTCGGAAAAAAAGTTATCACACCGGGAACTCAGTCAAAACAAGTACCTAAAGATTGTAAAAAAACGTTTGTCACTCCCAAAAAAGAGGGAGAAATGTGACAAATATATTTTAGTTCACACGTTAAGACGGTCAAACAGGAGGATAGTGTCAGAGCCATTGGTAACAATTAAACAGTTTTGCCAGAATTACCGATTTCGTGCACTCTTTGCTCGGCGTGACAGCTCCGGAATAAAAGTGTATTTATTACAATATGGATGTTGAAAAAAAATTATGTAAAACGTTTTTCATTATGCTTTTTTATATGTTTGGGAATAACTTATAGAAATAAATCTTGGCCAAGTAATCCTTCAAAGAGCTCACTGTGCTTTTTTAAAAATCGTAAAAATATTTTACAAGGAAAAAATCGCAGCAGAAATAGTTTATTTGCAAGTTCCCAAAATGAAAAAAAACAAATACATAAGAGCCAGGACTAACTAACCGTACAAGTAAGTTCGAAGGTCAAACCGCAGCAACTACATTCTGCTGCCTACAGCTGATGACAATAATATTACAGTGATGAATTTTTTATCTTCCTAAAAATTTTTTTCGATTATGGGTCTGAGTTTTGTTTTTTCTCATTTTGGTTTGAAAAGAAACCGTAATAGAAGTAGAAGCTTTAATTTTTTATGACGTAATATCGCAGATATATAAATTATATCAGTGTAAATGTGCATTTTTTTATTATGTCAGAAAGTACACTGCTGGACAATTGCTAAGGACGGATCACAAATTGCTATGTAGCTTAACATTAACCGAGACATGAGGCCTAGTAGGGTAAAATATAGTTGCCACACTGTTCAGACATTAGAATAAAGAATATTTATTGTTCTGGAAAGTACAAAAGCTGTGAAACATCTGAAAGAGAGAAAAAATGTTCATTTGATCTGCGTACGGAGAAATGGAACAATGCATCTAAAAGTCAGCAGGCACCTTAAAGAAAGGTATCAGTACGGGATATGTCCACCATGGAGTGTGATGCAACATTCCACACGTCGTACCATACTTTGCACAACATTATTCAGCAGCTGTTGAGGCAATTTATCCCATTCCTCTGTGAGTGCACGGATGAGGGTGTTCTTGTTTGTCGGAGGATAGTTTCGACCAGCAACTTGCCTCCCCAAAGCATCCCACACATTTTCAATGGGGTTTAGATCTTGAAAATGCCCTGGCCATACGAGACGTTGAATACCCTCACTGTCTAGACAATCCAGAACAGCGAGTGTTCGATGACATGTTGCGTTGTCGTCCATAAAAACAAATTTATCACCGACAACACCACGAAAAAGACGAACATGAGGAAGTAGAACTTCATCAAAGTATCGTTGGCCCGTCATAGTCCCATTCGCAACCACATGTAGGCGCGTGCGGCCATTGATCATGATGCCGGCCCACACCATGATACTGCATGTCGGATATGGGTCCTTTTCCTGGATATTTTCTGGACGATAAGCAATACCACTCTCGCGCCATATCAGTTGGCGTCTACAATCCGATGACAGACTGAACCTACTATCATCTGAGAATAGTACGCATGCCCAGTCCTGTTCAGTCCAATTGTGATGCTCACGACACCATTGCAAACGGGCAGTACGGTTCTGTCTGGTCAATGGGACACACACAACAGGTATGCGTGCGTATAGTCCTCCTCCCCTCAAAAGTCTGGCAACAGTTTTTCGGGAGATCTGCTTTCCTGAGGCAGCAAGAAACTGATTTGCCACCTGCTGAGCTGTGGTGAGCCTGTTCCTTTTTGCTGATAGGACGATATATCTGTCTTCTGCAGGTGTCGTACTTCTAACACGACCTCCCCCGTGCCATCTACTACATATTCCAGTAGTTTTAAATGACTTCCACAGCCGTGAAACAACGCTGTGAGCGATGTCGAACTCCCTGGCAACATCTGTTATTTTTCGCCCTTCTTCGATCTTTCCAATAATTCGGCCACGCATAAAATCATCTATGTGATGTCGGGAAGACATGCCAAAAATTTTAAGTTCGTCTATTAAATCTTTCCTGTAAAACTTTGACTTTAAACAACAACTGTCCACGCGCGTTAAAACCTTTAAAGCTTTTATGAACGCTATCACGTGATGAACAGATGTGGAAAACAAATTTGCATACTCATACTTCTTACTAATATCCCGCACTTATTCTAATTTTCCACATTTTGCTCCTTTTCATTTTGTGGTTGCTATGGATGATAGTGTTATCCGTCCTTAGCAATTGTCCAGCAGTGTATTTTGTTTTACTTCATTCCAGTAAATAATTTTTTTTTACTCTTTTATTTTCGATATGCTCGCGCCCTCCTTGTACGCTTATCGCGTACCCCCAGGGGGGCGCGCCCCACAGTTTGAGAAACACTGGTCTAAGCTTTTGAAAGCATTTAATGTGAAACAAAAAATAACGGTAAAAAATAATTGTTCGTTACTCAAAGCTCAAGACGAAGCTCAAAAAATGTGGATAGAGAGTCTAAAGCACTCTCTATAGACATTTTTTGAGCTTCGTCTTTAAAATTTATTTTTCTAGAAAATACAGACAAAAAGAATAATTTTAGCGAAAACCGCTAACGAATCGACCCATTTTTCCGTTTTTTATAATCATTTGAAATTTCGGACCCTAAACTTTAATGGTAACTATCCCCTTCGGAAGACGTTTGGGACCCTAAGTTTCCTATTTACATTTGTTTGTTTTGATGTGTACTATCACCCTTTAAAGTTTTGCCGCAGAGTTTAGTTACACCCTGTATGTATTAAGGGAGCTACCGAATTCGAACAACACATTCTGAGGGGTAATAGTAGGCAGCATAGGGATGATAAATCACCATACAACATGGTGTCGTCAGCCACGTTTAGTCGCTGAAAATCGTAATCATACTAGCCATCGGGTGGAAAAGAAGGGATTCTCGGAGATCTTCTGTTGGGATCGTACCTGCTGCCCTAACTTCTCAATGGTACAAAATACCTTGTTTTCCAGCAGCACGTCTTCTCTGAAGTGCTGCTGAGAGTAGTCGACACTACGCACCAAAACATGTGATTTATGCATGTTGATGCACCTGCATCTTTTTCGTTTGCGGTGAGCTCCATGCTACACATCCTGAAAGGGACGCGGCGGACCTGTTGCTGGACCTCCAAGATTCCTGGGCCTCAACTAGAGATTGCAATATCGGACCAAAAGTTCAATACTGGTGTATTCGGTATTGTTTAGAACTTAGTTTTAATACTGGCAGTAGAAATTTTAGAAAAAGAAAGAACACAGGGTTTTGCATGATTTGTCAGTTTTATTAGAGAGTGTAAGTATCACAAAAAATAATTTGTTACTTATAAATTAAAACAGTATATAAAGAATCACAAACAATAAAGTAATATCTTACTTATTTAAATCACAAAAAGTGCAAATATCACTATTCAGCGTCCATTGTACTATGGTTAAGCCTGGAACGTAATTTTGAGCAAAATTTACCAGCTGTCGAAAATGCATCTCGGCACTTATGGCATCTATGCTATTTGGTGGTACTGTTAGCAAAGCACGGTATAATTTTGCCAAATATTTACTTCTAAGTCCCTCATCTTCAAATAAATCAATTTCTCGTTGGATGTCTTTGGATATAGCTAATTTCTGTATTTTATTTTGGTTTGTTGAAATTTTTTGTTTTCGCTTTTTCATATTTTATCACTTCTTTTGATTGTACGATGCAACCTTATGTTCACAGTCTAATTAATTTCGCCCGTTAGGGAGACATAAAAACAAATACGTACACTATTTGCTATGTTGGTGATCCCTGAACATATAGTGGAGACAATTTTAAAAATTCTAGTAAATACCGAAAGAACGGTATTTAAATTTGTGAATATCGGTATTACAAAATTGTACAAAAGGCTCAAAATACCGGTATTCGGTATCCCGGTATTGCAATCCCTAGCCTCAATGACTGAATTTCTTCTTCAGAAGCTGCCTGAAATCGCTTGTGTATGAGTCACTGGTGCTACAGTGGAGGATATTACGGCACGAATCATCGTAGCTTCAGCTGACATTGCCGGAACACTGGATTTGTTTGAACGCATTCGACAATCTTTCGTCCTTTGGGTGTCGACTGTACTATGATCTACGTGGCCGCAACTTAGAACGATTCCTGAGACTATCACTTATCGTTCCCTTTCTGACGTCAAGCTGTGATGCATTGTTTGCATTGTAAACATGCTTTACGTCTAATAAATGTATTTATTATCTCGTATCGCCCCTTTTAATTGCACTCATCATCACACCCTTCATAACACATAAAACTAATTACTACGACTCAATTTGATTTGCCACCAATGCTCTATGGTGATTGGTCTACCCCATCCTGCCTACTATCACACCTCTGGATTTATCAGTCGAATTCAAAATGGCGAAATTAGGAATTTCATCAAATTCCTAAGGGAGATGATTAATTGACGGGAGATGTTAAAATAACATCTCTTCAAGGTCATTTCCCTGATGAAAATCAGTGATTTTATCAAACACCTGAACTGTTTGAGTGAAATGATGAAATGAACTAGTCAGGATTTGCATTGGCAAAATGCTATACGGAAGGGGGGAGACACCCAGGGGGTTGAGTCCTTGTACTTCCTAGCCATACAGGTAGTACTATCGATCTCCTAAATATCAACTCCATATCTTTAAAAAAATGGCACCATAGGATTAACATAGGGATTGATTACCAACCTAATTTTCTAATTATTTATTAATTAGTTTCGAATAAATATAATTTGTATTTCATTGACTATTGTTGTACTTCTTACTTCTACGTTTAATAATACACCATATTTGTTGAACAAAACACTTTTAAACTCTTGGCAATATTATCTCATTATTTCACTGAAACAGCTCTGGGATTCGTTCAAATCTCTTACCTTTATCATGGAAATGACCTTGAAGAGACGTTATTTTAACATCTACCGTCAAGTGATTATCTCCTTTAAGGATTTGATGAGATTCCTAACTTCATCATTTTCCTGCGACATACATATTTGCGAACAAATAAATATTGCTCAAATATAATGCTTTATTAAAATTGTACATTAACTCATAATTTCAAGAAAAATAATAATTTACCAGCTCGCTGCATATTTTTTCGTAAGAAAAAATTCGTATTTGTTTCTCATGAAATGCGATTCGTGATTTTTATCCAGTTTATTACCTAATAAACTGAAAAAGTAATTAAATTATTAAATTATTTTCCGTTACAAAATATTCGAAAATTTCTATCTGAAAAAGAAATTAGAATTTAAAAACGGCACCTTAACGTCTGTCGAATACAACTCTTCTGAAATAAAGAAATAAAACTTACAAACAATCCCTTACACTCTTCCTTCCAATTCATATTATACTAAAAGATAAAAAGATTTTAGGAAATATGATGTGTGTGAGGTCATAAAATTAAAAGCAAAATTGTCTTTCAATGCTCAAAAGGTAAGAAAATTAGTGTAATTTAGTACGTGTTTTACAATGAAACTCTTAACTTGGTAACACTCTGTGAGATATTCTTTAACGTTGAAATGGAAATTCTCTGAGATTGCGACCAGTAAAAAACGTGTTGTCTTGTTTTCTAAGAGAAATTCTTAGAGAAAGAATCACAAATTTTTTTCGCGTTCTTAAATTAGTATTCCTTCACCATCGAACACTTGATATCCGAAAAGCACTCCTTGCAACGGTGCTTCTCAAACTTTCAATATTCGCCCCACAATATTCAATGATAATTTTCACCGCGCCCCCCTCCATTCAATAACAATGTATTGAATTCAATAATACTATTCTTTGATGCAAAAGCTACAATATGAATTTCCATTCTTAAGTGCCACCAACGTATATAAAAGTCTCACTCAGTCAAAGCGTTAATTGCCCCGAACGTACGTATACATCTTTCCGAAGTACGATCTTTTCTGTGCTCTGCTATTAATAAAATTATTCTGAAGGCTTTGAAATGCAATAAAATGATCTTGACATTGTTTGCGAAGGATTTACTTATGTATTTGTTTTCTTCCCCCCAAAAAAAAGGAAAAACATCACATACGTGCACCTACTTGAAAAAGGTGGCATTGGGGATCTAATCGCGTAATTTATATTCCGCAGTTAAAGGATTAATTATAAACTGAAAAAATTATCAAGATAAGTGTTAATTTTTGTATGTACTTCCATTTATGACAAACCCATGCGTGGGGATACAGGTAATTATTAAACTTGTTCTTAACTTTGCATTTTATAATTAATTTGACAATACATTGTGCGGTACTGATACATTTGTAAGTATATTATATCAGTATAAATGTGTATTTTTTTAATTTTTTTATTATGTTAGAATGCATATTATTTATTTACGTTCAGTAAATTGATACACTTTTTAAAGTACTCTTTTGTTTTCGACTTTTCAATATACTCGGGGCCCCTTTGTAGAGTTATCACTCCCCCTACCCACAGTTTGAGAAACACTGCCTTACAAATAGTCTGAATTCATGTAACTATTCTAAAAACAATTTCTGAATATTTATGACAGCAACCAGACTGCTTGCAAAGTTAGTGCCAAGGCCATTATTAGAGAATAAGATTATTCCTTATTGATGAATTTTCTGAAATGTCTTCTAGAATGAATTTCTTTTATTTCTATGAAGTTACTTGAGTATAAAAAAATGTTCACTTCAAATAGTTCATTTTTACTTTACAGTTATATTCTTCAATAGACAGCTGATTAACTTCAAAACTCTCGAGACTGGAAGGCCTCTCGTGGTGATATGGATAACGAGGTATCACTTAAAGTATCGTCCTCTTTACTTCATCGTGGCTCAAAAAAAAAGTCCATCTTCATATTGTAGATTATTATGCTAAGGCTGAAAAGGGTTCTATTCGCGTTTCTGACTAATCCTCTATGGAAATTCTCTTTTATCTATTGTATTATTATAAAATCGCTTTTCGTGGAGGAGCCGTCATTTATGGAAGTATTAGTTGCTATTTAAAGTCAAGAGAACAGAGAGAGAGAGTCAAAATATTTCGCTTCGTCATGCTGATACTAAAGTTAGAGTGCTAGAGTAATAATAATTGAAGATATCGGAGTTTCTGTAAGGAGATATCCCAATGGAGGAAGATCATTAATGCTGAGCAATTAACCGTCGCAGATAAGTGATCTAATTAATTTTTATAGATATCTAGGTAAGTAATTAAGTTGACTTGCTTATGCTAAGATTTGAAAGTAAGCTGATACGTAAAATAAAGGCGTTGATTTTATTAAAATATCTTTTGGTTCGGTCTATATATCCAATTTCACAAGTGACCGAAGGGTACCTACAAGGCAGTGGAGTAACGTAGAATCCCCTTAACCCCCCATTGTGGGGATGCAGGGTTCTAGAGCCCCCAAAGCGTGACTGCCTCCAAGTACCTACTCTTTGTAAAATTCAACTTGAGAGCCCAAATGTTCTCTGTTACGTTAATGCTACATGGTCACCATTTTTAAGGGAGTATAGGTGGGTGCTCCTGCCTCTTACCCCTATATCATCAAAATCCTCAAAAATAAGTTAATTAAAAATTGAGAGAGTAGTGGTTACGTCAAATTAAAATATGAGCTTATGAGTCACACACACACACAAATCCTACTATTATCCAAACCCACTTTATAAATCACTCCCCTTTAAAATTACATTACACAATTCCTAACTACCCATGACCTGTTAATTTATTATTTGCATTACTATAACTAGAAAAGTCCCTGTAATCGTCTTTGCGGTTCTGTTAAAGATGCTGACACCACTACCGTTTCCTCTAGTTAAAGAATTTAACTTAGCCTCCCCATCTGAAAAGGCTAACATAATTAGTTTCGCTCATTATTAAAAGTCGTTGCTCTCTATCTAAATTAAAATCATGTGTAATGATCGCTTTTACAGTCTGTGACTAAATGCCGTAGATGAGATTAGGTCTCTTTTTTTGCAGCATTTAGGTTAAGTTTAAAAATGGGTAGAGGAGCTCAAAAAGGAACCACCTTTTTTCCGGTGTGATTATTTTATATAAAATAGAAAAAAAAGAGCAAAAAATATCAACATAAAATAGTGGTGTCATTTAAAGAAATGTATAATCTGAGGTATTGTTTTGAGGTAATTTTTCTTTGTCTTTTTTTTGTCTTTGACTTTTTGTACCAACTGCGCATATATATATATAGGATATATTCCTTGTACGTTTATCTATGAGCACTCAAATTTGAAAAAAAAGGTTAGTTTTTCATTCTCTTACCCAGCGTTTTTTCTTTCTTACTCTCATTTCTCATTCCTGTATATTTTGAAACTGTGTAATTCCGGTCTTAACAAGTTCGTTAACTCTTGCCTGTAATTTCAAACTATATAGTGAAATTTGCCTAAAAGTCATGTAAACTTTTCTTGGGTGCTTTCCCTGTCAGACAGTGCTTCTTAAACTTTCAATATTTGGGACCCAATGTTCAATTAGAATTTTCATCGCCCCCCATACAATAAATTTATATTGAATTCAATAATACTATACTATGAAACTAAAGCTACAATATATACGACTTTTTAAGTGCCACCGACGTATATGAACATCTTGCTCAGCCAAAGCATTAATTGTCCCGGACGTATATATACATCTTCCCGAAATACGATCTTTTCTGTGCACTGCTATCCATACAATTCTTCAGATGGCTTTGGAAGGCCATAAATGGACCTTGGCAGTGTCTGCTAAGGATTTACTTATTTCAGAGGATTTGCTTATTCGTTCCTTTTCTACTCCACTAGGAATGCACCACATACGCTAGCCTACGCGTTAAACGGTGGCATTACGGAGCAAATCACGTAATTTTTAATTGGTATTTAAGAAATTAATTATAAACCTTACAAATCACATCATGAAAAGTGTTAATTTTTGTATACAATTTTGTGTATAAAAGCCGATGGGGTCACAGCTAAAGATTAAAAGTTCTTAAGGTATCCAACTATGTTCGGAACCGTGATTTTATAAAAGCGCATAAAGGGATACTTTTCATGATATTTAGTGTCACTCAGATTAGAATACATGCATAAAATTATTTTAAGGATATTTTGACAAAAAAATTTATTTAAATATTATATTTTGGCAAAAAATTAACCTAGAATAATCTTTTTTTTCAAATGTTCTCCTTTTGCGAAAAATGGTTCTATTATAATAATATTTTGCCTGTATATAGCTCACACCTCTCTACAGAGGCTCAACTAGAATTTTTGAAAAATTATTTTTATTTTCAGAGTTAACACCAATTGAAATAATTATTCGCGTTTTTTTTTTTCTTAAAATCTCTCCCCTCTGTTGTCGTAAAATATGAATAAACCCACTTCTAAGTTATATATTTCAAAAATTCTGTATGACTCTCTGAACAGAGGTCTGAGCAAAATATTTTTCTAATCGAAGTATTTTTCACAAAAGGAGAACATTTGGAAAAAAATTATTATTCTAAGTTAATTTTTTACCAAAATATTTTTTTTAAATAATTTTTTTTGTTAAAATGTCCTTAAACCTAATCTAAGTGACACTAAATATCATGAAAATTATCCATTGATGCGCTTTTGAAAATCACGGTTCCGAACGTAGTCGGATACCTCAATTTAGTATTGTTTAGTTAATTGTAAAATACATTGCACAGTGCTGATATACTTATAAATGTATTATGTAAATGTGTATTTTATTTTTTATGTCAGAATGTATTTTATATTTGTTTACTTTCAGTAAGTTTATAATTTCGTTAAATCTCTCTCTTTTGTTTTCGACTTTTCAATAAGCTCGCACCTCCCTAGGGGGCGCGCGCCACAGTTTGAGAAACGCTGCTGTGGGAAATGAAAAAAAAATAATTTTGTTCTACAAAGATTGACCAGTTTCTAGCTGTAAACTCTTTGGGGTGATTTTGGTCACCTAGGGATTTCCGGCAATAGACTCCAGCTGCTTTGTAGTGTGGTGTTAAATAATAATCTCCCAAGATTTAGATAAATCGGCAGAGTCACTGAATCCTAAAATATGGCAATTCTTGAATTTTCTTATATTTAGATGATTTCCTTATAAAAATACATTCCGTCCTAAAAAAATATAGGAACCCAAAAGGAAACGAAATATTATCTCAAAACTAAAAAAGTATGTAATGTATGAGGAGATAAGCGAATGATTACAAATTCAGAAAAAAAGATTATCTTAGTAAGAAAGTTTAGTAGGTAATAAATCCACCTCTGGGGCAGCTAAGCAAGCCGAAACATGGCGTATCATAGAATTAGTGAGAGCACCTATGACCTTAGGTGGATGATCATGCCATAATCTTTGTAACTGGGCAGTTAACTCACCAGTATTCCAGGAGGGCTGCAACTGCCTTCCAAACACGTCCCAGACGTACTCTTTTGATAAGAGATCTGGTCACCTGGCAAGCTACAGCTTACGTCATATCCTTGGATGTTGGGATAGTTACGTAGTATATGGATGACCTTTGTCTTGCTGATAAATGGCACCTTGGTAACTTGATAGAAAGGCAGTACAACTGGCGTTAAAATCTCGTCCTCGTAGCTGTGTGCTGTCAAAGTGTGCTGAAGGACGACTAGAATTGATCGTGTATCCCACACAACAAATCTCTCCTCATACTATCAGACCTTGTGTAATCGCCGTTTGTCTCTTGATAATAAATACCGGATTAGACTGGTGGTCTTGCTATCTTCACATGGTGTATGCGCTGGTCAGTAGCATTGAGACTGAAGGATTCATCGCTTAAGATCACGCACCTCTAGTCAGTCACAATGAATCCAATCGACATTGCCTATAATGTGGGATCAGTGGTAGGCGTCTTCGTCGGCTCCTTATATCAGCAGCCAGTCTTCTCCTAATGCTTTCTTTTGATATCATCGGATGTCTCGAAGGTTGTAAACGTCGTCAAACTAGTCTTGTTGTTGGTGAGGATGTGGCCGCTGTTTTTATTGTGTGGATCATTCCGCGCGTGATCCAGTGATGCTCTGACCCTCCGCTGCGGTAGACTATCACTTTCGTGATCCATTTTTGAAAATACCAAGTAACTACTATATCGTTCCGACAAAGGTTGTATCCGATATCCCTTGCTACTCTGAGTCATACTATACACCCGCTCTTAAAGTCCTACAATTGATCGTACTGTTACCGTTATATCTTTGAGGCTTCTGTATTCACTATACCGTCCATGCAAGTCCACAGGTTTGTTTGAATAACCCTATGGCACGATCAATCAAATTTTGAAACGCTCTCAGCTGAGCATCTCATATGCATATAGCGTGCTTACCCTTGTCTCATTCGCGTTGAAATTTTAATCATTTACATCTCTCTTACTAGACTACATTCCTGCCAAGTTTAGTGATAGTGTGACGTCTCACGCGTCTTTTCTTTAACAAGTGCTTTGGGTTCTTTAGGCCAGAATTAATGGCAACTCTTTTCCAACCAAATCCAAGAAGTGAAGTGTGAATAAAAGATGCAAATGAACAAACTTTTAAATATAAGATCTTAGAGTAAGCAGGATGTCAATGTAGGGTAATGTTTGACAATTGAAGTTACTTTGTGGCAGTTGATGGTTATTACAGTTCGTGGTTCAAGTCTGAATGAGTTTTGTGTGACGTGAATTCAAATTATTAGTGATCGAATAGAAGGAATCAGCCAAGTTGCATACCATTGCATACAAAGACAAAATTGATCGTTATTCCAAGCTGTAATAAGAGGTAGGATTGATTATTTAATATTAGAATCGGGAATTAGGTGGTTCGCTTATTGATAGAGGTCTGAATTAGATTAAGTCTTATTGTGTGTCGCGTATGTTTACCATCATAGATTCTCTCATGTTAATTATTATAATTTAATTTGTTAAAGGTTTAAGTTGAATATCTTAATAAAGTCCTATTAAGATAATGTTTGATCCTAGTCCTTTCGCTAATCCTACACCTCTAGCTCACGCTGATACTTCGAGAGATGTACTTCCAAGGGGAGGAACATCACAATAGTAAGTATAGATTTCTTTTGAGTGTATATATTTTTTGAGACAAAGTGTATATCGAATGCTTAATTATCAATATATTGATCTATCAAAGTTCCCCCACTGAAAATTATGTGTCAATAGATTAATATAGCGAAATAATATATTCACAACATCAACGCAATAAGCTCACTTATCAAATGGTCATCGTAATGAATTTGAATTTAATTATGCAATGTGTCTGAATATACATCAATTTCCAGACATCAGTGGATAAGAGCTACGCATAAAATATATTGATACAATTCATAGTCAATAGTGTGTTAATAATGTCAATGTTGTGGTGGCTTATTACCGTGATTATGTAAATATGGATTAAGTGATTGCCATAATTATTCGACAAATGTATAAAACTATAAGCTAAATCTTTTTTGGAAACGAGATTTATTTTATGAAATCTTTTTTTTTTGTTTCCAATGTTCATCTACTTTTCAATTACACTGAATAATACGAAGTGTTAACGCATATTAGTGTTAATTCGAAACACTAATACTCAAGATTATCACACACACACACACACAATTTGAAATATTTTCAATAATTATTTTTAAGGTGGAATGTACTGTAAACTCGTGACTAAACTAGAGATACACACACACACATAACCAATATCATCAGTAAACTAGTCAAAGTCAGAAATTAATACAGTTGAACCTGTTTTTGTGCAGTAGATAGGAACCGCATAAAAATAAACGCACAAAAGAAATATTCAAAAATTTCATAAATTATTACATAAAGTAAACTAATTATACTACAAAAAAAATTTATGCGGTGGATAGGGACCTCATAAAAAGTCTCATTTATAAAATATGCCAATTATTTACGTAATTTATGTAAGAGTAGCTCCATAACCAAATAAATAACTAAATATTATACATGGAATCATCTTAAAAACATATAGTTTCTCTTTGTATACACGGTTAAGTTTTCTAAAGGCACATACATCATTCATTGCTACTCACCGAAATCCAAAGCCCTGTAATGAATTAGTTCAAAATCGCTATCGTCACTTGCAGGTACAATTTCAACTGATTTAGTTTTTGGCAACATAAAGTAAGAGTTAACTTTTTGTAATAAAGATCGGGTAGCCAGTTGCTTGCAAGTACCACAATAATCAGATATACATGATTGAAGCTCTTTTTGGAATTTTATACTCCTTTCTTAATTGGTATCTATTTTAAGAAAATGCTTTTCCAATTTGTTGGAAAGCTGGATCCCTGCATATTTTATCCGCTCTTAAAGAATGTGGTTCTTCTTGTCCGTCTTGATAATCTATCAAATTATTGATATGAGAGTTTCGTCTTCAATCAAGAGCGGGCTGCTGGAGCGTTGAGAGAAAGCAACTGAATGCGCATTGTCGGGAGACTGTTTATAACAAATGAACAGAGCGTCTTCAAGTGTCTTCATTTCAGTAGCGTAACGTACACCCCCGCATCACGGGGGAGGGCAGGATGCTAGGGGCCAAAGGCCGTATTTACTCAATTTATAAAATATTAAAGGCAAACTCTGACTTTCAGAGGGGGTCCTAACATTCTCCGTTACACCACTGTAAAATAGACAGAAAACATTACAGTGGAGCCAAAGCCATTGAGTCCTCCATTGGGGGGGGCAGGACTCTAGACATCCAGCAAGGCTTGACTAACGCTTAATACGTATTTACCCAATTTATAAGATATTAAAGGCGAAACCTGAAAATCAGGGGGTGCCAACATTCTCCTATACGCCACTGGTAAACAGATATAAAACATTACAGTGGTGCCAAAGTCATTGAAAATCATACACCGCATAAAAAAAAGGATCGTATATAAAAAATCGCACAAAACAATTCATACAAAGAGAAAATAGCATAAAAAAGACCACACAAAAGCAAGTTCTACTGTATATCGCAGAAAATATTTAAATTTAATAATGTTGTACGTCTGTATAATAAGAGTTTAAAAGTACAGAAAATTTTACATAACACATGGATTTAAAACTTTTCTATGTGTGTGTGTTTTTTTTAAATAATATGGAAGAAAATCAGATTTATATAATATAGTAGAACTAGTTTTTGTGCGGTCCTTTTTCAATCGATTTTATTTTTGAGTGATTTTTTTCTGTGTGATCTTTTTTATGAGGTATATGAATTTCAACGGATTTGGCGCCTATGTAAGGCTTTCTATCAATATACCAGTGGCGTAACAGACAATGTTAGGGCCGCCTTGCAAAAATGAGATTTTGCCTTTATTTTTAAAAATTAGGTAATTACGTACAAGGCTTCAGCCATGCCTTGGGCCCCCTAGAGTCCCGGGGTTGTGGGGATGTACGTAACGCCACTGCAATGTACATATGTACACTTCAAGACCTCTCTTCATTTGTTATAAACAGTCTCTCAACAATGTATGTTCAGTTGCTTTCTTTCAACGCACCAACATCCCGCTTTTGATTTGAAGACGAAACTCTAAATGACTGTGGCATTATCAGTAATTGGATAGTATACATAGACGGACAAGAAAAATGGATTCTTTGAGCGGATAAAATATATGCAGGGATCCAGCTTTCAAACAAATTGGGAAAGCATTTTTTTAAAACAGATATCAATTCCGAAAGGCGTATGAAATTTCAAAAAGAGCTTCAATCATGTGTAGCTGGTTATCGTGACAGGTACAAGCAACTGACCAACCGATCTTCGTCGCTAAAACTTAGCTCTTACTTTATGTTGCCAAAAAATAAATCAATTTAAACTGCATCTTCGAGTGACGAAAGCGATTTTGCACTAATTCATCACAAGAAAAAAAAGCGCTTTGGATTACGATGAGTAGTAGTGAGTTATATATGTGCATTTTGTGGGAATTTTTCTCCATCTATACAATACATAAAATACTAAATGCTTTTAAAATGTTTCCATGAGGTAATTTACCTTAAAATCTAGCGTATAACGCGCACCCCCTTTTCAACGAAGAAATCTGAAATATCAGAATAAATTTCGTTTGTTTTGAAGTCATTTTTTCGAGGTATTATCCCAGACTTTTGAAAAAATAGTACATTTCTAGAAATACAACACACTTTTGGTGCACACATGACACACACATAAGGCAAGTCGTTTCTTTTAAGTAAACAATCTTTCGATAAATCTAAAAGTAGTTTTTTTTATGCTCATCTCTTTTGTTATTTTTAAAGATACCATTTTCCTACCCTGCGCATAACGCGCACACTTAAGTTTCGATCTTACTTTTTTGTGTTCAAAGTGCGCGTTATACGCCGGATTTTATCGTAATTATTTATTTTGTCATGAAAGTACATACATTTAGTAAATGATTTGCGTATTTTCTAAGTGCGACATTTTTTATGCGATCCTTTTTTCGCCGCATAAAAAAAATTGTAGCATTTCGAAGAGGTTGTTTGTTATATGTAAGAATTTATGAAGTATTTTCGAATATTTTTTGTGTGGTTATTTTTATGAGGTCTCTATCCACCCCACAAAAATAGGTTCTACTGTAATATGCAAACGTCCAGGAAATCAGAAGTGTTATATTACAATTGTAAAAATTTAGAAATGGGAAAAATAAAATTTAAAAACTAATTTTTATGTTAAGTACTGCTACAAGAGAAATTTTCTTTAAATTAGGTGCTTATTAGCAACTACGCCTTTTCATACATGGCAATTTCGCAAATGTGAGAGCCATTTCAGTGGTGGCTATCGCGACCAAATTTGGACACTTGAATTAATTTAATGCAAGCTCTCGTCGAATGCTAAACATTGCTGTGATTTAATTTTGCCGAGAATACCAAAGCCAAATTGATACTCAGGGGATCTTTTCACATCCAGAAAAGATCTGTCTAAGGTCTAAGTCTAAGATTGCGGGGTCGAGCCCGCTTCCTCTAAGTCACCAGAGTCGATACAAGGGGAAATAAATTTAGATATTTTAGCCTTTTAAGGGTAAAAAGTCAAAGTAATTTTTGATTAAGAAACAATGTATTCTAGTACTTTTTAACGTTTATTGTGAAAAGAAAATATTTAAATAATTACAGGAAAAAACACCACAGCTACATTTATTTAGTATAAAATCTTTAAGAAAACCTATTCTCGAATTGACAGTGCACGACGAACGAAGTGGATCGTACAAGTGGAAGACGAACAAAAGTTTGGATCGGACTTATTCGAAGGTCCAAGGAGAGAGACAGAGAGAGAGAGAGCACTGAGGTTATGAAATGTTGCAACGCATATTGTACTGTCCACTAGACAGAACTCACTTTTTACTTAACATCGCTTTTGGTTATTTATATCGAAAAAATAATTTATTTTATTTCTAAAATCATTTAACCAAAATTAAATCTTTTTTTCCAATTTTTCGGAAATTTAATCCCTTGATGGCAATATTAAGTTTGAAATAATTTTTTTAAATTATTTTCCTCTTTATCTCCATAGCGTAGAATATTTTTTCTGTGTTATTTTCCGATGTATAATATATTTTTCTCTCATAATTGCGATCCACCCCCAAGTAAGTAAGAAGTTGTGACAGCTCTATCCGCAACCTTCTCACTAACAATCCTCTTGGCGAATTTTTGTTCCTTAAAAACTACTTTATTTGCACGCTTTCTGTGAAGAAAAGAACGTGAACATGCAAATTAAGACTACTATATAAAGTCTAGGCTTTCAAGTTAGAAAGAGATACATATAGTGTTCGCTACTAGCGGTGCAGTAATAAATCAAATTTAAAGTGTACCGCAGATATTTAGTACTTGATAATTGTAATAATTAAGGTGACGATTTGTTACTTGAGATTGAATATAGATTAGACAGCTAGGAAGGCAGAGTACTTGAATTGAAGTAAGTGTTATATACTAATAATTTTAAGTCTCGTACCTCCCGTACCTCGTTAATCATCTTCATATTGCTTAAATTGGGTGTATCTCTTAGTTTTGATTGGTCGGTGTTTTTTGTGTTGCAATTAAACTAAGTGATTTAGAACATGGCTAGTCTTCCTTCCCTTTCTCCAACAACTCTATGCGCGGTTGCGAGATCTTTATAAGTTAAAGTTGATGAAGTGAGATGTGGGGAGAGAGAGAAAAAAGGGATGCAAAGTAGAAATAATTACAGAAAGAACCGAAATGTATTAAATCATTCGGAGTTGTGTGTAAGAAATTAATTTATGTAAGAGTTCAAGTATTCCAACTATGGTTTGCTATTTATGTTTAGGAAGTAAAAAGCAATATTCTGTAAAGAGGAAGGGTTAGATTTTAAAATTTGGATATTTCTCGAGTATCCTGGCTATAGGAATTGCTCATGAATCATTCAGCTTTTGAAATTGCGCAATTAAAATACCAGTGAGTCTATATTCATATACGAAAGTTTATTAAATCGGCAATGCAGACAGGAATAAAGGACAGTCCTAATGCATTCAACAAAATTTATTTATAAAAGATAAATGCCTTTTAATATTTATCAGGTATTTGTTACAGTCAAGAAGAATAAAAAGTTTAAATAACTTTAAATGACTAAGCAGTAAAGTAAACTAAATGGACTTTTGTTTAATTAGAGCATCTAAGCTAAACTATAAAAACCGATTTAATAATTGAAAGTAAAAACAAGTTTGAGTAACTGAGAATAAATAGCTGAAATTAAGCTACAGTAACTACAACTAGTAAATTCGATACTTAAGTTTTATCGCAACCGCATTGGCGACATTACATGCATGGTTTCCAACTCAGCATGAACGATACATACGAAAACGATGTTGCAAACGTGGCGAGTTATCTTGAACGCTTTCATTGTTGTGATACTACGAAAGTGCCGTAAATTTTAGAAAATAAAATACAGTAATGTGTAATCAAAGCATTTTAAACAAAAAAGCACGAAATATTGCCTTTTTTCATCTGAATACAGCATTTGACAAATATACCATTCAAACATAGAATACAAAGATACCATACAAACATGACATACAAACCTATAATGCGCCTTATTAATTTAACAGAGAATGAAACAGAGTTCGGAAGGAGTCACCAAGAAATTCCGAACAAAAAAACAATTTAAATGTGTAGATAAACAAGTAAATTAAATAACTTGATCTGATTGATTTTAATTTTTAAAATTTTCAAACTAAGTAAATACAAGTACTTAAATCTCGTGACAAGCTTTTATATCATAAATTGTGTAATGACGTTATAAGTTGATGGTAAAAAAAGTTTTAAAAGAAGAGTTTATTTTATTCTTTTTAGCGCATTTAAATAAAAGCTTATTTTAAAATAAGTTCTTTTACTTTTAATTTCTTCTATATTTTTAAGTCCATAATTTTGTTTACAAGAAATTTATGAATTCAGCGAATTAATAATTTATAAATAAAAATAAAAAGTAAATATAATATTAATAATCTATAAATAATAACTCAGCATGATTTATAATAATATAAAGTAGTACTATGAAACAACATGAGCCCTATCGGTGACGGACATCGTAATTCTGAGCCTAATAATATGGTCAGATAACCTTTTGTTTAAATGCATGCAGATATTATACACAAGTTACTAAGCATTGAAAACCAAGACTTTGAAAGACAATTAGTTTTTTGTGTGTATTATACTTATTTTACTCTACGTCAGTTTACATTTTAAAGTGTTTAACTAAAATCAATTTAATAACTTTCTACATCAAAAATATACTTGTGTCTCTAAATTTTGCAACAACAAATACTAACGAAAGTATATCAGATACAAAAGAAAGATGAACATTTAAAATTCCTTTAAATTTCTTTTCTCGTTTTTCCTCCTTAAGAAATGCATACAGTTTTTTTAGATATTAAACTATATCATTTTAAAGCTTGAAGAGAACGACTTCAAATCCCAAACTTCTTAATGATAGTGCAAAAAATAGTTACAATTGCATTTATTAAAATCTACTTTTGTATTCTGAAATATATTTTATTAAAGTGAGAAAAAATCATTCTTTCATTTATTTTTCACCTTTAGATTCAAATTTAAAAGAACTTTCTCTCGCGTGTTTCAGTAAATAAAATAAAAACATACAAGCATGCAACTTAAAGTAAGTAGATAGAGAAAAAAAGGAAGGAAATACTGATGAATGCTTTATTTAAAACTCATTTACATTTACATAAAATCCAGATGCATTGCAATGACCTTTTCTAAAAGAATGCCACTTTGAATAATGGACTGTTTTCTATAAAACCGAAAGAAAAGTTGCTTCGCCTCCCCCAAAAAAAAACTTTGGCTTTATTATTTAAATGAATTTCTAAAGAAAAGAATTGCAAAGTTTCGAACACATAATTAAATTAGGAAATACAACTACGAAAAAATTCATAAAAATACTTTTTTAAGAAGTGAAGTTATTTGTGCTAAAATTTGAGAACTGGAAGATTTAATTAATTTTCGCAACTTTTTTCATTTAATTTCGAAATGAAAATAGAACTTTTTGAAGTTTAGTATGTATTTTTATGTTTGCTTGAAATAGAAAATCAATTACCTTAGGCATTAGTTTTCAAATGGTAACTTTAATTCTTATTATTTATTGATTTTTGATTTCAAAATATAAAAGATATATGTAATATTAGTTAATATCAAACGTGCAGATAAATAATTTAAAGATGTTGCGGGAATTAAATTTCGGTAACTAACTGTAAGAATCATTTGCAACAATCATATACTAAAGAAATTTTGTACTGCAATTATTTACAGTCTTTTGTGAAATAAGTTTTAAGACTTCTTAATAACTGTAATTGTAATTCTCTACAACACGTATTTAAAGTTTTTTTTAAAATTGCGAATATATATAAATGAAAATTTAATGCATATTTGTGAATATCTTTGTTTAGAAATACTGTATATTTCTCAGAAAAAAGGGATGATTTATTAAAATTTTATTTTGCATCTTTCCTTGATTTCATTGGAAAATATCCTTAAAATGTTTTCTTAGAATAACACTTTTCTCTCTCTCTCTCTCTCTCTCTCTATCTATCTATCTATCTATCTCTCTCTCTATCTCTCTCTCTATCTCTCTCTATCTCCCTCTCCCTCCCCTCCCTCCCCCCCCTCCCTCCCCCTCCCCTCCCTCCCCTCCCCCTCCCTCCCCTCCCTCCCCTCCCTCCCTCTCCCTCTCTTTCTTTCTCTCTCTCTCTCTCTCTTTATGAAAATAAAAATAACTAATTTTCCATTCTATAGAATGAAGTAGGATCAAATAAAAACAAGGTGTGTGTTAATTATTCCATTAACATCCGTCAAATTTCTTTCAAATATCTTCAGAAACAAATGTACTTATATTAAAGGTTACTTAACGTACAGCTATTAGAATTTACAAAAAAATTTTTAACCACCTATTGTTGTTCGTGCAAAAAGTCCGTCTGCTTATGATCAATTGTATCCGCCAACAAAAATTTATAATTTTTATGAATGGCATTAAAGAAGAAATCTATCTTCGAACTGTATAAAAGATAAACATACAATAAGTAATTTAAATTCCTATATTTAACATAACCATGCAAGACAAACTTGGTATTTATACAACAAGCGATACAGACAATGTGTGTGACACAGCTGCAGAAGAATCATTTTAAGAGTAGACAATTGGGTTTCAGAGCTACTTTCTAACAATATAATACCTTTACGACCAAATAAAGCATCTGAAACTCTATACAGCCAATAGCTCTAAATCAAACTACTGTAGAACCTGCTTTTGTGCGGTCCTCTTTTTTGCGATTTCATTTTTGTTCGACTTTTTCTGTGCTATTCTTTTTCTTCTGCAGTATATGTAAATTTCAAAGGCTTTGGTGTCACTGTGATACTTTCTATCAATACACCAGTGGCGAAGAAGAATGTTAGGGCACCCCTACAAAGTCAGGTTTTACCTTTAATATTTTATAATTTGGGTAAATCCGTACTTGACGTTAGTCAGGCTTTGGGTCCCCTAGAGTCCTGGAACCTGACAAGGAGGAGGTTGCGGGGTGTACGTTACACCACTCTGCAATGCACATATATACTTCAAAACGCTCTGCTCATTTGTTATAAACAGTCTACCGACAATGCACGTTCAGTTGCTTTGTCTGTACGCACGAACAGCCCGCGCTTGATTGAAGACGAAACTTTCAATTACAGTGACACTATCAATAATGTGATAGATTATGAAGACGGACAAGAAGAAACGGATTCTTTGAGAGCGAATAAAATACACTGGCTTCCAAAGGTTGAGGAACAACATGTTTTTCGAAGCTCACCGTAAAAAAATGACAGTAACAATAAAATTTATTGTTTATATAAATAATAAAAATGAACTTTACACAAATTTATACAAAAACAATAGCTACCCCTTTTTTTAATAGGAAAGAACAGATATATATATATGAGTGAGAGAAAAATATTCATATATCAGGCTTTTGTAATTACGAGTGTAACTTTTGTTGAGATTTACAACTTTTATTAGCAGATTTGTTAACAATAGGCAGTGGGATCTCGGAATGTCTGAGAGAAGCCGTATGCCCAATTCGTTAAGGTGGAGGGTTGTCGGATGGATGGAAATGAGTTTGTCATAGACTGATGCTGCTAGGGATCTTAATGTGTCTCATAGTGTGGTCCACAGTCTCTGGATTCAAAATCAAACCGAAGCATCTGTGTCCAGGAGACATGTTACGGGCTGATCACGAGCTACAACACCTGCAGTAGACCGTTTTATCCCTCTTTCGGCTCGAAGGAGAAGAAAGATTTCTATGCTGCAACTTGCTGCAGTCCACTCTGTAGCATCAGGGTGAAGAATATCCGCTAGTACGGTGCGAAGGCACCTTCACAATTCAGGTCCCTATGCAACGAAAGCAGTTGTGTCTGTACCCCTCAAGAGACGACAGAGAAGAGCCCGTTTATCTTGGGCAAGAGAACACGTTTCCTGGACCAGACAGCGATGAGCTTCTGTACTCTGAAAGCCGCATTCACACCAAGGCAGTCAGCGTCGAGCAGTCACCTCACCCGAGATGAAGTCTCTGATTGGCTATACACTCAATGCTCGGTGCTGACTTCCTTGGTGTGAATGCGGTCTTACAGACAAGTGCAGATTCACACTGGAGAGCGATTCAAGACGTCTGCTCATCTGGAGGGAACGAAACACCATATATCATCAATTCAACACTGTTGAACTACACAGTTACCAAGGTGGTGGAATAATGGTATTGACAGGGATCTCTCTCGGTGGTTACACTGTTTTGCATATCTTACAGGGAGGAACTCTGACTGATGTCATATAACAAGATGAGATCCTTGATCCATATGCCGGTGCAATTGGCAATGACTTCATTCTGATGGATGATAATGCACGACCTCACCAAGCTGTAATTGTTAAGAAATATCTTGGGGGACTTGGTTTGGAGCGAGTAGAATGGCCAGTTATATCTCTAAACTTAAATCCAATAAAACGTCTTTAGGACTATCTTAGTAGATAGGTTGCTGCTTTGTCCTCCTCTAAGGTCTTTAGGAGAGCTGGAACAAAGCTTACTCCGTGTCTGGTCTTCGCTTCCCATTTCGTAACCGACAACTTAATTGACAGCATGGAAATTCGATGTCACCAATGTATTCAAGCTAGGGTTGGGCATATATCTTATCTCTTATTAAAACCCATTTTTGCTATGTTTCTATGACATTTTAGCACATAAAATTGTGCTTATTATTTATTCCATGAATGAACTTTTCCAGCGAGATTGCATTTTTTTGTTGTAAATCATTTTTGAATTTTTGTTATGTAAACTTCTACCTTGCAGTCAATACATAATTGTTTTGTTCACATGTCATTGAAATAATAAGGCGCAAAAAACCGGTTGCTCCTTAACTTTTGGAGGCCAGTGTATATACAGAGATACAGCTTTCCAGCAAATTAGAAAAGCATTTTCTTAAAATAGATACCAATTCCGAAAGGAGTATAAAATATCAAAAAGAACCTTGATCATGCATATCTGTTTATCGTGATATTTACAAGCAACTGGCCAACCGACCTTCATCGCAAAAACTTATCTCTTACTTTATGGTGCCCCAAAAGTAAAACAATTGAAATTGTATCTTTAAGCAAAGAAATCGATTTTGAACTTATTCATTTCTGGGTGAGTGAGTAAGTAAATATTAACGTTGCATTGTTCAGCTACTCGAGGGCTTTTTATTCATCACTGGAAGATGAGCACTTTGGATTATGATGAGTAGCAGTGAATTGTGTATGTGCATTTTGAAAACTTCTCCATGAATACAAGGAAAACCTAAATGTGTTTTGAAAATGTTTCCATGTGTAATTTAATTATTTATTTGTATATAGAGGTACTTCCTCATAAATTTCGTAAATAATTGGCGTATTTCCTCAGTGCGACTTTTTTTATGCGGTCCCTCTCCACCGTATAAAAAAATTCTGTAGTATTGAAGTTATTTGTTATTTATAAGAATTTATGAAATATTTTCGAATATTTTTTGTGCTATTATTTTTATGCGATCCTTATCTACCACATAAAAACAGGTTTTATTTTATTCTGTTGGTCACCTCAAATGCAACACCATGAAATTTTCTCCATACGTATAGCATGATGGGATAGGAAACAGATCAACAGATAAAAGGCTTATTATTGGTTATTTTAGTGCTACCAACGAGTGCAATATAAAAAGAAACCACAAAACCGTATCAAAGTAATGAAATTGTTTTTTCGTGCATTATGCTTGAGGATCAGTTTCAATATACGTCGGAAAAGAATGCAAGCCTTCGAGCAGGTTTCTGAGTTCACCCAAGAAAGAACTGTTTGCCATAGAGAATGAGGATCATCCTTCTAAAAAATAGAGGATCGTATCGAATGTAATCAAGAAACAGTGGTGTGGATTTATAATCGATGGATGCAGAAGAGGATTACTGACTGATGACATCGATTGCTCCATCGTCGTCACTACCTCGTGATCACAGGCAAATTGCACCAATGAAAGTGAAGCCACCCTCACTCTGACATATAAGGAACCATATCATAACAAATACTGTCTGTTACTCAACAATTGATGTTCATATATACTGTTCTACGTCGTCTGTAATACAATTGAATGTCCATAAGACGTTCATTGCTGCGATTATATACTCATGTCCAAAATTAAGGTTACAAACATATTTTTCGTCATAATTTTAAGCTCCATCAAGAAATTTTTTTATTTTATATATTCTGAGAAGTATGGGTAGTACATTAACCTTCAGTTTTGGAAAATATGTTGTTTAGTGTTAGTTTTTGCAGAATTACTGGATTAAGATCGTTCAAGCATATGGAAATTTTGCCTCCAACTTAGTGAATATTGCATTAAAACAACAAGTTAGTCTGTTTGCAGTGATAATGACTTAGCAGGATGGTTTAGATCAAGGAGGTAAAATTCGCGGCCCGTGGGCCACATGCGGCCCGGCTAGGGCACACAATAATATATAACAAAATATCTAAATTTCTATCGAAATAGGAAAGATGGTAGCAGAGAAGAGATGTCAAGTATCAGGACGTAAACAATTAATTTTTCTTGTTCTTTTATTTATGTTTGTATTATAATGTATAATTCGAAATAAACTTACCTTTTTATGAATATTGATTTTTTTTGCATCCTACCTAAAGTTGAACCCTGTTTGCTTGGCTCAAGTTAGCCTTTGTGTTTGACACCCTTGGTTTAGATGATTTGTTGAGATAAAGAGCCGTTGGCAGGCTTGATGTTGTACAATCTCAAGTGGAGGTGGCTCGATTACAAGGGGCCTGAAAGTGATCTCCTAGTTATGGAACCAATTCCAAACAGGAAGTACTGTCCCCAGGAAGGTCGACAGAGAGCCTTGACATCTGCACAGGATCGCTACCACTCATTAAGCGCATGAAGACATAAGAGGGCAATGACTCCTCAGCTTTCTCGTGACCTTACTGTTGTGTCTGGAAAAAGAATTTCCAAGTAAACAGTATACAGTGTCTTGCCGAGATTGACCTATACCCCAGACATCTAGTCTGGTACATCCCTTTGATTGCATCCAGCAGGAAAGAACGGATATTTTGGAGTTGAAAACATCAATTAGAGCCACCATAAGAATGGAGGCATGTTCTTTTCAGTTATGAGTTGTACTCTGCCAGACAAAGTGATTCTCGTCGAGTCTTTACCTGGAGAGAAATTGGAGCTCGCTGTTATCCCTCCTACGTAACATATTTAGTGGCTAAGAGAACATTGTGTGTGGTGACATAATGTTGGTCAGTCGTACAGCACTGTACGTTTTGGATGAGGGTACTGTCAACTTACAACGCTATAGGCGTGAGATCCTGAAAGCCTATGTGAGGTTTGTATGGGTGCCATGAGCCCGGACTCATTTTTATGGACGATAATGTGCAACCATGCAGAGGTCACATTGTTGATGAATTTAATAAAGGAGATAATATTCACCATATAGATTGACTCTCGATGTCTTTGGATCACAATTCTATTGAATATATTTCGGATGGTATAGGAAAAACCATTTTTCAGCGTCTTTTTCCTCCCAGGACCACCTAGGAAAGTCCCAATTTGGGACTTTGTTGCTCCATATACTTATTGACAACTTCAAAAACAATATGGCAACTCGTTGTAAGGCTAATATAGCAGTTCATAGTGATTACACTCCATATAAGACAGACTTTTCCCGAGTTAAATGCTTTATCTTTAATTCGTGATTCCCCACTTTTTGTGATTGAATTTTTATTTTTATTCCAAATTTAAATATTTTCTCTATTGTTATGTTGTTATATTCTTTCTCACATTGTAACATGTCTTTGTGCCAAATTTCGGGGCAAGGCACTGAATAGTTCATCAGTTTTCACAAATGTTATGTTTACGACCTTAATTTTGGACATGAATGTATATGTCCGAAAACCGCAGGCGTCTGCGCATATAATCCAATGAACAATGACTATAGGCAATCCAATAGTGTAGCGGTTCTTTAACTGTTATTCGCCCTTACCCCCCTTTATGTGTTAGCCCTATATTGCGGATCTCAAGATTTTAAACACTCCTTCCTGACTCCCAACACATGGCTGAATTATTTAAAGGTTCCTCTCAATAATTCTGATACTGCAACTTATCTTTGCACATGTGTTTCTACTACTTTTTGAAAATATTACGTTGTAGTAATGGATATGTAGCTGCAAACAATTAAAGAACTGAATATTCTTGATCGAAATACAAGTTCTAGTTGAGTACTTTCATTGGGAGCAATTTAGTCACCTAGTTTAGGATGGCACGTCTTTCAATTTTTCCATCTTAACATTAACTAAGAGACCTTTGCCAGCTCCCCCCCTCTAGAGACGCCCAGGTGTTCAAAGACCACAGTTTGAGAGTCACTACAATAGTGCAATGAACGGTGGATGCGGACAATGCAATAGTGAAATGAACAGTGAATGAGGACAATCCAATAGTGCAATGAAAGGTGGATGCGAACAATGCAATAGTGAAATGAACAGTGAATGAGGACAATCCAATAGTGCAATGAACGGTGGATGCGGACAATGCAATAGTGAAATGAACAGTGAATGAGGACAATCCAATAGTGCAATGAACGGTGGATGCGGACAATGCAATAGTGCAATGAACAGTGGATGAGGACAATCCAATAGTGCAATGAACGGTGGATGCGGACAATGCAAGAGTGAAATGAACAGTGAATAAGGACAATCCAATAGTGCAATGAACGGTGGATGAGGACAATCGAATGACATGACGTTATACTTACAGGTAATCCTCCTTCTACAATATTGGTTTCATAGTCTTCCTAATCTTTCTAATTTTAAGTAAAGCAAATTTAGTTTTAATAAATATCACTTAAATAACAGATGAATTTAATTTATATGTAACGACTGCAATTTTGAAATTTTCGATATTTAAAGAGTGAAATAATATGAAAATAAATTTTAATAATAATCAATCCTATACGAGAAATAATCCAAAATAGAATTAAAAAAAGCACAATACTTTAAGTACTCTTTCATATTATACAAATGCATTTATTTTTTAAAATTTTGGCGTGTAAAATTTTTTTCGTTTGCTTAAGGAAAAAATCCTGTGTTTTCAGTTATTCCATCTTATTATTCTAATTAAACTCAGTGTATTAAGTAAGTGATAATGTACATGAATTTAACAGCCTTTTTTGCGATTATGAAATTTATTTCTTAAATATAAGCTTTTTCACATGTTTCACATTCTTAAGGTATAAGGACTACGTTCAAAACCATGATGTTGCAAAAGCGTTCAGACGAACATTTCTTTTAACATTTAGTGTCATATAGATTAGAATACACGTATAAAATTGTTTTAAGAATATTATTATAATAAAAAATTACTTAAATGCAATATTTTGACAAAAAATGAAAGAATTATCTGTTTTCAGCACAATCTCCTTTCATGAAAAAATACTTCTATAATAATATTATTGTGCTTATACACTCAGGTACATTGAAAATAGCGACCCAAGAAGAAAGCATCGGATTGAAATGAAATTTAATACACATAATGACACAGATGAGAGATTCACTTGATCTCAAAAACAAGACAATTAAATAAATACAGGGTGTGCAACGACACAAATACTGGACAACTTAAATAGCGTGTTGGACCACCTCCTCCTGCAATACATGCCGCCACATGATCCGGCATTGAGTTGATTAGACACCTTATGTTGTCCTGAGGCAGATGGGCCCACAAATCTTGAACAGCCGACTCTAAATCATGTACAGAGTGACACGATGGTATCTTCCGTTTTAGCTGATCCCACACGTGCTCTACAGGAGAAAAATCGGGGGAGTGGGCCGGCCATGGAAGTGTCTGAAAGTGACGTGGGAAGTCTTGAGCAACTCTTGCTGTATGCGGACGAGCATTATCTTGCTGGAAAATTGCCCCTGGGAGACCATTTAGGAAAGGTCCTACATGGGGTCGAAGAATATCATCAACGTAATGTTGGCTCGTTAAGGTTTCACGTATCACAATTAAAGTGGACCGGCTATCATAGGCTATGGCCCCCCAGACCATTACACCAGCTGTGCGGACAGTGTGACGTAGAACAGTGTGGGGGAATTGTACCGCTCACCAGGGCACCTCCACACCCGTACACGGTTATCATCTGTCCCCAAAACAAACCGGTATTCATCACTAAACACAACCTTTTGCCAATCTGTGACATTCCACATTGATCTTGCTTGGCACCACTGTAGACGCAGTTGCCGATGTTCCGGTGTTAAAGGGAGTGTACGGAAAGGGCGCTTGGATTTAAGATTTGCTTCTGCGAAGTGTCTGGAAATTGTTTGTGGAACAATTGCTACGCCTATGTCTGCTCGTATCGTTGAACGAGTCACTGTGGGGTCCACAAGTGCTTGCCGCACGATCCTTCGACCCTCTCTCCTCGTGGTCTTTCTGGTCGCTCCAGACCCGGTTTTCCGCGCGTGGGTACCTTCTCGTGTCCACTGCTCCCAACAATTTCTAACGGCACACTCCAAACGATCCACCTGGCCAGCAACATGGCACGTCGACCAGCCTGCAGTTTTCATCCCGATGATCAGGCCCCCCTCACTCAAACTCGCTTAACTGTGAGAAATGTCTTCTAGCACGTTTACCTGGTATGTTTCGCTTACCAAAGTCTTCCTATAATCGGCGAGAAATCGTCACGTTTAGGAATCTTCGAATTTGCGCTAGCTTATATAGCACCCACTTCCTGATTGTAGCGCCACCTCAGCATGTATGAGCATGCGTATTGGCACAAAACTTGGATCATTTGAATATCACATTACGCTGTACTTATTTGAAAAGTTTCGCGATTGTACTTAGCTTCCTTCTTGGGTCGCTATTTTCAATGTTCCTGAGTGTATATAGCTAAAACTGCTCCAGAGAGCCTGAATTAGGATTTTTGAAAGATTCACATTACTTTCAGAGTTATTGCCAATTGAAATTATTACCGGTGTTTTTTGTTAAAATTTCTCCACTCTGATATACTAAAATATGGATAAATCCCCTTCTAAATTATATAGTTCAAACATCCTAGCTCAATCCCAGTACAGAGAGGTCTGCTTTACATATAGGCAAAATATTATCATTATAGAAACATTTTCCATAAAAAAAGGGAATGTTTTGAAAATAGGTAATTCCATGTTCATTTTTTTCCAAAAAATTTACATAAAAATAACTTTTTATTGTAAATATATATATATAGTTTTAAAACAATTTTATACGTGTATTCTAATCTAAGTGGAACTACATATTGAAAAATTATTCGTTTGCGGTTTTCTGTAAAATCGCGATTCCGAACGTTGTCGAATGCCTACAGGCAGCGTTTCTCAAACTGTGGGGTGCTCCCCCTAGGGGCGTGATAACCCTACGAAGGGGGCGCGACCATATTGAAAAGTCCAAAACAGAAGATTATTTTAAAAATTTATAAATTTACTGAAAGTAAACAAGCAAAATGCATTCTGACATACGAAAAAAACAAGCATTTACACTGAGATACTACCCTTATATATGTATCAGTACTGTACAGTGTATTTTACGATTAATTTAACAATACTAAGTTAAGGACAACATTCATAATTACCAATGCCTCATTGGCTTGTCATATATAAAAGTATATGCAAAAATTAACCCTCTCTCTTATCTTGATAATTTGTTACACTTATCTCCAAAATTAATCCTTTAACACCGATTAAAAGTTACACGATTCGCTTCCGAATGCCACCGAAACAGAAATAAATAAGCAAATCCTGAGAAAGAAGTAAATCCTTCGCAAACACTGTCGAAGCCCTTTTTTTGCATTCCAAAGTCTTCAGGATAATTTTGTGGATAGCAGTGCGTAGAAAATATCGTACATTGGAAAGACGTATATATACCTTCGGGCAATCAACACTGTGTCTGAACGAGACGTTTATATACGCCGGTGGTACCTAAGAGGTTAAAGTTGTGTTGTAGTTTTATAGCGTCAAAGTATAGTGTTATTGAATTGAATGCAATGTTATTGTATGGAGTGGGGAAGCGCAATGAAAATTAGGATTGAATATTGGGCCACAAAAATTCAAACTTTGAGAAGCACTGGCTAAAGTATTTTATTTTATCTTACAATAATTTTTAACTAAGTTTGATATATTCTATGATAAATTTAGATCATTTGTTCATCAATAATTATCCAATCTTAAAAAGATCGTGACGAATAACATCTCTAGCACTTTGTACATTATAAAGTAACTACATCTCTGACAACACGTTGTCTCTCTCTCTCTTTTCGCTTCACCTTTATATTGCATAAGATACAACTAAAACTTTCCTGATATAAAATTCAAACTCCCATCAAGAAGGATATTACTCTACGAGAATTTAGTATAACCTCTACTGCCACAATAAAAATAAAGGAAAGCTCATAAAACCGTCGGTTGATTGAAGTGAAAAGTGATTGGAGAACTGGTCGCAGCTTTCTCAAGCACGGTTTACTTCGAGCACTTTCAACCCTCGATTTTCACTGGTTTGAATTGTGGTCTGGAAATTAAGAGGCTACCCAAAATAAGCTTCAGTAGAGGTACTAAGGATGACAATATACTGCCTAGTTTGCCCTATTTCTAGTAAAAACTGTGAAGAAATTAAAGAGCATTACTTTATTATACTGTTTCCCCAATAATAAAAAAAATTATGATGATATCTAGAATAGCAAATTTAATTCACAATTTTTATTCCCAAATGAATTTTTTAATTAATTTTATTAAAAATCAAAAGGGTTTTTAATTAATTTTATTAAAAATCACACACAAGAGGGTTAAAAATCAAGTGGTCACACACGGGAATCCGTTATTTCTTTCGAGTCTTAGTGTCCTTAAAAAGCCGCAGACGTATATATCCGTCTCACTCAACCGGTGCGTTGAATGATCCGGACGTACATATACGAGGGTCGAGGCAAAAGTCATGGCAACTATTTTCTTCTTGAAGATACCAGTCCGGTTGGAAAATGCGACATTACAGACGAAAGGACAAGGTGTTGACTACATGAGTGGACAATGAATAGCAGTGAAATATCGTAGCACACTAATTAATACGGTAGTATACAGGGCAATACGGCCTTCACTGTGCAAAAGAATGACAACACAGTACACATAAATTTGACATGACAAACCTGGGCCTAAGGAGCCTCAATGTAGTCCCCTGGTACTGTCACCACAACGTTGTGGGAGACGCTAAATACCATCAGCGTCAGCATTTGCCGTACCACATTGCTCATCACTGGTTTACACACATCATGGTTGAAACTTACCTACCCACCGTGCTGCTGTACGGTATGGTAGGGCAATATTCCCAAGGGCTTCCACTAATTCACTGTCATATTCCATCGCAGTTCTCCCTCGGAGAACGGCTATTTTGATGGAAGTGCGCTGCTCAACACGGATTTCTTCCATCTCGCACGAAACTCACCAAATGACTGATTTCACAGCCCTAGCTACGCTACTACCAGCTATCACAGAGATATCTGTTGTTCTGCAAACACACTATACCTGCAGAACTTCCACATGACACATATACTTTTGAGATCCGTTCGCATATCTAGAAGAAAAAATAGTTACCATGAGTTATGCTCCAACCCTCGTACATTCTTCTACTGTAAAACAATTCCGAAGGGTTTATGATGCAATAAAATGAGCTTGGTAGTATTTGCGAAGGATTTACTTACTTCAGAGAAAAATTTGCATATTTCAGCCTTTTCTTCCCCACTAACCCCAATACCTCACACACGCGCTCCTTTGTGAAAACCGGTGGCCCTGAGAAAAAGATCGTGCAATTTTTTATCGTCAGTTAAGGGGTTAAATATGTAAAAGTTCAAAGCTCTTGCGTTGGCATGCAAATTTGAGGAGCTGGGTACCAGCTCACACAGATGACGTCCTTTCATTTACTGACTGCGGTTTAAAACTGGCGGAATCGAATGTCCAATAGTTTTCTGTTTCTTAAATCCATCAGTGGTTGAAAATCAATTCATCAGTGCACAGATGCATAGGTTAAAAATACCAAACAGGTACTAAAGAGTAATAAAATAAAAATTTCTAGAACTTTCGGATTTTCTTATGAAATTTTACGTTTGTTATCGAAATAAAAATAAATACAATCTTAGTAAAAATAATTATATATATTCTAAGTAAAAATAATTAAATATAATCTTAATTTTAAAAATTTATTACATAATCTTAGTAAAAATAATTAAATTAACATACGTATCAAGTGAGTGTGAAAGTTGTACCGTTTTTAAATATACAAATTTGCATATTTTATGTATGCAAATTGTCACCACACATGACGTTGTAATGATCGAAATCATCGGCCAATCAAACGTGTGGATGATTAACGTAAAAATGCATTGTAACTCACATATTTAATTATCTCAAAAAAGTCTCAGAGAGTGTAACCTTGGCAGTCTTGATTCTCAAGGCTGCGTCAGAGAAACCCCCCAAAACAAGTCACATGATCAAAGGAGGAACGATTTTCCCCGCGTTTGACCATCACTTCACCAGCCTTCCGTTAAAGCTTATGATACTGTGCTTTACCTTACTACGTGTTTTTATATATGAAATGTAGTGAACATAACATCAGCGATACCATTGGATATAAAGAAAGGTAGGATATTTATATATATTATTGTATAACTTTATTCTTGAGTCATTAATGAATTTATTTTTAGTTTTGAAGGTAACCGAGTATAATAAACTGATGCATTTATGTCAACATCACTAGTTATTTGTAAATTAAGATCTGTTATTCTATATGAGAAATTGGTGTTTAAATTTATATGTTTTTAATCGATCAAATCCTTATCTTAAAAATATTAAAAGTTTTATTAATAACATAACCTAAATCTCTACACATTTTATAGCAATGCCTCGTTATTGTTATGTGTACAAAACTGTTCATCAAATAAAATACATATCCTTACATTTTCCCGGCTTTCCATCCTATTTGAATGAGATAACATATTGATCAACATATTTCAGTGAATTGCTAAATATTTTTAATATGGTTAATGTCTTTGTTGAAATCTGCTTTGTGATGACCCCCCTGGGTCACACCTTGAACACCAAGATTAATTTGAGACAAAGAACCACCAAAAGCCATTTTGAATAATAATATTATTTATTTTTGTTATAATTTCCTCAAAAATCTCTGATAACAAATAATATAATAATGTTACGTCTTCTAAAGGGATTTGCCTTTATATTAAATTAAATTACTAAGAATACGATTGATTACTAATCTAGCTCAACTCAAGTAAGGTTTTCCGAAATAGGAGATCCGAGAAACACACGTATTCGAATTCTTAATTGTCATTAACTTTAACTAAGTATCTCGAACTGACGCTTACTTTAAGCGTACGTGAATTATATTTACCACTGGCTTATATCAGCTTTCTGGTACGTCTAGCAGCACGACGTCTTCACGAATCTAATCTCTTTAAATCTTCTAGTTTAGTAAGTCTTAAGTCTTCTAGCTTGTAACGTTGTTGGCTCAATAGCCTACCATCATCTCTATTGCTATCTCGCAACCTTCGACTTAAATACCTTATCTAATTTAAATATCCCAAACTTCTTTTTGGAGTTGATTGAAAATAAACGCGACTTTATATTCCCCAGAAAGACGCCTAAGAAGATTAGGGGAAAGGTTCCGTACAGATTCGTCACAGTCCCCTCCAAAAAGAGAACGGGATTTATCCGAAGGTCACAAACGGCCTGAAAATAAATTACGTAACCAATTCCTGGACTTGCTTTACAGTCCCGACGACTTTAATATATATATCTACCAATCGGATACTAAAAATTCTCCTTCCTTAAGGGAAAGAAAGAAATTACGACCTAAAACTACTCTTTAAAAAACGTAACATTTACAGAATTATATATCCCTACACCACGCCCATTTGGCAAAGAGGCGAGGGTAAAACCACCTAAGTGGAAAACCCTGCCTGCGTGGTTTCCTTGACTACTTAAAAATCTACTTAAATATTATAACACATATTCAGACTTGTATCTTGCTTCTTTTGTGGAACACTGTTCAGGGTCAGCTACCCTGAAATGAGAATTTCTTTGTGTGAAAAACAAACATCTATAATACATACAGATTCCTTCATTTTTTTTACATAACATTTTCATATACATCAATTGAATCATCTGGTTCCTTAACATTCCCATTCCATATATGCTGCGCTTGTTAATATTAAATGTTATACATACAATTTCAAACATTTTTCAAATAACAATAAAACAAACAACCAAAGGAATTGTCGCATCTTAGCGAAGTCATACGTAGAAGTAAACAAATGCATTCTTACAAATGTTTTCTCCATATTTATACAAAAAATTAACACAAAACCTGATTTTTCTCATCAAGAAAAAAAAACACCCATTGTAGTGTCCACTTTTGCCTGGCTTCTTAAATTAAAAATCCGCCCGTGACTTGCTTCATTGCAATAATTCTTCCGACCACTTGTTCGAAAGGAGAAAAGAAAGAAACGATAAAACCTGATATTTTTCTTTGCTTTTTGTTCGCTCCTATCCACTGGATCTCCATCTAAGGCTTCCATACTGAGACTCCTTCTCCTGATGTTGTTCTGTGGAATACTTGCTAATCCGCTGTTCCTCCGCTCCTCTGGAAATCCTTCGGGTTGTCTTACTCGGCTGCGTAGGTAGTACGGACAAGGTCTCACTGCTGTCGTCTGTTTCGACCGGACAGTTCTCCTCTCAGCTGCCTTGTTGGTTCCGTCTTTAGTTGTCTTTGTCTACCGGGCCTTGTTGTATTGTCCACTTCCTGCGTGCCTGCTCGCTACTGTAGGTGACTTGTCCTGCCTGGAATCTTGTTGATGAGAAGGACCTGCAATGGGCTGTGATCCCTGGGAGGGGTTATTAGGTCTTCTATATTTATGATTGCGAGATGAAACCGAGGACGGAATTGCTCTTTTTATCCCCTGTTTTGGTTCAGGGGTTGGTCTTTTCTGGTCCCTATGTTCGGACCCCTGCAGAGGACGTTTTCTGCAAATTTTGGACTTTTTAATATTTGTCTTGTCCCCTGATCCATTTGAATCTACTTTACATTTCAATCTCTAATCATCCCCTCCGGCATTACCCTTACTTGATTTATGACCATTATTCTGCTCACTCGAGGTTTTCCTAAATCCCTTGAATTTTCCTGGTTGCGATCTACTTGATCTATCACTCGACCTCTGTCCTTCATACAGTGTCTCAACATGACTGTCCGAACTAATCGTGTCGTATTGTCATGGACGGTACACACGCACCTGGTCAATATTAAATGTTACCTTTTTGCCCCTCTTTAAAATAATTAAATTGTTATTCCGAACCTCCAACACTCTATATGGCCCTTCAAACTTAGGCATATACTTTCGAACCACTCTCCTACCCGCAGCACTTATAAAAGGAGTTTGTACCAACACCAAATCATTTACTTTGATGTTAACTTCCCTCCTTTACCGATTATAATATTTTTACCAATGTTTGTGTTGTTTCCGCCTATTCTGCCTTGCTTCATCGAATAATTTCTCAATGTTTCTTCCTACATATTCAGCACCCTCTGTGACATTTATTAATTTACTAAAAGGTGTTATAATCTTTCTACCTAAGAATAACTCAGCCGGAGTTTTATTTGTTGTTTCGTTCACTGTAGTGCGCAGCGCGAAAGCGAATTCATGAAGAAATCGGTTCCAGTTTTCGTGATTTTCTTTTACAAAACTAAATTGCGATTAACTCTTTCCGTTAAATTAGCCTGTGGCCTGTATGTTACCGTTTTCATGTTTTATGTCCAACCTGTGACTTAAGTGTTCAAATACCTCGGATATAAATTGGGGGCCGTTATCACTAATTAAAGAAATCGGAGCTCCGTAACGTGAGATATAATTATCAAAAAAGACGTTAGCTATGGCCTGGGTCGAAGCTTTTCGTAAAGGAATAAGCTCACTCCACTTAGTGAAATGATCAGTTATTACTAATACAAATCTATATCTTTCGGTTCGGGATGCGGGGTAGGGGCCTAATAGGTCTAACGTTACAATTTCATTGGGGTAATTCGATACTATCGGAATTAAACGACCAGCTGGTAGCGCATTTTTGTAATTAAATTTTTGACACCGGTCACAGGTTGATACATATTCAAATATATATTTCCTCATATATGGAAAATAACATGTCTCGTAATTTTAAATAGATCTTCCTCTTTCCTAGATTGCCTGCTAATGGCAGATCATGAAATTCTTTCATTATTGTTTCGCGAAGCGATCTCGGAATATACACTCTTAGTTCTCCAAGAGTTGTATAATATTTCGCGTAAAAGAGGAGACCATCTATAAGTTTAAAATCCTGGGACCAACCCTCGCATATAGTCGCTTTAAAGGAACCGTCGTCTGGGTTTTCTAAATAACGATAGGTGTGTCCTAACTCAGGATCTTCCCTTTGCTCTCTCGAATGAGTTGTTCTCGAGAGTTTAAAGCTAGGGCTCGAAGAGCTGAGCACGAAATTTGTGATCCATCCAGATTGCCTACTGGATTCCTAGACAAAACGTCCGCGACAACGTTTTGGACCCCCAAGCGATGTTCCCATTCTATGTTGAACTCAGATAACTTGTGTGCCCATCTAATCATTCGACTAGATAAGTTTTTTCAATTAGTTAGCTTTGTTAATGCCGCGTCATCTGTGATTACTTTCACCGGCAGGGATCCGAAATAAGTTTTAAACTTATTTAAGGCCCATATCACCGCCAAACATTTGCGTTCAGTAACAGTATAGTTTCGTTCCGCCTTATTGAGGGTTTTAGAAGCGAATGCAATCAGTCTGTGGTTTTGATTAAGTACAGCACCAATTCCGACCCCAGAAGCATCAGTAAATAAGTTAAACTGTTCTGTAAAATTCGGCAGTTGCAAAACTGGTACCTCAGTTAATGCTCGTTTTATCTTATCAAAAGAATCCTGTGCTTCTGTCGACCAATTAAATTTAGCCCCCTTTTTCTTCAACCGATATTATGGTTCACATATGTCTGCATACTGGGGTATAAATTTCTGATACCACCCCACCATCCCTAAAAATTTCAATACTTCCTTGCTATTTTTAGGAGGTTTCATTTCTGTGACTTCCTTCACTTTACTATGGTCTGTTTCGATCCCTTCTTTACTAATTACGAGACCTAAATACTTCAATTTGTCTCGTGCGAAGTGGCACTTATCCTTATTTAATGTTAGCCCTGCGTCTCTCAACAATGTAAATACCTGCTTCAAATGATCTAAGTGTTCCTTAAACGATGGAGATGTGATGATAACATCGTCCATATACACCGACACGAAACGCCCAATAACAGGTTTGAGTATAATATCTATAGCCTTTTGGAAATTTGGCGCCGCCCCAGAAAGGCCAAAAGGCATTCGGAGGAATGCGAACGTGCCATTTCGAGTGATAAACGCGGTTTTCTCTATATCTTTTGGACTAATCGCAAATTGAAAATATATAGTCACTTTTTAAATCCAATGTGGACATCACTCCGGTATGCGGGATGTTTATTATTAGATCATCAATCATTGGTAAGGGATATCGGGTGTATTTAGTTATTGCATTAAGTTTGCGATAATCGATCGCGAATCGATACGCCTCCAGAGAATCCGGAAGAAGGCCATTATTCTTGCGCGTTAAAACTACTGGTGACGCGTATGGGGATTGAATAGGACGAATCGTTCCCTCTCGCAACATTTTCTAAATGTGATAATCGATTATTCCTTGTTTGACCCTGTCATAACGGTAGGGTCTCTACACTGCCGGTCCCTTGTCCCCAGTATCAATTTCATGGTATAAGACATGAGTTAACCCCGGCTGATCTGAAAATAGCCCTTTAAAACCATTAAATAAATTCCTTAATTTTTGCTTTTGCCCTTCACCGAGCTTTGTATCTGATAGATCAATCTCGACCGGCTTTTCCACTTTTGGTAACTGCATTAATTTGGTCATCTGAAATGATCAGAGATTTCTGATCGAAATCTAAAGTTAATTTGGACTCCTTCATAAAATCAATGCCCAAGATGTATTGGTACTGCATATTGTTAAGAATGTGAAATTCCCAGGTTTTCTGGAATTTTCGGATCCGAATCTGTAATTCGACCCTACCTAAGGGGCAACACGGGTCTCCTTGCGCCGTCACTACTCTATCTTTCGTCTTTTGACGAGGTCGATACGAAAAATATTTGCGATAGACCTCTTCCGATATGAAAGATTTCTCCGCCCCCGTGTCCCAAAGGGCTGTAATAAATGTCTTATTTAAAAGAATAGGGACATACGGTAAGTCTACTGGAGTCATTCGTAATGAGGATACCCTAATAGTTCGGTGTTCTGTAGCTGGAGGATTTTCTGTACATCGCGATCGATCACCCCCATACTCGCATCGATCGCTTAAAAGTTTAAATATCTGTTACGATCATTCTGACCCCTGAAAGTACTATTCCTTGAACCACCCTGTCGACCGCCTTGATTGTGGAATCTATGATCCGATTGACCACCTCGGCGTCGACCATCGAATGTCTGATTATCTACAACACCTTGACTCTCAAATCTATTGAACTCTCTCTTTGGTCTACTATTGTCCACGTATCTATTGTTACCTCTCGTTTCCCTCCGATTTTTTTGTCGATTCCTGTTAGGGAAACGATTGTTCTCGTTTGGTTTTATATCTCGGGACTCCCAACTCGAACCTCTGATCTTTCTATTTAGAAACCGTTCATCATAGTTATCAATAATTTGTATGAGGTTAGATGTGGTTTGTAGGATTCCTAACCTCAACATAATCCAAAATCTGAGGTTCTAACCTACTAATAATATGATAGATCAATTTTTCTTCCATCATTTCGAGTTTTAAGATTTTGTGAATCTTCAACAAAACATACACAAAATCAGACGGCTTTTGGTTGTGCTTTTGAGATGATGAATAGAAACGCGTTTCTAGCTCCGGCTTATTTCTAACCACGGGGAAATGTTCTGACAACGCTTGCTTTAGGTGCGCATAATCCATCGCCTTGTTTTCAACAACCCTATAACCTAGAATCTCAAACCAATCTAGTGCCCGTCCTGTGAGATGACCCTTTAAATATGCACAAGCGAGTTGTGTGGGTATCTCGTAATATGTTAAGTTATTATCCATATTTTCCAAAAATTCCACCACGTTCTCCACCCCCGAAAAATACTACTCAGGGATGATCCGAAAATTAGATCCGACTCTAAACTCAGGATTTACTCGTTGGGTGCCACTGTGATGACCCCCCTGGGTCACACCTTGAACACCAAGATTAATTTGAGACAAAGAACCACCCAAAGCCATTTTGAATAATAATATTATTTATTTTTGTTATAATTTCCTCAAAAATCTCTGATAACAAATAATATAATAATGTTACGTCTTCTAAAGAGATTTGCCTTTATATTAAATTAAATTACTAAGAATACGATTGATTACTATTCTAGCTCAACTCAAGTAAGGTTTTCCGAAATAGGAGATCCGAGAAACACACGTATTCGAATTCTTAATTGTCATTAACTTTAACTAAGTATCTCGAACTGACGCTTACTTTAAGCGTACGTGAATTATATTTACCGCTTGCTTATATCAGCTTTCTGGTACGTCTAGCAGCACGATGTCTTCTCGAATCTAATCTCTTTAAATCTTCTAGTTTAGCTTGTAACGTTGTTGTACCAATAGCCTACCATCATCTCTATTGCTATCTCGCAACCTTCGACTTAAATACCTTATCTAATTTAAATATCCCAAACTTCTTTTTGGAGTT
Organism: Trichonephila clavipes; assembly: GCA_019973935.1. NCBI lineage: Eukaryota > Metazoa > Arthropoda > Arachnida > Araneae > Nephilidae > Trichonephila > Trichonephila clavipes. The sequence goes on from BMAU01020943.1 coordinate 340,782, forward strand.
GATTGGAAATAAACGCGAATTTATATTCCCCAGAAAGACGCCTAAGAAGATTAGTGGAAAGGTTCCGTACAGATTCGTCACAGCTTTATTAATTCTGTTCATCATGTTATGGCTATTCAATCTTAAAAAAGTATATTGAAATTTGTAATACAGGAAAAATTTTGCAAGCTGAAATATAATTGCGCGTTAAAAGCGTGCTACTTTGCACTCGGATAAATATGGTGCTATTTCACTGAAAAATTTAATTTATTTCAAATTATTCAGGAGAGATATTTAATGTCAAAGTAGATATTAAGGATTTTTCACACACACACAACGAAGTATTAAACATTTCAAATAAATTAGAGGATATCTCAATAGAAGAGTATAAAACTTTAATGTACATTACGGGTTATGCGTGTATAATATAAAATTCGGATACTCCGATTGCAAATGTATATTTCTTTCAAATAAAGAGATCAATTTCGATTCAGAAAATTCAGGACAAAAAATTTGAGACTTCTGGATAGAAGAGATTTAAAAATGCCCACAAATATATTGCTAGGAAAGTCGTTTCGACGCGACATCTCATTTTTAATTTGTTAATGTCGAAAACATTCGAATCAAGATTTCTTAAAAGTTAATTATCAATTATCTGTTTACAAGCACAACAGAAGCATATTTGGAATTACATGAGTTGTGGAATGTCTCGCATTTTTTCGTTTCATTCATCTTGTGCAAAGTGTAACACACCTGCATTTTCATATTTTTAAAAAAATATTCGCTACATTCGGGAATATATGCTTAAATAATTATTCAAAAAAGCGCAATGAAAAATTTTAACAGTGAAGAATAATCGAAAAATAAAGAAATTTAACGCCAATTAGATCAATGTTTCTTTTTATATTTTACTGTTTTATTTACTTAAATATTCAATCATTGATTGTACTTCTACATGTACTTCTTTATACTTTATTTTTTTATTCAAAATAGATTTTATGCACATGTTTAAAATAATTCACATAACTATTCCTTAAAGAAAAATTCTATTTATTTACATTAGTCGTTTAAATCATTTTCATGAAGATTTTAGCATTCGAAGGATGTTAAATGTAAAATACTATTTTTTTTATAATTTTAAAAATTTTGCTTGATTTTTAAATATTTTGACCTAGGCATAATATTTATTCGTAACGCATAAAAAAATAATGTGAAAATTAATTTGAATAATATCGGTACAAATCCAGATGATTCAAAACTTGAAAGTAATCAGTACATTGCCTCATTAATTATATATTCTATGAAAAGGTGTTTTTTTGTCAGATTTATAGGTAAAGTATTTTTTTCTAATATATATATTTCCTAACGCATAATCTAGTATCGATTTTTGCTGTATAATTACTGTGGTATCTAAAACTGTTTGTGTCATTTCTATATTTGTATATATTTTTACATGCATTGCATTCTTTATATTTGTATATATTTTTGCATGAAGTTTGCATTTGTATATATTTTTGCATACATTTAACCTTTACATTAACCTTTACATTAACTTTTACACTAACCTTACATTAACCTTACATTTAACCTTACATTAACCTTTTGCATACATTTAACCTTTCTCCTGGAAAATATTAGACACCCTCCTAACGTATTAATACATAACTTTCATCTGAAAATATTCTCTAAATGAGAATTATAACAAAACAATCAATATAAATGAGGAGATATTAGTCTACGACCTGAAAAGAAATAAATATCGTAAGCTTTATATTCCTGACAGCCCCTGCGACTAGCAAAGCATTCCCTCCTTTCGTGACGTCATCAAAACTCTGTCGCGGCCTGGTCCTTCAAGGTGGCCTTGGTGTAACTTGGAAAGCGAGAAGGTCACGTCTGAAACATTGTTTGTTATACGAGTACGATAAAAAACAGTACGTCAGCCGCGGCAAGTCGCAATGTTTCTCAGGTTTATGGGGAGGATGCAATAGTCGCAAGCACATGTCTTCTGTGGTTTCGCAAATTTAAGGAAGGAAAAAGAAGCTGCTAAGTTCAGGCTAGGATTGGGCGGGCATCAGGCGTTGGAGAATACAGTATTGAAAAAGCCATAAGGAACCACACCCGAACCCAATAGTTCAAGAATTAGGTGGGATCTTCAACATACACAGGACAATAGTCGAGAGACGGCTCGTTAACTTGTTTTTTTAAATAAAGTGTAAGATCAATGGGTTCCGCATAATTTGACATCTACGCAATGGGAAGACCGAATCGTCACCTGTGTTTCCTTGCTTTTGCGGTACAAGAATAAACCATTTTTGACAAAAATTGTGACAGAAGATGAGAAGCGGGTTATGTGCCGTAGCATAAAGCATCGTAGGACTTTGTGTCTCCCTTCTGATCCACCTCTATTGACTTCGAAATCTGAACCTGATCTCAAGGTGTTATTGAGTGTGTGGTGGGATGTGCAGGGAATAATTCACTGGAAGTTCCTGCCTCTCAACCAAACTATCAATGCTACCTTCTACTGTTTCAGTTAGGCAGATAGCATTCAAATTTGGTATAAAAGCACCCAAGTCTCATCAATCGTCGCGGTGTTATCCTTCATCATGATATCACTAAGCCACATGCTGCTGTCATCACTTGCCAAAAGTTAATAGGCTTTGGTTAGGAGGATTTACCCCCCCCACTCTCCTTATTCTTCTGACGGCATCAACTGAGTATCACCTATTTCGTGCGTTTAACAATTCCTTTAGTCAAAAAGTCTTTGAACTTAATGCTGTGGAAACTGCCATCAAAGACTTTTTTTTACTCGAAACCCCTGGAATTTTACCGCCGCAGGATTCATCTGCTACCAGAAGGATGGCAAAAGGTCTTAGATAACACTGAGGATGATGCGCAATCATAGGTAATGTTCATTTTACGTTTATTTTCTCTTATTTATGGGTAATAAAAGCTGGTAGAGCTTTTGCACTAACATAATAGTATTATTTTTCTATACATATGTAGAAACGACTATGGCAAAAAATGCAGCGTTCAAGTTGTACCACCAAGTACGCTTTATGTTGACAGCGATGTCATCATTTGCACATGTACAAACGTATACAAACCGTTACCCACCCACTTCGCTGAAAATTTCATGATGTTATATGAATATTTATTGTTTATATAATAAATCATTAATATCTAACGTAAGTTCTAGCAAAAAAAAATTCGATTGTATTGCAAAATATTTTTATAACTCTTGCCTCTTGATTTAAAAAAGAACACATCTACTTAATAATAATTTCTAAAATTGAAATTGAGTTATCTTTTATAATCTTATAACTCTTCCCTAAGTCAATTTGCTCTCATTATCATGGATTGATTCGATTTTGTACAAGCGTAAAAATCGAAAGCATCGTCAGGACTATTGGCCTTAAACCAATTATGTAAATATAAGTTATTACAATTAGTCTTACTGTTTTTAGTGTGAAACTTTTGGTGGAGAAAATAACATTCGATTTTTTCTTAAAACAATATAGATTTAAAACAACAATACAAATTTTCGTTTTTACGTGATTTTATTCGATATTTCATAAGTAATCGGACAAATCTATGAATAGATTTAGCACCAAAAGAAAAAAAATGCATCAGGAAATTTCTTTACATTCAATGACTCTAAAATGATTCCCACAGTTATTACTTCCCACACAAACCATTGTATTCTTTCTCTCCATGAGTTTTATGATTCAAAAAATGCGGAGAATTTCATCTCAACTTATTTAAATGGGATACATGTCTCCATGCAATAGCTTAGATTCTCTTTCTTATCCACATCAGCAAAACATTTCCAGGAGGGCATCCTGAGTGAGTCCCTGATTCACTATCAACTTCCATCCCTACCCCAGTCGTGCCCCTCAGGGACCTTCCAGAATTGCCCCGGCAACAGTTTTTGTATTCAAAGAGAGGACGTTCCGAATATTCAGAATGTGACTCTTCCGGATCGACTGGAAGATATTTATGGTCTCGATCTTTTTGAAAGACCTATTCGTGCAATAGTTTGTAGTCTAGTCATGATGAAAGTTGTTGTTGGTCTTTTTTCATGCGTAGGCTGGTGTTTCTTTTTTCGAGTGGAAAAAGGATTAAATTTGCTATGAGACACGAATTTGGTTTTCTTTAGGTCAAGGAAGAAGTAAAATTTATGTCGAGAAAAGAGAACTGGAACTGGTTGATCGCACATTTGGGTCATCTTATGAGTTATATCTAGAATGTTCTCCGGGTGAAAATTCTCTCTTTAATGTTTATTTTACAGCTTGTACACATGATGTTTTTCTTCTTCACTTTTATGAATCCTCCAGAATGTTCTGACTTTAAAATTATACTTTACGCGCTAAGGAAAAATATTTTTTTTTTATTATCTTGTGGTATTTTTTGTTGTTGTTATGTCAAAGAAGTGTGAGATCCAAGCAAAACAAAAAACTTCAAAAAAAGGAAAAATCTTTAAAGGAAAGAGAGGGATATGTAAGGAAATGTTGAAGAAACGGATTCGAGATATTTTCAAATCCAGAGAGTGGAATTTGAGCATTTCGTAGTATCTCTATTACAAATGCTTCAAACTTAGATGAATAAATTTGTCAAAGATTACTTTGGTAATTAAGTATTTTGAATTTTTCTCAGCCGAATTCTTTAATAGACTGAATAGTTAATAGAGTAAATAAAAATGTACTGCATTCGAATGTCACTAAAACTGAAACTAACAATATATAAATTACTAATGTTTTAAAATATAATTATATATCAGAACAAACATTATTTCTTCCATAAGAAACTCTATTTATAAGAATTTAAAGAAAATAATCGTACTACATAGATGTTAAAATATAAAATATTTATTGAAACAATAAATATAAATATGTTAATTATACTATTTATATATATATAGCAAATATATTCACTTTAATTCTGGAAATGGTGAAATGAATAAAGACTCTAATTATATAGTTCTAAAATGTGAAATTTATTACAATATATTTATTATAATTAGGTTTCATCAATTTTGAATGATGCAATATAACAGATTAAGTTTAAAAAAAATATTATAATATAAATAAATGAAAAATGCAGTTAATCAATTATAAGATCCCTTTCGTAAAAATAATGAAAAGTATAAAAATGAATATAGTATCGATCCTTTATATTTTTTCTAATAATCTGATATACTCCATTTTTTAATTAAAATAATTATGTAATTGAGTTCAGTTTTTGAAATATTGTATCATATCTTTGCAATGGCTTCTTTCAACCTGCTTCTAGATGAATTAAGTTTATTATTCCCATAAATTTTGCGACATAACATTCTATAAAGGTTTGTCTCGGGGTATGCCTCCACTTAGAGGTGGCTATGGTAAAATATCGACTATTTCTTTTTTCAACCCTTTAACGCAGTGCTTCTCAAACTTTTTATACTTCCGATCCTATTTTCAATCATAATTTTCCTCGCCCCTCCTTCATATAATAACAATGTAATGAATTCAATAATAATATACTTTGACAGAAAGCTACACACAATGCTACTCTAATTATCAAGATAAATGTTAAATTTTGTATAGAACTTTATGACAGGCCCATGGGGTCACTGGTAATTATTAAACTTGTTCTTGACTTGGTACTCTTAAATTAATTATGAAACACATTGTGCAGTCCTGATACATTTATAAGTGTATTATACCAATGTAAATGTGTATTTTATTTTTTATTATGTCATAATGCATTTTCTTTTGCTTGCTTTCAGTAAATTAATAATTTTTTTTTAAAAAAATAATCTTTTATTTTCGACTTTCTGATAAGCTCGCGCCCCCCTTGTAGGGTTATCACGCCCCCTAGGGGGCACGCCCCACAGTTTGAGAAACACTGCTTTAACGGGCACACAGCTAAAATACAGTTTTCTGTGATAAAGCACTTGATAAATGTAATGTTCTCATGCTCTATAAACATTATTTAGTCACAAAAATATATCCAATGGTAGGTTTTTTTTCCTAGGTGGTGGCTAGACGTTATAGCCTCTGCGCATTTAGGACATTTAACTTACTTTTCAGGAGAGAAATAATGAATCACTTTACAATAAACTTTTCATGGAAAATTAACACTAATGTACTAACTATTTCAATAACAATTAAATACAAAGTATGAATGTAATCTAATAATAATAGAATAATTGTACAACGAAGAATATATACTTATTTAGAAAATATATAGAATACTTAAAATATACATTGAACTTGTGTGTGTGTGTGTGTGTGTGTGTGTGCGTGCGTGCGTGCGTGTGTGTGTGTGTGTATGTGTGTGTGCGTGCGTGCGTGTGTGTGTGTGTGCGTGCGTGCGTGCGTGCGTGCGTGCGTGCGTGCGTGCGTGCGTGTGTGTGTGTGTGTGTGTGTGTGTGTGTGTGTGTGTGTGTGTGTGTGTGTGTGTGTGTGTGTGTGTGTGTGTGTGTGTGTGTGTGTGTGTGTGTGTGTGTGTGTGTGTGTGTGTGTGTGTGTGTGTGTGTGTGTGGTATATATCCGCATTTTATATTTTATTTAATTTTAGTATGAAAAGTTAATAATAAAGTATTATTTTTGAGAATTTAAATTAGTTATTTCCAAAATTTGAGGAGCTATTTACTGTGGAACTTTATGTTATGCAAACCTTTTTTCCGAGCAGAAAAGCTGTAATGAAAGATTTTCGAACCCGAGAATCTTGTACCACATATTGTAAACAAAGTTTGTTTTTATTTCCCACCCCCAACATTCACACGTGATTCTAAATGCTATTTCTCTCTATCTCTCGAGTACAGGAAAAGCGAAAATTTCTAGGTCATTTTTCTGTTCTAGATGGGCAGTGGATACAGCCTCTATCCACATATCAAAGGTTTCCAAAAACCTAAATAAAACCTGTTTTTTTTTTTTTTTTAATTGTACAATTGCTTAATTCATTCAGATGCGGGAAAAGTATACTTAAGACATGTCGAAATTTTTTTCAAATGTCAGAAATTTTATTTATAGTAATCAAAATAAAATTTGTAGATTTACACAGTAAAAAACTGTTTTTAACTACCCATCAGAGGACATGAAATGCAAAAAAAGGTATCGTGCTGCCATCCATATTAATTTTTATGCGTTTTATCTGCAATTAACGCATATAGATAGACTAAATATCCAACACTCGCTTTGAGAAAAAATTTTGAATATGTGGTTCAAAATTTTTGAACCACATATTCCTTAATTATTATTAGCCACTTCCCGCTAAAGGGTCAAACTATTTCTGGGTGTATTTAGATGTAAGGCAAAAAGTATTACTCTCACTGCAGAAATATCCAATTACCACCACCTGAAATAGATATCACGTGATCATATAGTATGCAAAGTCTGTTCAAAAATTATCCGACCTTAAATTTTCCTGCGGTCAGTAGAGCGGTAGATGATAGCATAATGCACATGCTTGAACTGTTTCCCTTCGTTCCAGTGTACCAATTGTTTCCTGCAGTCAGTCTATTAGGGTGTTGTTATGCGTGTTTGTCGAATTTTCATTTCCTATCAATAACTGAACAACTTAGGCAGAAGTACTGTATTAAAAATTTTGTCAAAAGCTTGGTGATTTTCTAAGTGAAACAATTTATAAGATTCAGTACGTGTTTGGAGACTATGCTATAGGGGTCATACAAATTAGGGAGGGTTTTAACCAATTCAAAATTAGTTGCATGTCGGTAGAGAGTGACCAGCATTCTGGGAATCCACAAACTGCTCGAAATGCAGCTGTTGTTGAAAAGGAGGAAAATCTGATAATGATAGATCATGTTTAACCGTATGAGAAACTGCTGAACAAGTTAAGATCAGTACAGGTTCTTCACATGCAATTTTGTTTGATCACGCGCAGAATGACTTCGAAATTTGTTCCCAAACTTCCGTCAATGAAACAGAAAAACTCCATTTCGTAGTTGCACAGAACCTACTGGACATTATCAAGGTTGAACCTGGCTTCTAGCGAATTCTGGCTGTTCTCGAAAATGAAAATGACATTGAAAGGATCCCCTTTTTAGAGTAGAGATGAGATAAGGCAGAACGCGAAAGTGGAGTTTAACACCATTCCAAAAAAAGATTCCCATAAATGTTTTCGGCAGTGGAAAAGTGTGTGATAAGGATCCTATATCAAATAACTAAGATATTTTTTTCTGGCTAAAGGTTGAATACTTTTTGAACAGACCATGTAGCCAGATATTCGTCAGTGTCCACACACTCCAAATTTTGTTGTAATTAGCGAAATTCATCATGAATAATGCAATTTCTAAAAGCAAAATTTCCATCAGTCCTTTAAAACTTTTTTTGGCTTTTTCTAGTTATTAGAACCATCAAGGTTAAATTTCTTACTCTCTAAAAATATAATTTTTGTTCCCACTCATTGTTCCAAGACATAACATTTTCCGTCCATTTTAATCTTCCTTCTCAACATTGTTTCAATATAGCCTCAGTTTTTCCTTCTTTTTCAAAAATTTGGTCATAGTTATTGATTAAGGACTTCTTAGTTGTTGCTGAAATGCTTCAGAATTTCATGCGTCGGAAGACCTTTGTTAGTTCGTAGACGAGAAGTTTGTCGATCAGTCCAGTGCTGCCAAAATCCTTTTTCTTCTAGGTCGTTTTATTTTGTTTGAATCATTTTTTTTCCTAATTGTCCCATTATGGGTTGTAGTTTTAGTTCATTAATCTAACTATTTTTCTTTCAGATTTTACCTACACTCTTACAAAGTAAAATATTTTCCCTTCGTACTCAGATGACTATTTTTTCCCGCTGTTTCTTTAAATAAATCATCCTTTTTTTCTGTTGAGTTGCATTTCAGCAACTTAGCAATTGAAAATACTACAAGTTCCCAAAAGGTGAGAACCATTTCAAGGGGGCACCATCTAGTGGCGTTCTCGCTACCGCACACAAATTATTTTTTTAATTCAAACTCTCGCCGTATGCTAAATATTGCCATGATTTAATTTCGTCGAGAGTACCAGAGCCAAATTGATACTCAAGGGATCTTTTACATGACACATAATCATACGGCATATGAGCCTACGTTTTTCACATCCATAAAGTCTTTTGATTACAGCTGGGGGGGGTGTCGAACCCACAACCTTAGGCTTACGAAGTGGACACCCTACCTCTAAGTCCCCGAACTCGACTTAAATAAATCATGGATAACCTTAATCAAATAATGCTTTCATAAAATACTAACGTATTCGTTTTACAAGAATCCTGACAGTGGCTTATACAAGAATAGTGTCTGGGGGGGGGTACAAGTCCCTCTCACATAACAACAGAATATGACTCAGGGCTTTCGCTTAGTTTCGCTCCATAAAAGTAGTCTGTGTACGCCACTGGTACCCTGATGCAGTGGTGTAACGCAGTGCTTCTCGAATTTTCCCTGTTGGTGACCCAATATTTAATCATAATTTTCCTCGCGCCCCCTTCCACACAAGAACAATGTATTGAATTCAGTAATACTACATTTTGACACTAAAGCTACACCATGGTATTAACCTCTTAAGCGCCACCGAAGTAGATAAACGTCTCGCTCGACCAAAGCGATAATTGTCCCGGACTTAGTATATATATACGTCTTTCCGAAATACGATCCTTTCTGTGTACTGCTTTCTGTAAAGTTATTCCGAAGGTTTTGGAATGCAATAAAAGGACCTTGATAGTATTTACGAAGGATTTCTTTATTTCTTCCTGTCCCCCAATATTTTACTTCCGCACGCTTACATAGAAAACAGTGGCATTGGGGAGAAAAACGAGTAACTTTTTTCTTCAGTTAAGGGGTTAATTATAAACCGTACAAATTACCAAGATAAATATTAATTTTTGCATATATTTTTATATGCAAGCCCATGGTGCCACTGGTAACTATTAAACTTGTTCGTAACTTAGTATTGTTAAATTAATTGTAAAATACACCGCTCATTACTGATATATTTATAAGTGTATTATATCAGTGTAAATGTGTATTTAATTTTTTATTATGTCAGAATGTATTTTGTACAATTTTCCTAAATAATCTTTTATTTTTGACTTTTCAATATGCTCGTCCCCCCCTTTTGCAGAGTTATCACGGCCCCCTATGGGCCACGCCCCACAGTTTGAGAAACACTGATGTAACGGATACTCCCGCAACCCTCGCATCGCGAGGGTGGCCCAAGGCGCCCACTTTATGTTATGGTTTTATAATACTTTGTAAAATTAGTTCGGGGCCCAAAACCTGACTTTGCAGGGGACCCTAATGGTCTTCGTTACGCCACTGTCCTGATGTGATGTATAATATGCTAATTTTTTTTCTCTAGTGATATGCTTCCTTAATAGGCACCTCATTTAAATTTTAGGAAAAGGATGTGATTTTAATAAATTTTAGATTAGTTTTTTTAATTATAATTAAAACAGAAAGTATTTCATGACCAAATTTAAATACACCCACTAAAAAAAATTAACATATCGTCTTCTTTATAAATGCACTAATTCATTAATGGTCTTATAATTTCTTCACACTGTATAATGTTTATTTATATAATAAATAGTTAATTATATAGAGAGTTAATATGCGTATATTATATGTGTATACATTTATATGTGTATTCATTGAATACATAAAAACTGTTTATAGAACATATAGAATATACACGAAAAGCTCCAGAGAGAGTTATACTGTGCATACTAAAAAAAAGATTAAATGCACACATAAAACTATTCCTACCAAAGTTCAACAGTTATAATGAACTTTGGTAGGAATAGCTTTATTTGTTTGTCATCTACCTAGTTTCTGTCAATCAGTTTAGAATTATACTTCACCAGATTAAAAAATTTTATTCCGTGTATAATTTAATTAATTCTGGTCACCATTTTTTATTAAAAAAATAGTGCTTGGACTGTTAAAAGCGATGTCGAAACGAGAATTCAGCAATGAATAATGGCGTCTTTTAGCTGCAAAACACACGACAGGATCTGACTCTCATCAAACCCAGGAAGAACACGTCGAGAAGATAGTGACTATTTGTCACTAACAGGAGCAAGGAATTGACGAAGGGCAATTAGTCTTCCATTGAATCACTCTTGATTTATTACGACCAGTTTATTGAGAAGAAAGGTATTTTTAAGCTTTTTAAGAATCAAGCAGTGAACTTTTGGGAATTTCATTGAATTATAATATTCATTTAAAACAAAAAATATTTTAATTAACAAATTAAGGAATTTAAACAAAGTAATTAAACCCTGCAGTATAATTTTAGGTATAACGTCAGGAAAAAGAATATTTGTTATTTTTAATAGTTTCTAATGCTTTTTTTATAATGTTTAAGTAGGTTTACAATAAACTTAAAATAACGCAAGAAAGTTTTCCCTTTCTTAAAGTATTTTTAGCAGCAAAAAGGAGATATATATTTCAGGGTTCGGTAACTTTCCAAACCAACCTACTTATACAATTTAGCATGCCACACAGTAGGACACTATGAAACAATTCGATTCTCTCCCTAATGCACGCAGAGTTAAAAATAAATAGCATGAAATATAACTATTTATTCAACAAAAATAAAAAAATTAAATTTTACATGTATTATGTATTTTTAAACATGTTTTTTTAAATAAGAAACAGACAACATAGAAGTACAGTCTGGTTTCTGCAAATGAAATATATATATATATATATATACATATAGTCCAAAATATAAAATCCAATATATAAATATATATATATGTATATACATATACATATACACACACATATATAAACGAAAATATAAAAATATACAGATAGTTATAAACCTAAGATAACTATATAAATAGGAAGAATAAGGCACAGTAGTACAATGACAAACTCCTGGCCTTAGGAACCAGGATTGCAAGTTTAAACATGTTTTGGGGCTAGCCAACCTTCACCTGTAGTCGGTCATACTAAGTACCAAGAGGAAAGGAAAAAATTACTTATGAGGAATTAAAATATTAAAAAAATCATTAAACTAATAAAATATGAACAAAAAAGGCAACAACTAGTTATGTGTTTCCCGCCAAATGCGAATTTGTGTGTGTGTGTGTGTGTGTGTGTGTGTGTGTGTGTGTGTGTGTGTGTGTGTGTGTGTGTGTGTGTGTGTGTGTGTGTGTGTGTGTGTGTGTGTGTGTGTGTGTGTGTGTGTGTGTGTGTGTGTGTGTGTGTGTGTGTGTGTGTGTGTGTGTGTGTGTGTGTGTGTGTGTGTGTGTGTGTGTGTGTGTGTGTGTGTGTGTGTGTGTGGAGTAATGGAGAATGTTAGGACCCCCTCTCTCTCCTGAAAGTCAGGTTTCACCTTTAATATTTTATAAATTGGGTAAATACGTAAGTAGCATTAGTCAGGCCTTCGCCCCTAGAGTCCTACTCCTCCCCCCTCCCGTGATGCGGGAGTGTACGTTACGCCATTGAAATATTGGCACTTCAAGACGCTTTGTTCATTTGTTATAAACAGTTTTCTGACAAAGCGCATTCAATTGCTTTCTCTCAATACTCCAGAAGCCCGCGCTTAATTGAAGGCAAAGCTTTCAATGACAGTGACATTATCAATAATTTGATAGATTATATAGACGGACAAGAACCAGATTCTTTGAGAGTGGATAAAAATATGCAGAGATCCAGCTTTCCAACAAATTGGAAAGGCATTTTCTTAAAATAGATATCAATTAAGAAAGGAGTATAAAATTCCAAAAAGAGCTTCAATCATGTATATCTGGTTATCGTGGCATTTACAAGCAAGTGGCCACCCGATCTTTTTCACAAAAACTTATCTCTTTATGTTGCAAAAAAATAAATCAATCGAAATTGTACCTTCAAGTGACGAAAGCGATTTTGAACTTATTCATCACAGGGGCTTTGAATTACGATGAGTAGCAATGAATTAAGTCTGTTTATTTTGAAAACTTATCCGTGTATACAATGAGAAACTATATGTTCTTAAAATGTTTCCATGTGTAATATATAATTTATTACTTTGTTATGAAAGTACTCTTACATAAATTTCGTTTATAATGGACATATTTTATAAATGCGATTTTTTTATGCGGTCCCTATCCACCGCATAAAAGAAATTTTCTGTAGTATTTCCATTAATTAGTTTGTTATATGTAAGAATTTATGAAATTTTTGAATATCTTTTGCGCGTTTATTTTTATGTGGTTCCTATCTACCGCACAAAAACAGGTTCAACTGTACTAAAATGTATATGGAATAATAAAATCTCCTGTCGTTTTGGTAAATGAATCACTATTATTGTATTTCTAATATATATAATTTATATTTATTGTCGTAATAAACACTTGGATAAAAACACAAATCAAAAAGAAATAATTTTTCACACAAAAATTTCCCATGCAGTTATTTTATCCCGATTACAAAGCATTATAATTTTGTAGCTACAAAATATGAACTTCGATCATACTGTTTATTTCACTTGTGTGACTGGCATATTAGATGTATCCAAAAATGGTTGGCTGCAATTTTTCTATAGCCACTATTGTTTGAATGACCCGTCGCAGTCCAAAGGTTGCGGGTGTAAGAGTGTTCGAGGGTAAATACGTAAGACATAAGAAGCAGACATAATTTTTGAAATCTACATTTTCAAACGAAAGAATTATTTTACAATGAAATTAATATTTTATGTCATTGTTTTTCTAACTTTAAACAACGTATTGCAATAAGCGAAGGATTCATATACAACGTATTGTAACATTTACCGCCGTATTCGCCGTTAACTAGACCGGTTGTCAAAGAAAGAAAACAGGGGTTTCTCGCCTTAAGTTCATTTCTCTCACCGTCGGTTCATTCTCTAACACTTTTGAGATTAGGGAATTTCGACTAGGCTCAAGACTGAGTTTGATTTATCTGAGCGTGCCCAGCAAGCAATATTTCGCATAATTACACACAGTTTTTGAGTTAGAATAATTATTCAGCTTTTACGAGAAGAGAAATAAAATAAATAAATAGATAGGTTTCATAGTCCGATCTAAGTGTATATATTTCCCACATCTTTAAATTCAGGGAAAACAAACAGTTTATTTAAAATCCTTCATTTTCAATAAAAATGAATATATTCGTAAAAGTTTTCTTTCAATTTGTGAGTTTAATAATATTTTACTGAAAATGTCACCTTATTTTAATCACCCTGGCTCAAGATACCCACAATACTGCACACTGTTTAACATATCATTATTACGATTTTCCAATACTCCACGACAACAATTTAAAAACTTTTATAAGCAACTTAAACCTAAAATATATTTCCGATTTTCTCGTGACTTGCGAACCTCTAAAAGAGCGCGTTCGTCGTATATTTTGGAAAATCGCTTCTCGTGTGAGTGGACGTTTTGCCCCATTACCCAAATGACTACAGGTAATGGCCTATCGCATCATTAACGAAGAATCGGATGCCTCGGATATATTTCATACTTTTAAGAAGACTTGTTGAAGGCAACAGCAAGATTCTCGTCTGTCGTTCTACAGCTGCCTGGTGAATTAAGTATCAAATTTCTGTCCAAGTATCATGTATTAATAATATTTAGCTTTGCTATTTCTTGTAGATATTCGAGTTGGTTTCTGTTTTATGTATTAAAATATATTTAGACTGTAACAGTAAAAAATATATTACAGGTACATTAAAGTCCATACCATCTGAAAAGAGGTAAAACGATTTATATAGGTTTTTAGAGATCTTAAATTTCTCCTAAAAATATTTTTCAAAGTTTCTAATGGTCTTAAGGAAGAAAAAAACTCGCCACATTGATCTTCCTCTTCATTCTCTCTATAGTGAAAATAAATATTGTAAAAAAAAAATGTTCGGTGTATTTTATATTTTATTTACTAAAAGTAAAAAATGTTGTGGGGGTAGAACAAAACGAAATCCCCCCCTAAAAGGTGAGACACTAAAAGTAATACTATCAGTATACCAAGCATCTTGGTGTAGTATTTGATAAAAATCTCGCTATCAAACACCACAATCTAAGTACTAAAGGTGGCCGCGGTAGCCGAGTGGTATAGGTATCGGACTGTGGCTTGCTTTGTCACAGGTTCGAGCCCAGTACCACTAAAGACCCGCCGTGTAGGGCAGCGATGCACGTTAAATCTGTCGAGAGCTGAAACGTCCTCCCGTTGGTGTGGTGTGGTAGTTAGGAGAGGGGGTGCCAGCTCAGGTGTCGTCCACGTCACTTGACCATGGTTCAAAATTACGTGGTCCGTCGCCAAAAGCCCTCGTGTAGCTGAACAGTGCGACGTTAATATTCAATCAATCAATCTAAGTACTAAAAGTAAATTCAAATGATACATGAGTAGCTTATACCTCTTAATTTTCAGAAAACCTGCATTACTTAAAATAGATTTTCTTGAAATAATACAGAAATTGTTAGAAGAATTTGTTTGGCTAATAGAAGTTCTCGTGACCTCAGAAACCAATTCAAGTCTAAGTTTATTTCTATAAACACCAAGTTGAGTATGTATAAAACTTTTTTCAAGCCTATTGATCTGTATGGAAGTGAATGTTGAACCCTCGATAAAGCAGAGCAAGAAAGTTGCTCCTTTTTAAAAGAAAAATCTTAAGTAAAAGCTTTGGACCTATTCAAGAGAACAATGAGAGTGGAGAATTTTTCACAATCACGACATTTACAGAACACATGGTAATTATGTTGGGACTGACATTGTAAGAACTATAAAAGCATCACATATTCGGGGGCTGGACCACATGTACAGATATGCCTATGCTTTTCCAATCAAAAAAGTGTACTTTTTCGAAAATTGAAGAGACCAGACATAGAGGACAACCACCTATACGATGGTTAGACGATGTTGAGAAAAAAATCTCAAGCTAATGGGAATCAATCGATGGAAAGCCATCGTGACTGATAGGGTCAACTGGAGGAGGATAAGCGGGTCTGCCTTGGCCTGCAAAAGGTTGTTAAGCTTATGAAGAAGAATATAGAAAATAAAATCACACATCTATATATATACACTCTGATCCTCAAAACAGTTCTGACCGCCCCAATCTGGGGACATGCAGCAAAGCCTCATATTAATTTGTTATATACGTCATTAAATGAAATTTTTCCAGCAAACTTTAAATGCTTGATAGTTCATGTGGAAAAAGTACATCAGAACAGCGTGCAAAACACCCATTATTAGATAATTTAACAGAAAAATGGCTGAACACTACCATTATTTACTACTAAACTGCACATTTAACTACCGAAATAAACTAATACAGTTTTAGCTAAATACCTATTACTTCTTTGAACAAATTGATAATTTTCAGAATTTCATCATCTCTGGTATTGAGAAATTTAACCTTGACTTAAAATTTAATAGACTTGAAAGCATCTTAAATCCTTCTGTTATCTAAATACCAACGTAATTCTATTTATTATTTATTTTTTTGCTTTAATATTTGTTTTTCAATTTCAGAATTGCACTTTTCTGTGTTTCATGCATTGATTCTTATTACTCTGCAACTCTCCCGCCGGGCGAATTCTTCTCGACCATTCAGATTCCTCCTTTTCCAGACCATTTTCTAATTTTGTTTCTCAAACTTTATTGCTGCTGTCGAATTATCTAGGATGAGCACCACCCACTCTCGTTATCCAATCTAAGAAGTCTTTGGTGGGTTTCCTCCACGTTTAACAAATTGTTCATTTTTAAGTAAATTTATTACGAAAGACAAGGGAGTTTTTAGGTTTAGACATGCTATTGATGTGCCTAGGGCTCAAAAGATTTGGTGGGGCAAAAAATTAGAGGGGAAAAAAGGGAAAAATTAAAATTGCAAGGAACGTACTACCCTTAAGAATCTCTCAACACAAGATTTTAGATATTCAGAAATCTTTGTGAGAAGAAGCAAGTAGCCACCTCAAAGGCATCGATAATGAACAGTTTGTGCAAGAGTGTCAACGTTTCAAAATGTACGTCAATGTGGAAAAAACAACAAATCTCTTCCTACATCAAGAAAAAGAAGTTGGAAAGTACCTTCCCAAATTTAGAAGCCGCATAGAGAATTTACTTGACTTTTCACGTGACTGAACAGCAGAGAAAAGCTTGTCTGCTCTTAAGAGAGTAAAGACTAAAATGAGATATTCTATAACAAGTGAAAAGCTTAACAGTTTGATGCTGCTATACGCTCAAAATGATATTACAATTGAAATTGATTACAATGACGTCATTAACAATTTTGCAATGCCCAAAGCTCATTTGCTGTACAAGTACAATGGCAAAGACAGTGGCTTAAGGAATAATCAGGATGCCGAAAAGTAAAAGGTAATAAAGTGATAAGCGATGAAAAAAGGTTATAATTTACAATTTGGAAACAGTTAATACAATAACGTATACTATGTACTGTAATTGCAAACGATTTCAATGAAATTTACTATACTAAATAACAAAAGGGTGGTGATCCAGAATGCCGTAAGATAAAAAATGAACAAGATTAGCCAAACCCTGCCATTATCCTATATTTCCTTATAGCTGTCTGTTGCCACTCTTAGACACTGAGAGTACACAGGTGATGGATAATGGAAAGATTCTCCAGCGAACAAAAGTAAAGAAATGGAAAATTCGTCCGGAACCAAAACAGGCAAGGTAAGAACTGAAGAAGGGGGATGCTATGGAAATAGAATGCGTGGAGGGGTGTAACAATTTTAAGTGCCTAGGGAGCCGGGGAGATTAAAAACGGCCCTGACTAAAAAGAAAGTTGTCGAACTAGCATGGCCATTCAAAAAGTTCACACTAGAGGTTAGAGTCCCATAAGGCTAAGCCAATGAGTAATCGTAACTGAAAATTTGCGTTTTTGTTCGAAAGCATTGGTATTACATTCATTCGGATATGGGCTAAATATTTATTATCTTAATTTTGATTACCGTTGTATATGAAATGTTACAACTTTATTATTTATTTTGCAGTAGTGACATAGCAATCGCAATAGTAATACTTACATTTATTAATGAATCAAAATGTTTTCATGTGATAGATAAAATCATTTAAACAGGAGTCGGCAACCTTATAGCAGTGGTGTGCTAAACCAATCTGTCAATATGATTTAGAGAGAGAAAGAGAGAATGCTACACAATAGACAATATTTGAAACGCTTCGATTACTTCCACTATACACTGGTGAGCAAAAATTAAGGACGAGATGGTTTTTTCAATATAACTTTGTACAAAAGCTTTCCAAATCAACACATTTAATACCGTAAGATCCCCAATACGTAAGGACATGTGTAATGTAAGCAACACTTACTAAAAGAGAAATCAGAGGGATAAAAAGTAGCTTGATTGAAAAAGTAGCATGGAGCGCAATGCGACTGAAGGTCGAAACATCCCTGTGATGGGTGTCCAGCAAGAAACATCCGGTCTTTAGTAGGGGATATGATCTCCCCTGACTGCTAGGCAGGTTTCACAGCGTGTGTCCATGCTGAGAATGAGGGTGTCAATGAGTTGTTGAGGCATTGCTGCCCATTCGTCTCGCAGCGCCAATCGAAGCTCCAGAATCGTTACTGGTGGTAAGGCACGAGCTGTCAAGCGTCTGCATAGAAAATCCCATGCATGCTCGATGGGATTGAGATCCGGAGATCGTGCCGGCCAATCCATACGTTCAATATCCTCACTCTCTAAGAGCTGTTCGGCAGCTACTGTGCGATGACATGGTGCATTGTCGTCCATGAAAAGGAACTGCAGACCCATAGCGCCTCTAAAAAGACGCACATATGGAAGAAGAATCTCGTTACAATAACGGGTCCCGTTGACTTAACCTGCGTCGAAGATGTGAAGGTCTGTACGACTACCAAGCATGATGCCTCCCCAAACGAGAACACCGCGGCCTTCATACCTGTCCCTTTCAATGATGTTCGAGAGATGATTGCGGCTTCCCCGCTCTCTCCAGATGAGAATCGCTACTCAAACTGAATCTGCTCTCATCTGTAAAGAGTACTCGTCCCCATTCATTGTCTCTCCAATTCCGGTGTTCCCGGCACCACAGAGAACGCCTTCTCGGATGGGCTGGCGTTAAAGGTACACACCGTACAGGTCGTCGTGCAAACAGACCACCACCGTGCAGTCTTCTGGCCACGGTAAAACGCGATATCGGTCATCCAGTCGCCTGTGTCGTGTGTCTAGCGATATCTCCCGGTGTCTGCCGCCTGTTTCTTCTGGCCTGTAAGACAATGTACCGGTCATCTGCGGGTGTGGTTCCTCGTGGACGACCACTACTGAACCCCCGGATAGCTGTTCCTGTAGTTTGAAATTGTCTCCAAAGTCGTGAAACGATGCTGTGAGCAATTCCGAACTCTGCAGCCACACTTGTCACACTGCGGCCTTCCTCCAACTTCCCAATGATACGACCTCGGGTAAAAGCATCCAGATGTCGTCTAACATATTGATTATTCGCCATTTCTCGCTGAGGCAGCAACTCGGTGTGATTTTAACTGCTATACGGAGTGCTATCTCTTTGCCAGAAATACTGATCTTACACCGACAACATGCTTTATACTACTCAGACACTCCCCCATTACGTCTACCTGCATATCTGCGCATGTGCTACCGTACATCACCTTACTTAATCTCCTGATTGGTCTTTCTGTCCGCTCTGCCTCTTCGTTCAGCTGATATGCTAATTTTTCGACTTCGTCCTTACTTTTTGCACACCAGTGTATATTCAGATTTATGGAATAAAGATTGAGAACTCAAATTTGTAATTTTGTAGTACAATAAAAATCGTTAACACGAAACTGAAGATACTGAAATATTTTTTCGAGTAAAAGAATTCCTTGTTAAAGGATATTGTAAAAAAAAAAGAATTACCAAAATTAAGTTTATTTGAGTTTATTTTACTTACATAGATATATGTATATATGCATATATTTAATAAAAATCAATGAAAAATAATTCACAAGAACTTAAAGAAACTAATGCAATTTTTCAAGTTTTTTGAAATATAAAACATTTAGTGAGTTTTCGAAAAATAATCTGATATTTTTCTTTGCATCTTTTGTACCTTTAAATCGTCAACAAATCGTTCAATGTTATCCATTTTGTTATCCATTTCACCATTGGAATGTGCATCTAAATAACTATGCATACTTTTAATGACGTTTCTCATTTCGAATGATGTGGGAGCGGGAGCTGCATTATTCATTTCTTTTTCTCATCTTCAGAATCTGCATTACTGATATTTTTTTAAGTTTGAACACACTCCAGAATGTCTTTGTCTGCCATAATTGGGGCAATACACTTTATCATCCTCTGCACCAGCGTTTCTCAAACTGTGGGGCGCGCCCCCTTGAGGGGCGTGATAACTCTACAAAGGGGGCGCGAGCATATTGAAAAGTTGAAAACTAAAGGTTATTCAAAACATTATTCATTTACTGAAAGTAAGCAGACAAAATACTTTCTGAAATAATAAAATATGAAATACACATTTACACTGATATAATACACTTATAAAAGTACCTGTACTGTATAATTTATTTTATTATTAATTTAACAATACTAAATAAAGGACAAGTTTGATAATTACTAGTGACCCCATGGGTTTGTATTAACACTTATCTTGATGATTTGTACGGTTTATAATTAATTCCTTAACTGTCGATCTAAAGTTACGCGGTTTGGTAACCAATGCCCCGGTTTTCCACGTAGACGCGCATATTTTGATGTTTTACTGAGAGGAGGAAGGAGAAGAGGAATAAATAAGCAAAACCCTCTGAAATAAGTAAATCCTTTTCAAAGACTGTCAAGGTTCTTTTTTTGTATTTTAAAACCTTAGAAATAATTTTATGGCGTGCACAGAAAAGATCGTACTTCGGATAGACGTATATATACGTCCAGAAGATTAATGTTTTGGCTGAGCGAGACGTTTATATACGTCGGGGTGGCACATAGGAGGTTAAAGTCGTTCTCTCTCTCTCTCTCTCTCTCTATCTATCTATCTATCTCTCTCTCTCTATCTCTCTCTTCTCTCTCTCTATCTATCTATCTATCTATCTCTATCTCTCTTCTCTCTCTCTCTCTGTAGCTTTAGTGTAAAAGTATAGTATTATTGAATTCCATGCAATGTTATTGAATGGAGGGGGGCGCGATGAAAATGATGGGTGAATATTGGGTCGCAAGTATTGAAAGTTTGAGAAGCACTGCTCTACACCAATAATTTTCTTCCAATAGTACAATAGGACAGTCCAATCCGGCTGGTATTTTCCGTATTTTGTTCAGTCCTAGAAGAGAAATCTTTTCGTGTTAAACGAGAGAATTTTGTTTCGTATTAAGAGAAAAATACATAAAAATACGATAGTTAGTTGGAGTTATTGTATTATTTCTCTCGTGTTAACCGACATTTCGTCTCTTTCGTTGAACGTATATTTCACTGTATATTAATTACGCAGCATTTAAAGATTTATTAACATTAGAATATATGTCCTAAGCATATTTGTCATATGTGAAATACTTGCAAAAGAAGCTGCAAAATGAGCAATTACGAAACTACATTCTTCACTTTAGGTTTGTTTCCAATTGTTTGACAAAAGATGTTTCTTATACACAGTAACAGCTCCTTTTATAACCATATTTCTTACCGACATTCTTAAATGTGGGCTGATGTTTAGTTTGAATGTGTCTTTGTACTCTTGACGTGCGACATAACAAACATACTGCAAACTCTTTTTTGTTGTATGAATCCATTTTCATCCATCTGAAGTCTTGAGAACCGCGAAAAGCAAGCTTTCCTTTTTAGAGGTCATTTGAACTAAATGTGAAGGTTTGAGAGAATCATCACAATAATTAAGCAAATAAAATGAAAGTTTTCACTTTAAAATGAAGAACGTGTCATAAAATTAAAAGTATATTATAGATCACGAAGTGCATCAAACCAAACTCTATTTTCGGTTGAAATCATACATCATATTTGTATATCAGTGCTATGAATCAAAAAAGTACAGAAAAATCTTGAGGCACAAAAGGACAGAGAAGGCGATTTTACTTTATGGAATAACTTTGCTGAGCGTTGTAGAGTGCGACTGAGAATTGCGTCACATGTGCCATAGGCTACCGACCCCTGATTTAAAATATTTTAACTCATGTTGTGTTATTTGTTTGACAACACTAACAGATAAAAATGCATTAAATGATGCGATATCCATTCCTAACATCTAATCATCTCTACTTTAAACCAATAGACCTGAACATCATTTACCAACATTCTATTCTGTTGCCTTCTATGTGCTGCAACATTTACCGTTGTGATCCGAAATCACTTCCAATTATCCATCGAATGGAAACTATAATCATACTTTTCCGAGCGATTAACTATGCATCTCCTTCTTCCACCAAATTCAAATTTGCATTTTTAAGAGACCAAGATAGCTGCAATCCCACGCCCTATTGCACCACAATCTAATGTAGGGAGGAATAATTCCCGCTCCAAAGGCTATGGGTAATCGGGATGGATCAAATAAACACGTAAATGAGCTATATTCTCCGTACCAGTATTGCTTACTTAGAGATGTAGGTGGATAGTATGAAATGATTGAAAAATTGGGTATATTTTGATAAGAGAATTTGTGCTGTGTATAGTTCCATTACTTTCAGTTCGTCGTTTTTGTTATATTGTGGAAAGACCACTTCAGCATATCGTTACTTAAAAATTTTCAATTATAATCCCATCATGTAGTACATTTCACCAAATTTATTGATTGATTCTACAACTAACATCATTTTTAAGTTCGATTTTATAAAACTACAATAAAATAAAAAAAGGTTCATGCCTTAATTATATAATCGCAATCTATAATTTTAATAGGTTTAAGAAATACTTCTTAATAAAGTAAACTGTAATATTTTGAATGAAGCTTGATTTATGTAAGAGATCTTATAGTTTTTTTCCTGTAGTATACTATTCCTTACGGGGTATCCGACTACGTTCAGAACCGTGATTTTAAAAAAGCGCATAAATGGATAAATTTTTCATGATATTTAGTGTCACTCAGATTAGAATACATGCATAAAATTGTTTTAAGGAGAGTTTGACAAAAAAAATTTATTTAAATATAATATTTTGGCAAAAAACTAAGTTAGAATAATCTTGTTTCCAAATGTTCTCCTTTTGTGAAAAATACTTCTATTTTTCACAAAGGGAGAATTTTGAAAAATTCACATTTTCAGAGTTACCACCAATTGAAATAATTATAAGCGTTTTTTTCTTAAAATTGCTCCCCTCTGTTGTCGTAAAATATGAATAAACCCACTTCTAAGTTATATATTTCAAAAATTCTAGTTGAGCCTCTGTAGAGAGGTCTGAGCTATATACAGGCAAAATATTATTATAATAAAAGCATTTTTTCACAAAAGGAGAACATTTGGAAAAAAGATTATTCTAAGTTAATTTTTTGCCTAAATATATTATATTTAAATAAAAAATTTTCTCAAAATGTCCTTAAAAGAATTTTATGCATCTATTCTAATCTGAGTGACTACGTTAACTCACCCAACAACATGCTATTTTAAATTGATGCGAGGTGAATGAAAATGCTGTTTTTCAGGTGACTAAATAGGTTAAGAAAAGAGCTTATTGTAAAATAAAGCTTACATGGCAGCTTGAGAGATTGTGTCTCGAACCTAGCCTTACAAAAGAGTAGTTACCATGAGACAAAACGCGAGACAATAGCTTCCAATTTAAATAATCAAGTTGTAATATAGTTAATAAACAAGTAATATTAAAAAATGTAAGTCAATTCCTACTTAGATCAACAAAGAAAATTTTTATTTTAGCTACTCTTTATTAAATAGTTACGATTAATATCAATATGTATATACATAGGACAGAATCACGACATTAAGTGGTAATTAATTTTATTTAATTATTATTAAAGTATCGTATTGTCATCCAAAACAATCGTGTATATAAAATTTTAGTTCAACAGAATGCTTTAAAACGTGAGAAAAAAACCTTTTCAAGTTATGATACAAGTCGCCAACGTGGCTGTATTTGTAATTCTTTAAATAACTAGATTTAATCAATAAATTTTTATTAATTATAATTAAATTATTGTATTGTCATCCAAAATAATCATGTATATTAAATTTCAGCTCAATTGAGCGCTTTAAAATGTATTTTATTAACGATTGAAAATTCCACCAAAATAATTTAATAAATAAATAAATAGAGAATGTGAGTTAAAAGTAGGAATTGAATGATAACAGTTAGTCTAATAAAAGATTAGACTAACTGTTCTTACTCAAAAGTTACTAGGTAGACTCATTAATACTCAAATATTCAAAAATCCACTAATCCAGTGTTTCTCAAACTGTGGGGCACGCCTCCTGGGGGCGCGATAACCCTACGAGGGGGGGCACGTGTATGCCGAAAATAAAAGATTTAAAAAATAATTAATTTACTGGAATGAATAAAAATAAAATACTTTCAAACATTATAAAAATGCACTTTTACTGTGATATAATTTATATATATCATCTGGCGAAATAACGTCATCAAAAATAAAAACCTCTTTAATACCTAATTATCTATCTTTGATCCTACAACCAAATAAAAAAACTTTTATTTGATTTTTTGCAAGCCCATGATGAGAGAATTTTTATTACGTTTTCTTTTTAAACATGAAATACTACTCTTTCAGAGAAAAAAAACTAAACCAAGACCCAGAATCGAAAAAATTTAGGAAGATAAAAAATTCGTCATTGTTATGAAATACTGTACATAATGCTGTAGGCAGCAGAATATATTTGCTCAGCAACTGTTGGACCTAAGTTATTGGTACAGTTAGTTATGACTCCTCTCTTATGTGTTATTTTCTCATTTAAGGAAGTTGTAAATAATGTATTTCTGTGTGGGGAAGTTCCATGTAAAAGCATTTGATATTTGGAAAACCACAGAGAGCACTTTGAAGGATTACTTGACCAAGATTTATTTTTATAAGTTCTCTCAAACATTTAAAGCATAATGAAAAACGTTTTGCACAATTTTTTAGCTGTAACATCCATATTATATATTGAACACACTTTCAACCTGGAAGTGGTCGCGCGGGGCACGCAGATTATGAAATCGTTAATTCGGGCAAAACTGTTTATTTGTTACAAAAGAAAAATTGAAAAGTCCTTTAAAGTAGGTAAGTATACTTTCTCTTAATTAAATTATCCACTGGAATCACGATTTGTATCGTAAACAATAATAATAATTATTTAATTATTACAAAAAAAAGGTTTGACGTGACTAAATCACCACGCGATACCATTAACGTTAGTATGGAGTGTGTGCCAGCTCCCGGGATAAAACATTTTGAAGTGTCTTCTCGCTTTAAATATTAAAAAGTAACACAATTATTCTTCATCGGAATTTTATATTACTTTTCATTATTTAATATTAATTCTAAATGCTCATTCTGTGAGGTTTAAAATTACAGTTCGCTTAAAACTAATTATAATGCGAGCATTCATTTTAAAATATCATTTTACATTTTCGTAAACATTGTCGCGCATTTGAGTTTACTCTCCTGACAATTCAGCTATTATATCAAGAATGTTTTAGTTTTTTTAAAAAAATGAACTCGTGCAAAGAGTGGGTACTTCAGACTTTAATGTATCAGTGCTGCACCAGGTATTTTATAACTAGTTTATTAATACTAAATTAAGAGCAAGTTTAATAAGTATTAGCGACTTCCATGGACTTGTCTTGCAGAGCAAAGTTTTTCAAAGGAAAGTTTACAATTAGAAATTGACCCTCCAAGTACTTTTTTTTTATATTTAGCTGAGATCTATATTTTGTCTTCAAAGCAGCCACCGCATTTTGCAATTGTTCCAATTTAAAAATTCGAGAAAGAAAAATAAAATATATATTACTTAAAAGTATAAAATATATATAAAACTTAATATACTTATCTTATTAATTTATACGGTTTATAATTAAGATCATATTGTAGCTTTAGCGTCAAAGTGCATTATTATTGCATTCAATACATTATTGTTGTATAAGGGGGGGCGATAAAAAAATTATGATTAAAAAGTGGGTCACGAGTATTGAAATTTTGAGAAGCACTGCACTAATCTAAAATACTTTTAGACACTTTGATCTGTAGCTCCTATAGATTGACTGAAACTCCTGTGATTACGTTGATGTGTTTCTAATCCGAATCTATAAGAATTGTCTGAAAACTTTCAAAAATGAATTTCACTCTCGAAATCAGTTAATGCCTAAATTTTGTCAAGGAAACACTAACTATTAGATGAATCTAATTATCAAACTGGAAGCAAAAATCTCCACATTGTTAATCACTAACTTCTCAACTAACTATCGATGGCCGGGTAGCCTAGTGGTCAAGTTAACGGATTCGGGGTAGGTGTGTCATGAGTTCGAGCCTAGTACCACTGAAGACCCAGCATGTAGGGGGCGCGATGCACTTTAAATCTGTCAAAGATCAAACGTCTTCCCGTTGGTGTGGTATTGAAGATAGGAGATGAG
This sequence comes from Trichonephila clavipes, assembly GCA_019973935.1. NCBI lineage: Eukaryota > Metazoa > Arthropoda > Arachnida > Araneae > Nephilidae > Trichonephila > Trichonephila clavipes. The sequence goes on from BMAU01020943.1 coordinate 367,252, forward strand.
GGGGTATCTTAGGTGTCGTCCTCGTCACTTGGTAATGGTTCAAAATTATGAGGTTCGTCGCCAAAAGCTCTAGAGTAGCTGAATAGTACCAAGTTAATATTCACTCACTCGTTCAGCTATCAACTACCATTTTTTACATTCATCTCTCTTTCATACGCTCGCTTTTATATACATTAGAAGTTATTCTACGTAATCTGTTTCCACTACAAGGAGGTAGCAATTATAAACTCTAACTAAAACTTGTAAGAATATTACTGTAAAGCTCTAGCATCCGCACTTGGCAATACGTCAAACATAAATGAGAGATCTGGTAATGGGTCGAACATATGTAGGAGGATCTGGCAACGGGTAGAACATATAAAGGAGGATCTGGCAGCGAGTCAGGTATATATAAAGGAGGACTTGGCAACCAGTCAGACCGGACGAGACTGAACAAGAGCAGACTGAATCAGACGGATCGTGAATCACCAAAACGTGATCGGTGAAGAAAGCACGATTGAGAAAGAAACCAAAGACATTTTATTTTCAATTCCACTTAATTTCTGTAATCTACTTGTTTTATTACGTATCCAATAGTAAGATTAGAATAAATTATTGGAATTGAATGTTGCAGTTATTATTTTTACCTTTTGAACACAACACCGGTCAGCAAAACCCTCCAAAAGAACCCAGAAGTTTATAATCCCTTAAAGTTAATTTTAATAGGGAGACTTTTGCTTAAAGTATGTTAGTTCAGACCCAGACAACTACAGCTGTAAATTTTGCTCTTCTGATTACTCGCAAATATTTTACATTTTATTTGTGCGCCATCTTTTTGCTGGTTCACTTTAAATAATCTGGTTTTGTTGTCTAATATAAATAGACAACGTATCCATCACATAAAAAATATAATTGGATCATAAAAGTTCTTAGATAGTACAATATTGGGGGATTTAAAGAATGAAATTAGTTTTATGATCTTCATACACACACACACATTTATGTGGCATGATTCAAAATTTAACAATGGCCACAAAAAATGATAGTCATTAAGCAATTTTGAGAGCCTTCGTAGGTGTTTAAAAATATATCACATTAAATTACCATTTTCACTCTCATTGTTCCTGACATTACGAAAAACTAATATTGTAATAATTAACTGAGCAATCTATTTGAGCATGAAATTAAATATATTGCAACAAGTTCTATCCATTCGTTTATTTTTTTTTGTAAATATTTTACTTTTGAATAAATATCATAAATATTCCGAATTTGTGTGCGCGATGTATGGGTAAAATAATATACTTATTGAATGTTAAAGAAACAACTTTTGAAAAATTAAACGTAAAGTTAATTTCGATCAATTTTCGATCTTTTCATGAAGTATATTATTTTTAAGACAATTTCAGTCTACAATTTCAAAAAATCGAAAAATGACACAAATCGAGATTTTTAAATTTTTTTTTTTTTTTTTTTTCTTTTTCTAAATAACCTAATCACGAAAAATTATTTTATTTACTTCCATACACGAAAAATTTTGCGCTAAAAATTAAGTAAATAAAACAAAAATACCAATCTAACAGTAAGCAGCACTTCAAACACATAAAAAGTATTTTAATGAATATATTATTCAAAGTTCCTTGAAATATTTACATGTAACCTAAAACCATTTTCTATTACTTTTTCTTAGGAAAGCCTAGTTTGAATAATTGTCAGAGTATTCTCAAGGAGAAAAATGCTTGTTCCTACAAAAAATTTGATTGAATCGTTTAAAAGAAATTCAAAAGAATGAAATTTGAAAACACCAAACATGTACTTATAATTAGAAATTCTACTTCAAGCAGATCTGTTTGAAACACTTATTATGCTAAATATATTGAAAAGACAATCAACATAATGTTGTAGGATCAATCATCTATTCGCTGATAAATGAAAATTGCAATATATTTAAAGAAAAATAATGCTATACATCTCGTATAAATTTATATATTTCCCACCCCATCTTTTTTCTTTTTATCTTTTTTTTTGAATATGTAAATATCAGAGAGTAGAGAGAGAGTTCATCGTAATTTAGATTAATACTAAATGTATGCAGTCTTCCGAAAGTTAAAGTCGACTGTGTTCAAAATCTGCTCTCGTAGAATAGGTAATAAATAAATCCTTTAAAATTATTTTAATAAAATATAATGCAATATATTAATATACAAGCTGTTGGGTTTGACACACACACATTCTACTCATTTATTTCATTATTTTTTTTATTTCAGTTATTATATAACCTTGGTCAGGATGAAATAATCTATCTCAGGGATAATAAACCAATGGCACATGACACAATATTTTGGGAACGCAAGTGATCAAAATTTTTTGCATTTTATTTCAAAATAACAAAGTTCAATACGAAATGTTACGAACAAACGCGAGTGATCGGTCACCGAACGGCTGGGAGCACACTCGTTTGTTATTGTCTTGCCTTAGTTACGTCATAGGCTACAGTTACTTATGATGCAAAATTTGTCTATGCATAGCGTAGTCAATTTCGTTGACATAATTGTATTTTAAAGTTTATTTGTGTTATATTTACGATTTTTAACGGTTATTTAACATGGCTATTAAAATAGGTTGAAAAATGTGCTGATCTTAGAATAAAGGATTAGTAATTTTTGTACTTTTTATAGAGGGAATTATATATGTATACCACACATATAAAATCTCTCTCTCTTTCTCTAGGTGTCTATTTCTGGTCTTGGGGGATAAAAAACTAGTTAGCACCAATTCAACACAATACTGATTTACAGAAGAGATAGAATATAAAATAGCGGGTTTTCTTCTGGATGTCTAATTGATTTTTGAAGATGAGTTCAATGCAGAAAGACAGATTACTTCTAATATATTACTTCTAATTTCCTAAATTCAGAAAAACCTAATTATATATTTTCCATTTTTTACGTTGCCATAAATTTGAATTTCTAAGTCTCCTGTAACCGGCTTTTAAATATCACCTGTAAACATTAACATTATTTTTTAAAGTTTCGTGGTTCAGTTTCTAATTTTATTATTTTTGATAATTTCTACTATTTAACACAGTATTCAACTGTTCTAAATTTTCTTTTTCATTCAATCATCTTTTAATATTTAATAATTAAATTATAATTATAATCTTCAGATCATGTTTTAAAAAAGCCATTAGAAAAGCCCATTCTATGCATGTAGTGTTTAGTGTTTATGCCCATTCTATGCATGTTCTCTCTCAGTGACCAGGATATAATTATTACTGCTTTCAACTCTTTTCATAACTACAATAAAGAAAGTTGCCTTTTGATCTCTAGGTTTATTCTTTGAAATAAAAGAGGTAGAACTGCATTGGAATGATACTTACTCTACATGCCTTTTACTGTGACATTCGCAGCAAGAAAAAGGTTTTCCGACTATGTTGATAGCAGGAAAAGTGATGATGAGCTTCTGGCAGCAACTTCCTCTCAGACTATTTATATCCGGTATTTTCGTCGTACGACTTTTACTGATCCGGATGAAGGACTGGGTCGTAAAAGTTGCAACTTAGTAAGTTTCAGGGGTATGATTTATGAGAGTTTTACTGTTAGAGTTATGTGCTGTTTTAGTCTCTTGAAGTATTTCAAAGATTTTTTAAATATATAAATTAATGAATTGCGTGTATATTAATCAATAAATGTCAAGACAATTTAATAGATGATAGTAACTTTTAATTCTACTGAATTGCTAAATTTCAAACATAAATTAGTCACTATTTTAAAATTTCCAATTAAATGTTGCGTAGTAAGTCACTTATAATATTTTTGCTGTTGAATAAAAATCGTGTAATTTCTAAATATGGATATTGTTTTGTAGTTATTTACTGTAGAATTTCCAAAAGGTAAACGCAAAAAAATTTATATTTTGCTTGAACCACGATATAATGAACGAAATGTTTCGTCCCAATGTATTCATTAAATCAGGGTCCGACTATACGTAGATATGTGCTTTTATCTTTTTACATTAGGTTTATATAAAGAAAACTCCAATACCTCTTAAGTCCCTGAAAGATTATTTGCAAAGTTTACAAGACAACTCTGAAGAAAATTCAAAAGTGCATTTTGACAACTTTATCATTTAAGGGGTATCCGACTGCGTTCGGAACTGTGATTTTTAAATGCGTACAGACGAATGTTTTTTTAATGTTTAAGGTTGCTTAGATTAGTATAGACGTATGAAATTGTTTTAAGAATATTATAACAATCAACAATGATTTAAATGCAATATTTTGGCGAAAAATGAACATTGAATTGTTTATTTTCCAAATGTTCTTCTTTTTTAAAGAAAATGGTTCTGTAACAATAAAATGATTTCTATATATTGCTCAGAACTATGTATTGACCCTGAACTAGAATTTAAGAAATACATAATTTAAAAGTGGATTTATCCCTACTTTAATACATCAAAGTGGAGAAATTTTAAAAGAAAAAACGTAATAATTATTTCAATTGTAGTAGTAACTCTGAGAATAATGTGATTTTTTCAAAAGACGTAGTTCAGACCCACCGGAGAAGTCTTAGGTATATACACTCAGGAACATTGGAAATAGCGACCCAAGAAGAAAGCATCAAATTGAAAAGAAATTTAATTAATAATTATTTGCAGATCTAGAAGGGAAAAGTTTAAGAGGATAGGTTCAGAATTTCGACCCAAAAACTCATTTTTCACTTTTTCTATTTTTATAAAATATGAACTTTTACGCTTCTAATGGTGCAAAAATTATCATTCTACGTGCAGTGAAATTATTTTTAATAATTTTTTGAAAATGTTTTACCACCTGTCAGTCTACCTGCCACGCCCACTCATATGTAAACAAACTTTTGTTCTGCATTGTAAGCCCACAAAAGTTTGCTATTTTTTTTCATTATTATTTAAAATACTTTGAGCGGCAACGTCTTGTAGAAGAAATGAAGTGAAGCAAACGCTTGTTTACTATTTGAAACGTGCTGTTTGCATTGAATTTTGAAAGTCTAAGTAGCTTTTCTTATTGCTACATTTACTAATATTTTAAAATTTGCCATACATTTCCTGGTAATTTTTACCTTTTAAACATTTTTCTCATAATGCCACGTTTTAAATATATAATTTTTAAGAAAAGAAGAACAGCTTGTTTGCATTCACATTCGAAGGTAAGTGAATTATTAACAATTTGAATGTTTCTGTTTCAGCCAAGAAGCTGAAATCCTATATGGATTACAGCAATTTTCTTGGTGAAAATGGAAATAAAAATGAAGTTATAAATTAGACTTTATTTTCTAAAGCTATAAAAATATCTCTGTTGTATGTAAAGAATGCAAAAATAATAGCATTTCAATTAAATTTTTAAGAAAAGTTCAAGGCTTGGCCACAGAATTTTCTCTTTCTTGTGAAACTTGTGGATTTAGCCAACCATTTCTAAATACTATTAATAAATAAATGGTTTCATGTAATGGAAAAGAGTCTAAGTATTATGAAGTCAATAGCAGGCTTTCACATGCAATGAGATTTATTGGTAAAATGTAAGTCTTCTGCTAAAGTTTTGTGTGGAGTTATGAATTTACCTCTATCCAAAAGATTTAATAAAAAGGAATCAGGATTAGATACAGCCGTAGAGACTGTGGCTACGATGAGTATGCAAATTGCAGCTAAAGAAGCCAAAAATGTAAGCGGACATTCTTATATAACAGTTGCTATTGATGGTACTTGGCAAAAGCGTGGGCATACGTCTTTGAATGGTGCTGTCATTGCAACAAGTTTTTATACCAGTAAAGTGCTTGATGCTTCAATTTTATCAAGATTTTGTAAGTGCCCCAACATAATGCATAATGAGAACACTGTAAGGCTAATCATTTTGGAAATAGTGGAAGTATGGAAGTTTCTGGAGCCATCGAAATCTTCCAACGCTCTGAAAGTTTGCATGGTCTGCTATATATAAATTTTTGGGCGATGGTGACGCCAGAGCATATAAAGCAGTTAACGAGATGCAGCCGTATGGAGATACAGGTATTGAAAAACTGGAATGTGTTGGCTATGTCAAGAAACGGATGGGGACTCGACTACGAGCTTTAAAACTAAAAATGAAACTTAAGAAATAAAGTGACAAAAAACATTGGATAATCACGGTAGACTTGCAGACGCTGAGAAATTGATAAATTACAGCGTTATTATAGATTGGCTATCAGAAACAATACCAATAGTATTAATAGTATTAATTCAATGTACCGATAGTATTAATTCAATGAAGCGAGCCATTTGGGCTACATATTTTCATAAAGCATTTATTGATGCATATCAACAACATGGTCTGTGCCCAACAAACGAAGATACCTGGTGTGAATATAACCGAGCAATTACAACAGGTGAAGTATATGAACACAAGAACACCTTGCCATCAGAAGTAATCAATTACATCAAATATGTGTGTACAGGGAATTATCTACAACTATATATATATAACCTCCTTGCCAAATGCTTACATGGTGAGACACAAAACTGTAACGAAAGTGTAAATTGTATAATATGGTCACGGATGCAGAAAAACATTTTTGTGCAGTTGGGCATATTAAAAACTGGAATACTGGAACCTATTGCCTCCTACAATCAAGGTAATATCACTAAATGTCTTGTTCTTGCAACATTATGTATATTACCAGGTTTTTACTTAACTCGAGGAACGGAAACAGCTGATCGGGAGAGACTACGAAAAGCAAATTATGACATTTTACAAAATTCTAAAGAAACAAGGGTGAAAAAAAGCCATAAGAAATGTATATTAGAAGATACTTTAGCAGAAGAAAGAAAAACCCCAAGCTATGAAGCTGCTATGCATTAATTACAAGTAAGTTTTTTACTAAAATCCATTTTTCTCAAAACTAACATTTTTAATATAAGGAAATTTTTTCCTAAACTTCTGCATTTAACAGCTTATAACTTTGCATATTTAATAATTACAATCTAATACATACTTTAATCAAGGAATTTTTTAAAAAACTTATTCTGACATAATTTATAGCATTAAACATAATGAAATTTCACTGTTTTTGAATAAAAACCCAGATATGTGCAAAAAATAATTTTTTAAAAAATAACTAGACATCCTATTCCTAAAGGCTCTGATTAAAGTATGTATTATGGTCCAAAGAATATTCAGTAAAAAAATTGGAAATATTTATTCAATTGAATGTTTGTAAATGTTCTTTAAAAATGCCTATTTTTAACATTACTGAGATACAGATCCTGATTCGTGAACCTACCCCTTAAAAAAAATACCCTTCTTTCAAAAAAATGAACTTAAATTTAAAGTTTAAAAAAATAAGCATTCTTTCCTGACATATATAAAAATTGATACATTATAAATTATTTATTATATACATGTGTACTTTTAGCATGTGCGCTTATTTTGGAAATACGTATATGTACGTCCGGGGTATTTAATGCTTTGGCTGAGCGAGTAGTTTATATACGCCGGTGGCGCTTAAGAGGTTAAAGCCATATTGTAGTTTCATCGCGTCAAAGTATAGTTCTATAGAATTCAATAGATTGTTATTGTATGGAGGAAGAGGAGGGGATGATGAAAATTATGATTGAACATCTGATCGCAAATATTGAAAGTTTGAGAACCAGTGATATATGGTGATATGTGAATTTTTGAAAACTCCAATCTAATATCTTTTTAGAAATTATAATATGAGAAAAAAGAATTTAATAATTCAAAAGTAATAACGTCCTTTCTTATTTCATTGTCACATATGCATTACTCCTGTTTTCTTTTCTGTATTTTCAAAATTTATCTAACTTCATTGTCCAAACAGTTATGTAGAAAAGGAGAAAGTATATGATTTGTTTGGATAAGTTTGCTCTAGAAAAGGCAAGGGAACTTTTATTCAAGTTTTTGACTTGTGCAAAAGCTGTGAATTATTTAATGTTATCAGGTTCCGGGGGGTTGCGATTTTTTAAATTATTTAGAGTCGAAAAGAAAAATAGGGACTAATAATATCAAGATAATAATTGCATTATTTTTTAGGTAAAAATTGTAGGTAGGTCACAAAAGGTTCCCGGAATAGATCAATTACAAATTATTAAAAAATAAAACAATAATTTAATCTTATTGGCCTTCAAGGTACTACCCTCCTGCATCCACACACTTGTTTCAGCGTTCGTGTAACTTCAAAACATTTCTAGAATCAAGTTTTTCAGAGCTCCTTCAGTTATTTTTCGCTTTTTGAATCACCTCATCTGAATCCACAAGACGATGCTCCTCCAATTTCATTTTCAGCCATGGAAACAGGTAAAAATTTTTTGGTGCTGGAATCGTTTCCGTATGCTTTCTTCTGCATCTCAAGTGTCTCAGGTAACTTCTCGAGCAAAAAAAAAGTATATGTTTGCACACAGCTCCAAAAACGACAGAAAATCCGAGGAATGAAAAATTTAGAAATGATCATACAGATAATTTCTGATTCTTTGTCAGAAATTATATGCAGTTAATACCAACAATACAGGAAATAAATTCTGAGTGGCTGTGTGTTCTCTTTTTTTAGTGCTACCAACCCCCGAAACTGATATTTCCCCTCGAACGAGCACCTACATGAATGTAGGGGACCATTTCGGGGAACTTTTTAACTCTAATACAATGCAACTAGTTCGATGAACCCGAGATGTATGTTTCTTATGTCATATGTCCTGTAAATTCGCCAGATCACCACGAGACCTGTTGGAACGCGCGCGCGTGGTTAGAAGGTGAAATATGAGAACCCACCAATTTTGGCTTCTGTGAGAGACCAATTATGCAGTGGCCTATATCTGATACGAAGTTGATCCTAAATAATATTAATAACATGCCTAAGAGAGTTAAGTATTTCATTAAACCAGAGATAGAGGGTGAGCGTATTTTAAGAAGTAAAAGCGTGGGAATTTCGGCCTCGAACAGGATGTTCACTATAAGCGACCATCATCTGTAAAGGCGGACATCTTAAAAGTTGCTATAGTTGAAATTCCCCATTACACACAGTTTAAGAATTTTCACATAGATCAAACATTTTATAGAGCATAGTAAAGAGTGTTTTTTTTCCAGGTATAGAAGTTTAAGTTGGCATTACTTTCCAAGATGGCGACCGATTTAACAGCTGTCAAGTGATTTATTCTCAGTTTGGTTTGGCAATTCATCAAAACGATCATCAAGCAAGGCGTAGATTCGTCGAATGGGCCCAAAACGAGATGGCCGTTGTTCCCGATTTTCACAAACGAATTTTGTTTAGCGATGAAGCGCACTTCTGGTTGAATGGCTACGTCAACAAGCAAAACTGCCGCATTTGGAGTGAAGCTAATCCACAAGTGTATGTCGAAACACCATTACATCCAGAAAAACTGACTGTTTGGTGCGCTTTATGGGCTGGTGGAATCCTTCTTCAAAAACGATGAAGGCCACAACGTTACAGTCAATGGTGATCGGTATAGAGCCATGATTACTAACTTTTTCATTCCTGAATTGAACAATCATGATGTCCAGGAGCTGTGGTTCCAACAAGACGGCGCAACATGTCACACAGCTCGTGCCCCAATCGATTTATTGAAAGACACGTTTGGTGACCGCCTAATTTCACGTTTTGGACCTGTGAATTGGCCTCCGAGATCTTGTGATTTAACACCGCTAGACTATTTTCTGTGAAGCTATGTAAAGTCATTGGTCTATGCGGATAAGCCACAAACGCTTGACCATTTGGAAGACAACATTCGCCGTGTTATTGCCGATATACGGCCACAAATGTTGGAAAAAGTCATCGAAAATTGGACGTCCAGATTGGACTACATCCAAGCCAGCCGTGGCAGTCATATGCCAGAAATCATATTTAAAATGTAATGCCACAAGATTATCTTTCGAATAAATAAATTCATGTCAATCGAATAATACATCGTTGGTTTATTGCAATTTAAAGTTCTATACCTCTAAAAAAACACCCTTTACATGAACATTTGAAGGAGATAAAATTTGTAAGCCGACGCTATGGAGTGAGAGCACCCCATGCTCTTTAATACTGCAAAATATGATTGCTCGGATTCCGGTATGAGGTTCTTTGCTATAACGAAACGAAGAAATAAAGTAGCTCCTATTTTGAGACGACTCATTATTGGTGATTATAAGTGGATACCATACCTACAGTAATCAGGGATGTTTTAAGGCATGAGTCAACTGGGTCCGGGACCAAAGCCTCGAACTCTAAGACCATTATTCAAATAATTTTAACTGTCAAATATTATTCCTGGACGTATTCCCCTCAACTCAGGAATTTCCAACTATATGCCAACCGGCAAAAGGGGCAAGACCTTATTACAATACTATGCTCGTTCCCCGTATGTATAGGCCTAGGTCAAGGTTTATTATCAGGCACCTTCATTTAGTCGAATGGTGGCAGTCCATCGAGTTAGTTTCGGCCTAGGTTTAGGAGACTGTAAGTAGTACACATTTATTTATCAGGGGTTAACCTTTGTAATAGTATTTAATAACGTATTCTATATACAGGATGGTTCCAAATTGTTTGTACAAACTTTAAGGGTAGACACAGGACAATGTAACAATCAATTATTATATTGGAATGTATGGGCGCAAATAATACGCTGAGGCACTAACAGGGGAAATAAAAGAAAAGAGAAATGGAGTTATTGGTTGGTTTCGTGGCAGGTAGGGGGCAGTAGATGTCTAGCTGCCGTTCAACATGATGCATCTCAGTAGGAGAAATCATTATTCACAATTGTGCTGACATTTACGATGAGATACTTTACGTATGCCGAAAATACAGACACGCATTACATGTACGGCCGTGCAAATGGTAACAGCATCGTAAGCTTCTAGAAACACGTGCGTGCCACGTCTCCAGACATGATTCTGGTCGACGAAGAGCTGTACGTAGTCCAAGCCTGGAAGAAAGCATCTTGAGCATTGTGGCTAATTGCCTGAGTCAAGTACAAGAGCTGTTGCTTATCACATAAGTGTGAATCATCAGACCGTTTGTAGACTGTTAAACGAAAATCGATTACATCTCTTCTATTTTCAACGAGTACAAGCTTTGAATCTCACAGGCTATCTTCTCCGCCTGGCAGTGCCTGGTACATCAATGTGAGCTGCTGTTGGACTTCATAGTTCATGTACTGAACAGTTATGAAGAGTTATTGTAAACACTGCTCTTGTCAATGACGCTTTCAATAAACACTTTGTCTTTCCTTTCGTCTCTTATTTTTTGTGTTTGGGTCTCTCCTCGTCACTTGCGCCCATACATTACTATACTATAAATAATGGTTACAATGTTCTGTACCTACCCTTAAAGTTTGTACCATGAATTTGAAACCACCCTTATGCTATCTATGCTAGTGCCTCAATCTTAAGATGTCACTGACCGCAATGGGCCCTTATACATATTATACAGTCAACCAATTTCGACAGTTCCAAAAACATCTCCAAATGCTATCATGGTTATTATTGTTTTGGAGCATGTGCAGGAACAGTTTTATACTACTAGCCAGTAGCGCACACAGGAATTTTTCAACGGGGGGTGAGGTCCAGGGTCGAAAGTTCACTATTCTTCTATCATGCTCCTTTTGATTTTGTCGATTTTCGGGTACAAAACACAGTAAAAAACTAATTATTAAATAAAAAAATTAGCATTAATTAATAAAATTAATCATTAACTACAATTACTTAATTAAATTTTTCGTACTATATACTTAAAATTGTAATCAATCGGGAAAAAAATCAAGGACTTTGGGGGAGGAGTCCGAATCCCAGGCCCCCCTTTGTGTGCGCCACTGCTACTAGCTATATATCAAAGCATTTTGCGACGTCTTTTGATTTGAAAAAATTGTTCGATGGCTTAAAAAAATTTTATAATGTTACAAGAAATGTTCATGGGGTAATCTTACTGAATCTCTCGAAACTATTCAAAAGTACCTTGCTAATTTCACGAATAAACATGCTTCTTCTTTTTTAAAAAAAGGGATGCTTATTATTATTCAATAAATTTTGTACTGCTTCATCGTTATTTATCATCGCAAAAATGCAATTTTCTAAATGACGCAATATTATTAATGGATATATATATATATATATATCATTTTAAAAACTTTTGAAAGTTTTACGATAGAATCGTTCATTTTCTAAATTTTATAGAAATGCAGCAAAAAAATATTCTAAGATATCTTTCAAATGGGATAGATAATGATAACGCAATTTTAACTAAAATGGTCATTTAAATTTTCCAAAATCTTATCAATTTTTCGGCGTAATATCAGTTTTTCTCCCAAGAAAATGGGTAATGAGAATGATCATAAAAATGATCATTGCCAAACCTGTCTGGGCCAAAAAGAAAGAAATTTTGAAAAAAAGATTAAGGCCTATTAAAGTATCTTAAAGAAATTCAAGGACAGATTAAACGAAGAATAATACGTTTCTTTGTGCTTTCCTTAAAAAAAGGAACGGTTTTAGAAAATCTTGATCTGGTAGCAGTTAAAAATACTGAAAAAAGGAAATGCAGCTTTAGTTTCCAATGTTTTTCACTTCTTACTGATCAAGATAAAATTTTTATATTTTATATCAACTGGGCATCGTTGTTTATTTATGAAATAGATATCAAAAGAGTTGTGAAATCCTAGTTTATTTAATTTATTGCTTGTCAACATCTCAAAAAAGTAATACTCAAAAAGCACAAAAATGGCGTAAAAAACTCTAATAATTATTAATTCTCATGTTCATTAATAATCCTTAATCATCCAAAACACATAAATAACCCCTTAAAGCAGTGTTTCTCAAACTGTGGGGCGCGCCCCTAGGGGGCGCCCCATATCGGAAATAAAACGTTTAAAAAATTAATTTACTAGAACGAGAAGTATAAACAAAGTACTTTCTAGCATATAAAAAAATACGCATTTACACTGATAAAATTTTTATATATCAGCTGATGTTACTTCAAAAAAATAAAAGTTTCCACTTTCATACATTCATTAGCTATCTGATCCTGTAACTAAATAAAAAAAACCATTTTGTTTGATTTCCTGTAATAGTACGACGAAAGATTTTTTTATTACGTTTTCTTTTTAAACCTAAAATACTACTCTTTCTGAACCCCTCAGGCCCAGAGAAAAATTCTAAGAAGATAAAAAAATATATCACTGTAATGATAATTGAAATTCTGTACAATATCTGTAGAAAGAAAAGGAAGACTTATTCACTTTTCACCCAGCAAGCAGATTTGCGTCAGTCATCATTCTTTTCATCGTTTGATTTTAGAGCTTATTGATATGATTAGTTCTGTCCTTGAAGGATTATTTGGCAAAGATTTATTTTTATGGGTATTCTGAAACATGTAAAGCACGATGAAATACGCGTTTTACACAACTCGTTTTTTAGAACTAGCATCCATAGTTTTATATTGAATACACGGGAGTGGTCACGCGGGGCTCAAAGTCAAAGGATAGCTAAACTACAATTATTTGAACAAAATATGACGGTTTTGCTTGCAAATATCATTCCTGAAATGTTTGCGAAAAGTGTTTGTGATCTGTGTCCTTTATTAAGGTTACGTAACTTTGAAACATTTTAGTTCACTTTTAATGGATTTTTTCTCAAATTATCAAAGAAAAAATTAAAAGTCCTTAAAGTAGGTAAGTATATTTTCTCTTAGTTAAATTATTCACTGGAATTTTGTGATTTTCATCGTGTACAATAAAAATAATTGTAAAAAAACCTAAAAATACATTAGGTTGATTCAGTCACCTCTCGCGACTATTAACGTTAGCATCAAGTGCACGTCTGCTCTCCCGGGTTAAAACATTTTGAAGTCTTCTCGCTTTAAATTTTAATGCCAAATGTGATGGATATGATAGAGACTAACAAAGACAAAACTCTTTTTCTGATGACATTTATACATTTAGAAATGGATGGTGGAGGAAATAAATTTTTAATTAAATATCATTTTGCAATTTGTTCCAATTTAAAAATTAGAGAGAAGAAAAAGAACAATAATTATCCTATTACTTAAAAGTAATTTGTTTAAAATAAATATTACTTAAAAGTAACAAATACAAAATTTAATACTTATCTTGTACGTTTGTATGGTTTATAATTAAGATCGTATTATAGCTCTAGCGCCCAGGGGGCCTGTATAAGGGGGCGCGATAAAAATTATGAATGAAAATTGAGGTCGCCAATAGTGAAAGTTTGAGAAGCACTGCCTTAAAGCCATTTTTATTTTTCAAAAATTAGAGAAACAGAAATACTCTACAGTTGCCATTTGCAACTTAATTTTCTAAAGTACATAAAATCAAAGACAATAATCAGGTAGAGGTAGAGGATTATCCTGACAGTCCTCACATATCTGAAAGTACAATTTCATAAGCACTGATATGGGGGGGTTCACTTTAAAAATCCATATATATGTATCATGTTTTTTAAAACTCTTCCAGGCAATATCACTTTCACGCATTTGATTGTGTCGGTATTTTTTTTCTTGATCAGAAATTTCATCTCATTTTCAAAATCTGAAGTTGTAATTCTAAGCTTTTCCAAGATTTTTTTTCTTGAAATAATTCATATAACTGGCTGAAAAATTCTTTTTTGCTCTATAATAAAGGGATTTTTAATGCGGCTAAGCTCTGTAATCAAAACATAAACTTCAAAAACTAGAGAGGTTAGGTAAATTTTAGGGTATGTTTTTCTGTGTTTTTGTGAAAATTAAGTTCATTACAGTTGAAAGTATATGTGTGCGATTGCACAAACAAAGATAAGCACCCAAATTGTGTGTTTCGTATATTAGATCAAAGAATTTTAATTTTTATTGTTATAATAGATACATTTTTTATGGTACAGCGAAAAAAATGGGCAAACTATTTCATATTTTTCAATTCCTACTATTAACTTAGACTCTCTATATATTTATTTATCTTGATGGAATTTTCAATCGTTTATAAATTACATTTTTAAAGCGCTCAATTGAACTGAAATTTAATATACATGATTATTTTGGATGACAATACAATAATTTAATTATAATTAATAAAAATTAATTCATTAAAACTAACTATTTAAAGACTTACAAATACAGCCACGTTCGCGACTAATGCCAAAACTTGAAAAGGTCTTTTTCTAACGTTTTAAAGCATTCAGTTGAACTGAAATTTTATGTACACGATTATTTTTGGATGACAATACGATACATTTATGATAGTTAATAAAAAGTAATTACCACTTAATGTTGCGATTCTTTCATATGTATATACATATTTATATTGATTATAACTATTTAATAAAAAGTAGCTAAAATAAAAATTTTCTTTGTTGATCTAAGTAGGAATCGACTTTATTTTTTTATATTACTTGTTTTTAATTCATTTCACCTTTAAAATAGGAGATAATTTCGTCATTTCTTAGCAAAATTAATGTAGTTCAATTTGTAACTTAAAATTGCATATAATGAAACATACCTCGAACAATGCTATACCTCACAATGGTTCGTGTGAATGAGAGAGAGATAAATAAACCGTCTTACGAATATAAAAAGCTGCAACCACACAACCAATCAATAATGTACAATATAACTCGTATATTTTTAAGCATGTATGCATTCTTAATTTGTAAATGCAAAGCAGAAATCAAGGTATATTTCTTTGTAGCAAATTATGCTGCAATAAAACTCCATAGAATCAAGCTTAATTTTAAAAAATACCAAACACAGTAAAGACTTTTGAGTTTGTATGAATTTTAAGCATTTTGCTTTGTATTAGGAAATTCCTCTAATAAGTATATTCAATAACTCTTGTCTAATCATAATGTGGGCAAACATGGCGAAAATGTCACTTTACGTAACTGTCGGATTACTAAAATGGTGGTGTGCTGCGACTACGTGCTTCAGCAAGCCACTATTTGTTTGTAGAAGATAGCTTTGTCTGCTGCTTTCCTAATTCCTGGCGCATTTCATTTAGGGCACTTAAATAAATTCGTCCTGGATTAACGTGACACCGAAATCTCTAATTCGGAAGATTACATTCACAAGGCCCATATCTCTCAACTGTTTTGAGTAAGAAAATATGAATGTATAGACAAATAACGCTCTGAATCCTAATCTGGGTATCATAACATATGACGTCGCGACTGATGCTCTGTAATGGTTAATTTATTTACTTAAGTTATTTGAGGCATGGATATATTTTTAAGGAGATAAGGAAAATTTGATTAGAAGTTTTGTTATAATTCCCAATTACTGAACTGATAAGCTGGGTTATTTCTTAATGTCGGCACTGATACTATCTGATGCGTTGGAGACTAGTAATTTTTTTGCTAATTCTTATATGTTTATATCATCCTTTTTGGGCATGTAAAATAGAATAAAATAATTCTAGGTACTAGGTGATATCGTAACCATATTGGCGACTTTATTTTATACGAAGCACATGGTTGCCAATTCAGCGAGTACGACACATGCGAAATCTGGGTTGCTAATTTTGGGGGGGGGATATCCGGAATGTTAACATTCTTGTGATAGTACGTTAGTACCTACTATATATCTAAGGAAAGAGCAAAATTAGAAATCATAATAACTTATGCATATTTAAAGCATTTGCAGGATTTTGCATAAATATAATTTATTTTAATTCTATATAGTTTATTCCGATTTATTTTATAAGGTATGCATTGTTTTTAAGGTAAAGCATCGTTTTATTTAATAAAATATGCCCTATATTTTTTTCTCTCTCTCTCCGAATCTAAGCCGATCCATGTATGAGCCAAGGATAAATTTTTTCTTCAAAATTATACCCAAAACTCGAAACGTTCATAGACGAATTAAAAAAATAATTAGCAGGAAGAGAAATTCGTATAAGGCTCATGATTGTCAACCTAAACGAGGTAGGATTCAAAAATTCCCAAACTGAGCCTATAACATTGAAAAAATTTACAGTAGAGCGACTACGTCTATGTCACTGAGTTCTCTCATCTTTCTAAAAGATGTTTGACTCAAGTAACGTAGTCAGTGGTTTGCCACGGAGTCGTACTAGTATTTTGTAGGCGATTGCATTTAGTAACCGGTGATTGAAAGAAATGGTGTTTGTTGAGAAGAGAATGAATAAAAACACACACACATTTATGTTCGCTTGGGAAAGAGTGTAACGGAGACTTACGAAATGTTGAATCATGAGTACAGCAGTGATACATTATCGCACACGCAAGCTTCTGAGTGTCATCGACGTTTCAGAGAAGGCAGAAAAAGTGTCAAAGACGACAAATTCTCTGTAGACTTCCAGCACCTTTCAAATCATAGGAAAGGTTTCTACAGTAATACATAAGAACAGGTTTCAAACAAAGTGCAAATAGTAGAATCAGTTGGGATTTCTGAGGCCACATGTCAACGGATATTGAATAAGATTCGTAACATGCACAGGGTGTGTCAACATATCATTTCCTGCATCATGTTAAACGAAGACCAAATGGCAATTCAAATGAAAACGGTGGAAGACTTAATCTCGGCTTTTGACTAAGATCCTTCCCTACTTGGCAGAATTATTACCGGAGACGGGAAATGGTGTTTTTTATACAACTCGCATTCCGAGTAAGCATTGGCAATTTGGAAATCAAGACAATCTCCACGTAAGCTGAAATTCCGCCAAGATCGCTCTAAAGAGAAGGTCGTGCTAGAAGTATTCTTAGATATCCAGAGTATTGTGCATCTGTAACTTATCCCAGAGAGAGTGAGTGAGTCTAGGGTTTTATGGCGCAAGAGCCAATTTTGGCTATACTGCGCCAAACATTTATTAAAAAACTTAAAATGTTTTACAAAATATGTAAAAATAATGACAATACACTTTTAAAAAGTTAAAATTTCAAACCACTTAAAACTGTTTTCAAGGAATTAAAGAAACAAAATTTGGTGGGGAATTCCCCCACCAAGTCAGACCATATCTTAAAATAAAAGCATTGAAAAAGACAAATGTTAGTTTAAAACAAAGTTAGACAATACATGTTATTAAAAAATTAGCCTCTACTTTTCCTGTATCGGGATGGAGTTAACGAGCGTTAATAACCATTAGGAACTTATCCCTGAAGGGCGTATTGAGAACAAAGAACTCTACGTAGACATCCTACGTCATGTGAGATAGTCAATCTGAAAGAACAGACCAAAATTGTAGACAGAACAGTCGTAGATACTTTTGCATGACAGCGCAAATCTCACCAATCCCTCCCCGTTACCGACTTTCTTGCGAAAACGAAAGCAATGTTTTTTCCACATCCTCCTTATTCCCCTGGTCTTGCCCCCTGAACTGGCACGAAGCTTGCAAGGTCATTGATAAAAGATGAAATTAAAAGAGCATCGCAGGCTTAATTAAAGGAAATAGTTAAAAAGAGATCCAAGAAAGGTTTCTATGACCTTTACAAGCGATGTTGTGTTCTTGCTCAAGAGTTTAATCTCGGAGGAGGATGTGTTTCAGCAGTTTAATTGCTAATATTTTTTCACTTATAGATTCAGTCTGAAACTTTTGAATCTTTCTTCATATTTTATGTACTGGAGGAAACACCCGCTGAATGATGACCATATGCATTCAGATATCCTAATGAATGAATGTTAATTCAATGAACTATTAGAACACTCGGATTCAGACAACCACTTTAAAGGATTTATGTGACTTATTTCCCTTTTTAGAATAAAAGCTTAATCCAAAACACCCAAAAAGGAAAAAAAATCAAATAACTTGTGTGTGCGCATGCCTAACGGAAAATATTTTTTTTTAAAAAAAAAAGTATTTTCGTAAACTGCTTTTTTCCAAAATAAGCGGATTCATATTATAATCCGACCGCAAAATGTTCCAAAACTTTTTGACTTATATATGTAAATATACTGCATTAATGTAAAATTTAATTTTTCTATGACAAGATGTTTATATTTGACTTGATTAAGAATTTTACAAACACGCATTCAAATTTTGTAATATGTTGTTGTTGTTACTTATGCCACCTGACCAACAGTAACATCAGATCAAGGTCCCCGAAATTCATCGAGGAGAAAGGGCTAGAGAAAGGCTGTGTGTGTGTGCATATAAATTTTACAAGATAAAAAGTTTTAGAAATGTAATTTATAGACTTCAAAAGAAAGCCATGTAAATGTCATGTATTTGGCTCTAAAAAATTTTAATAAAGAATAACTAATAGATGAAAAAAATTTAAGCAACGATACTTATTATAAAAGGGAACATAAAATAAAATTCAAATAATTTTAAAAATATTTAAATATATTTTAACAGAATGGTAAAATCATATATATAAATTTTCAAATTCAACATTCCACTATAGCATTCTTCTGGAAAAAATATACAACCCGTCAACTCAACATTTTTCGAAAGACCCTTGAAAATCGCTATCTCGGTTTTCAAAAGCACTGTCGAAGAGGAAGTATTTGTCTCCCTTATCAGCAGAGTTCACGTCAAAAGCTCCTTTTGGAAAGCCAATCCACATCAAACATAGAAAGGACACATCGAGAAGATAATGACTATTTGTCTCTAACAGGAACAAGGAGCCGACAAAGGATAATTAGTCTTCACCAAGCGGCCTATGATCAATTTTGCCCAATTCAATGTATTTCGAAGGACGTAAACACATTTGGGAGGATTAAATGTATATAAATTTAGACTTCATAAACGCATGGATTTTGCTTTTACATAAAGGTGTGAAGACTTTATTTAAAGGTAAGAAGGCTTTTATACATAACGTTTTTAAAATAGATGTCCTTTTTGAAAGTTTTTAATTAGTAAGTTTTAGTAAAAACAATTATAAATACTCGTATGAAAAGCTCTTTTTATACTCTCAAAATTTTTCGGATCAAGTCCTTCTGTAACGGAACGTTTT
Organism: Trichonephila clavipes; assembly: GCA_019973935.1. Classification (NCBI taxonomy): domain Eukaryota; kingdom Metazoa; phylum Arthropoda; class Arachnida; order Araneae; family Nephilidae; genus Trichonephila; species Trichonephila clavipes. Next base: position 387,134 of record BMAU01020943.1, read on the forward strand.
AATCAACAACTTGTGACGCCTCATGCGTCTTTCCTTTAACAAGTCCTTTGGGTTCTTTGGGCCAGAATTAATGGCAACTCTTTTCCAACCAAATCCAAGAAGTAAAGTGTGAATAAAAGATGCAAATGAACAAACTTTTAAATATAGGATCTTAGAGTAAGCGGTATGGCAATGTAGGGTAATGTTTGACAATTGACGTTAGTTTGTGGCAGTTGATGGTTATTACAGTTCGTGGTTCAAGTCTGAATGAGTTTTGTGTGACGTGAATCCAAATTATTAGTGATCGAATAGAAGGAATCAGCCAAGTTGCATACCATTGCATACAAAGACAAGATTGATCGTTATTCCAAGCTGTAATAAGGTAGGATTGATTATTTAATATTAGAATCGGGAATTAGGCGGTTCGCTTATTGATAGAGGTCTGAATTAGATTAAATCTTATTGTGTGTCGCGTATGTTTACCATCATAGATTCTCTCATATTAATTATTTTACTTTAATTTGTTAAAGGTTTAAGTTGAATATCTTAATAAAGCCATATTAAGATAATGTTTGATCCTAGTCCTTTCGCTAATCCTACACCTCTAGCTCACGCTGATACTTCCAGAGATGTTCTTCCAAGGGGAGGAACATCACAAACTGAAACAATAGAGGGCGTTGCCATCTGTACTGATCCGTATTTGCATCCAAAAACAATATAGTGTCAGTTTATTCTTTGAACTCAAGTGATTAAGATGCTGAAAATGCTATGTGCCTTCCTAGCCATAGACGGGTAATATTTTACTTGTATTGTTATCATCTAATATTTTCTATTTTGCAATATATCATATAATCTTTCCTATTGTACATAAAATATGTTTAACCATAATAAAACTCTTATTTTTATCACCTTTTCATCTTCTTGCGTCATACAATTCAGTTATATTCAGCAAATACACGCCATATTTTAACATACCTACTATACAACCAGGAATGTCTTAAGACCTCATGAGGCTTTGGGCTCCTAAGCATATGTAGGCCCTAACTATGATCCTTAAAAGTAGATTGTACATAGCATACGTTGTCAAAAACCCATATAAATAATAAACTGAAACAAAGAAATGTACATGACTTACAATCGCATAAACCGGCTGGGTTGACTGCCGTCTTTTGACTGAAGGATTAATGATGGTGTATGGTGATATGCCTAAGCCTATAACATGGACGATGGTCATCACATGTAACCAATTGACATATTCCTCCAAAATTCCTTCTCTAGAAAATGCAACCGGAAATAAAGTTTGAACGTTGAAATTGTTCGAATCGTGATCTTATAAAAGCTAAGTCGAGAACGAGATGAAGCCCCCATTGTGACGGAGGCCCTGGGCCCGGGCCCAGTTGGCTCATACCTAAAGACATCCCTGAATACAACCTATATCTATATATCAACTTTTTAAAAAATTAAAAACTTCATTAAAATAGGATATTTTCTCAAAAATTACAGCAAAATGTTTGTAACTGTAATAAAAACGTCTCTGCGTCAACATTGTTGATGAATAGTTTTGAGATTGTATTGTTCACACGATCACAAACTTCAAATCTGAGGACACTTAAGTACAGTCGAATGTTTGAACTCTAGATCCAAAAAAGGCCATCACGCGGAATATTAGGGAATGCTGCACATTAAAATCGATTCATTCCCAAAATTCTCCAGCGAAGTGGTGTGGAAATTAGAAGAGACAATTATTCCATTATTCATCCTCGTCATGTAATAGAGGTTTCATATTGCGATACCATGGTTCAAAATTCGAAAACCTTTGTCTCATTATCGAGTGGCGTATTTGATCTTTAGGGCCACTGAAGTCCCGCTATGGAGAGAAGTTGATTTGTCGACGTTAAAATCCTCAAGTTAGCGTAGTGTGGAAGTTTGGACAGCTTACAAGCTCACATTTCCTAACCGTCATTTGACCATGGTTCAAAATTAACTCTGTGTTGCTTCAGAGTGTGATGGAAAGTAAAAATAAATAGTATTAGTACTCTAAGTTAAATTCATAATTTAGTTTAAGTTCATGAAAGTCATGTTGACAAACTTAATAAAATGTTCCGCTTATAAAACGTCCTTATTTATTACACTGAAATTCATCCTCAAAAGCTACTGAATAAATTTACCATGTTTTCGATTTAATTTAAAATTTAGTAAATAGTTTTCCTGATTACTCGACATTATCTATATGTAACTCTTTATTTCTATTTTAAGGAATGCTATGGCAAATTTTTAATTTACTTAAAATTTATTACAAGCATAAGTTTCCTTTCAAAAATGTAAAACCTCTTAAGCTGAACTTAAATAACTTGATATTTGAAAATTAACATATTTAACAAAAGTTTTAATTCCTTTCTAATATGTCTCGGTTCCTTTTTCTTGGTCCATTAAATATAACCATCCGAAAAACATTCATAAGCACGTAAGAAATAATAAAATATTTAAGATTTTCCTGAGAATCTTACTCAGGATTGAATCATACGGAATGTTTTGGAAAATCGCTTTTCGCGTGAGTGGACGTTTTGCCCCATTACACAAATGACGACAGGTAATGGCCTAGCGCACCATTAACGAAGAATCAGATATCACTGATGTCTTTCATTTCTTAAAAATACTTTTTGGATTGTGTAGCTGTAAATTTTAAATCTATCACAATACTATGTAACTATAGGTGCTGTTCAAATCTCACAATTTAAATAGTTACTACATATAAGTTATGGGATTGCTTTTTTGTGGGGTTAGAATCTCTTCTGAAATCTCAACCTCTGGTCTTTCTCGGTAAACCAAACTCTTCTTTCAAGTTATAATACTGAGCGAAATCCAAAAAGTTCTATTTAATAGATCTTCTGATACCATTATTAATATAACTAATATTAATATACCATAATTGAAATAAAGACACATACTTGAAATGCAATTGAAAATGCATTAATCACTGTTCAAGTCAAAGAATGAAAAAATATGTCATATGAATGAATGCAAAGCTAGTAAACAAAAAGGACTGAGCATACCAAATGTATTGATTTCTCGAGCTTATTAATAAATATGATAAAAATTACCATTAAATATAACCAGTGGCTCACACAAGGGGAGGTCTGGGGGTCCGGACCCCCAAAAGCCCTTGCTTTTTTTCCGATTGAATATTATTCGAAGTATATAGTACGTAAAATTTAATTGAGTATTTGCTATTAATGATTAATTTTATTAATTAATGCTAATTATTTATTCAATAATTAGCTTTTTACTGTGTTTTGTTCCCGAAAATCAACAAAATCAAAAGGAGCATGATACAAGAAGGGTGAACTTTCGACCCCGGACCCACCCCCTTGAAAAATTTCTGTGTGCGCAACTTACTATAAATCTATCTATAATATACTGCAATTTACTCATATATATATATATATATCAGTAGCGCACTCAGGAATTTTTCAAAGGGGGGGTCCGTGGTCACCATTCTTGTATCATGTATGGTTCACCATTCTTGTATCATGCTCCTTTTGATTTTGTCGATTTTCGGGAACAAAACACAGTAAAAAGCTAATTATTGAACAAGTAATTAGCATTAATTAATAAAATTAATCATTTATAGCGAATACTTAATAAAATTTTACGTACTATATACTTCGAATAATATTCAATCGGAAAAAAATAAAGGGCTTTGGGGGGGGGGTCTGGAGCCCCTTTGTGTGCGCCACTGATATATGTGTGTGTGTGTTTAGTCAAAATTATCTACTAAAGAGAGATGAATAATCAATAATCATCCAAACTGAAAAAAATCAAAATTGCAAGACAACCAGACAAAAGATTTCAGAAAAGAAATATTAGAAATTAAAAATAATAGAATTTAAAATATAAAAAATATAGAAATATGGGTGCTACACAATATTAAAAACATTGCTGACTTAGGTCACAGCTCTTATGTATAAAGTAATTTATATAAAAGTGGGGTTGAACATGTTTTTTGGCTTGCAAACATTTCCCTTTTTCTGTTAATAACGCTGAGCAAAAATCTACTGAAAATAATGGATAGAACATCTAAATCCATTACAAGAAAAAGGTAACTTACCTAAAAATTTACATTCAAAAATGCAGAGCCAGTGCTAAATCTGAGTACAATAAACAAGTTATTGCCGGATTCTGGATCCAAGTGCAAAGCATGGGAATAGCTGAATAACAAACATAGCAAAAGTATGAAAAGAATATAAATATATATGTACACTATATTGGCCATTAAAATTACTCCACCAAGTAGAAATACAAGTAACAAAATGGAAAATGATATTTGTTGGACAAATATATTATACTGGAAATATAACAAGTGATAAAATTTTCAAGAAATTAGCGTGCATAGATCCTGAGAAATTAGTACTCAGAATAACTACCTCTGGCTCTAATAACAGCTCCAGTCACCTGTCACAAACATGAACCAGACGTTTTTTATTGGTCAAAAATCTGGAAAACGTGCAGGCAGGGTAAACAGACGAATATTTTCTGTATCAAGGAAGGTCTATACAACACCGGTAACATGCGGTCGTGCATTATCTTGCTGAAACGTAGGGTTTCGCAGGGCTTGAATAAAGTGTAGCGCCACGGGTCATAACACACCAGAAATGTAACGTGCACTGTTAAAAGTGCCGTCAATGCGAACAGGAGGTGACCTAGACGTGTATCCAATAGCATTCCATACCATCACGCTAGGTGATGGGCTAGTATGACGAAGACGAATGCACGCTGTCAATGTGTGTTCACCACGATGCCGCCAAACACGAGTGTGACCATCTTGATGCCGTAAATAGAGCCTGGATTAATCTGAAAAAAAATGACACCTCGTCACTCGTGCGACTAGGTTTGTCGTTGATTACACCGTTGAAGACACTTCTGTCTGTATTGCAGCGTCAAGAGTAGCTGCAGCCATGGTTCCCGAGCTGAGAGTCCATAGTGTTGCAAACGCAGTCGAACTGTTCATGCAGACATTTGTTGTCTTGCAAACGACCCCAATTCTTGAGTCAGTGCTCGTGATGCGGCTGCACGATCCATTAAGGCGATGTGGGTGACATGCCAGTCTTCTCGGCTACTAGTGATAAGGAGCCGTTGAGATCCAGCCCGACGTTCCGTATTACCGTCCTGAAACCATCGATTCCATATTCTGCTAACAGTGATAACAGTGATTGGATGTCGACCGATGTGAACAGCAATACTGTGTTACTATAAGATGCCCAATCCAGGTACGCTACAATGCGACCTTTATCAAAGTCCTAATGCTGGTACGCATTTATGCTTTTTACACAAGGCATCACAGCAACTTTTCACCAGGCAGGAATGTTTAAATGCAATTCGTGTATGAGAAACTACCTGAAGAATTTCCACACACCACATTGTAGGTGTTGCTACCGGTCGCTTACTTTGTCCGAATGTGCTGAAAAGCTAATTATTTGCATATCACAGCACCTTCTTCTTGTCGTTTAAATTTCACGTCGGTAGCATGTCGCCTTCTTGGTGTAGCAATTTTAATGGCCAGTATAGTATGTATATATAGTAGTAGTATTATTATATAAAAATGTTGATTACATATATATATATATATATAATATTTGTTATTTTTGTGAAATAAGAAGTTTACCGATCTAAACTCAAATAGAAGAAAATGGTTGACACGGATATCGTGGAAACATATATCCAAGAGACAATGTCAAACATACCAGCAGTCCCATTTTATTCAATGTAAACAGTCCTCAGATCTCGTTGAAACATAAGTAGAGGTCTGTAAAATAAAATAATTTCAACATTTTGAGCCATAGAATCTTATTAATTTATCGCTGTGCTGTTATGGCCTCCCACGGATGACAATCAAAGAGATTCGGTTATCAAATGGAACGACACAAAATACCATAACTCCTAATTGTAGAGCTGTATGGCGAAATGAAAGCAGGTGAGTATTCCAATGCTGTCCTGGACATCTCCAAACACGTATTCGCTAATCATCTAGGTCAATTTGAAGGGAAATTCTCATCGTGAAGAACGATTACACTCCGCTGTGGGAGATTCCATGTCGAATGTATTGAACATCACTGCAAACTTGCTAGGTGATGTAAAACGACTAGATGCAGATCTTCCCAACCTCAAACTGATTAGGTCATATGGATGGTCATAGGTTTCAGAATTACAACGTCAGATAGTTGTTACGGAAGTAACAAGGGCGTTGAACGCTGATCCGACAATCACTCTGTCTACGCATACTGCCGTCGCTCTCGATCGTCTGTTACCTTTTGACGCTCTGCTAAGTCATGGTTCACCTATGCATTACAACATAGTTGAATGGTGGCATCTTTATGATCCTTAAATCCGAAATCCTTCCGTTTGTGACCACCTCCTTTCACGTTTTTTCTCAAATGGGCACATTTTCTCATGCCTTTCATGACCTAATAGAAATGCGTTGGTACAGTCCACCTGAGTCCATGGAACAATATTCAGAGCAGAGATATTCCATAGCATTAAAATTCCTTTTGTTTGATAAACCATCCGGGTGTTCCGCTGCAATAAGCTACAGCCACAGCTGGTCAATTATTAGCTTCCAAATTTAATGAATAAAAACCAAATGGTTTCAAGAACTAAAATTTGTCAAAGACATTTGATTTACCATGAACCAGGGAAAAAAGCATTTTTGACGCGAATTTCAAAGCGTGAATACACTTCTGAAGAAAAGCAGTTATGTATATAAAGTGAATAGAAAGCGTGACTGCTAAAATAAGTTCAAAAATTTTTGCTATTGTTTCCTTTGGGAGGAAAGGGATTCACAAAGTATTGTGTACTTAATACAATTAATGCATTACGCTAATGTGAACTTTTAAAGAAAGTTTAATTTACATATATCTGTCCAATGGACTTTCCACTGTGAATTTCAATACTTTTCAAGTCACCCACATAGTTGATGCAACCAAAGAAGAATTAGAAAAAACTTTTCACTTGACAGCATCCTCCTTATAGTTTTGACTTAATACCCTCAGACTACCATTTATCTCAAACTTACTTCCCTCTTCAAAGATGGTTGTATAAAGCCATCTATTGGTACTCGCCTCGATCGGTTACAATTCGATTAAGGTACAGTTGATAACTTGAAAAACGATCCGTTACGCTATTATATAAATTTCTTTGTACCTAATTAACTAGGTTATGGAATTTTAACTGTTATAATAAAATTTTGTACAAGATGTGTGTGCGTGGTACTACGATTACAATTACAAGAAATATACAGTCGAACCTCCATATTACGAACCTCTATATTGCGAATTCTTCTATATAGCGAACTTTTTCCTGGAACCAAGAGCATTTCACGATTTTATTCATAAAATAACCTCCCAATAGCGAAGTGCATTTTCTATATAACGAATTTTTTTTCTCTTGTGATTCAATTTTTTTCTTCTTATTTTAAAAATATTTCAGGACATTTTTCAAATTCTTCTCTCTTTTAGGTTAATTTATTATCACTAATGATCTTGAACTGGTTTTATGAGGTATATAACTACCATACAGGAATATAATTACCGTAATTTTTCAAACAAAATTAATACATTTTACCAGTAAATGAATTTAGGGATGCATGTGGTAGTGTATGCTTAAAATAACTGATTATTAAATAATGTGTTTTACATGAATGGTAAACTTAAGATTTGAAACTGTAATTAAAAAATCATTCATTTTAATATAAAATTATTTTTAAAGTTGAAAATATATATATTGCTGGACAATGTTTTTCCGCCTTATTTTCCTTGCAGATTCTTTTTTAATGGGTAAGTTATGTAAAATAGATAACAAATTTTAAAAAAAGATGTGAATAATTACCTTTTTTAAAATAATATATAGTGTTTACGAACATAAAATTTGTTTTATGTGCTTTATAAAGTACATTGAAAGATGAACCTCTATATAACGAATTTTCCATAAAGCGAACTTTTTTTCGGGATTTAGCAACTTCGTTATATAGAGGTCCGACTGTATTTTCAAATAATCCTTTATTCAGAAAATTTTTAAAAGATCATCATATCGTCGGTCTAATTATCAGACAGCGTAACTCCATCTGGGATCCTAATTTGAAACAGTAGGGCTAGGCGTCAAGTTGTTGTTTATGTTCGCCAAGATATGCGATAATTTTACAATATGGTTTACTTTGATATTTTTATCCTGCAATATGTTACAAATTTTGTGTAATGAACGCTTAAAATAGTATAAATAATTTATATCTGGAAGTGTAATACATTAATATTACTTTATGTTGTATTTATTTTATGTTAAAATATTGCCACCACCTCTCCCTTCGAAATCTAGTTTTATTATGAAATAAAAAAACAGGGATTACACTGATAGAAGGAATAAATTTAAAGTCGAGCACTGGGGTATGGCGTAGACAAAACAAAAGGGAAACGCTAGGCCGTCATCTTGGATTTCATGTAACCCGACAACAACCGCTGCTTGGCGTGATTAAGGAATCGCGCCAAAAGCGCTTGGCGCGTTGCACTCCTATATCAAATCAGTTACATCGGTGGAGTTACGCAGTCTGATAATTAGGCCAACGATATTGTTAAGGATATGCAATTACAATAATTTCATAAATCATACAGTCGTCAAGTTAAATTTTGTGATCATTTGGAGTACTTTTAATTAATGATAGTGCTGGGCAAATATATAATAATATTAAAATACTCATTTTATAAATGCAATAATAAAATTTCTTTGCTTATTTAGAATTCAGATATTGTGCAGCAATAATTCAAAATTGGTCAGTACTGTATACTGAGTCAGTATAATACCAGTTACATTTAAGGATGAAAAAAAAGTATAGATTCTCTTTACTAATTCTACCAAAGATAAATTACTTCTAGAGCTCTGAAAGGTAACGTCCCTGTATTTTGATTATTTATTGCAAAAGTAGAATTAAAATTGACAAATAATTCCAGATCATTTTCGGCTGAATCGAAGAAATTCGAGATAAGAATTTACACTATTAGTTTTCACTGTTTGTTTTCAAGTTCATTCGATTCGAGATAAACGTAATTTGTCCGTTATTGGTGAACTTTAATCTCGCCTTTCACGTGAACTTAAGAGAAATTGCGAGAAAGGAACTAAACAAAGAAGGACCCTGCATTTTATGAATATTAAATTAGCTAACAGAATAAATTATAGAACTACTTTTAAATTCACTTTTCGTCAGATTTGCTTTTGTTCGAAGCTCGAATCTTAAAAGCATTTTCATGATTGAATTTCTCTCAGATTTGATTAAAGAAATAAATCGGAACTCTTATTTTACGTTAAATTCATGTGCCCTGTCAAGTTCTGAACATTGACTATCTTTCATCAGCGGGAAACTGAAAAATAAAATTAGCAGCTAAAAGGTTGAGATTTTTATTTGACCTAAATGAGAATGCATATATATCTGTGGCTCTGTATTCGTTCTTTTATTAAAATATTATTCCGGTTATAATTTTATATATAACCGGACCTATATATATATATATATATAACTTTTAATGTATTACCTACATTTAAAGATAAAAATAAAAATTTTGCACATATATTTAAATTGTTCAATTTGCCATTTGGCATTTTATCTTCTTTAGTCAAATATATAACCAGAAGTTCTAAGTCATAGAAATGTTAGCATCAAGGGACAACCAATAGGATAGCTTTGGTAGGAAAAAGTAGCAAAAAGTTCTGGGGATGACCCTTTGTTTTGGTTGCTTGCCATAATTTTATTATGTTTAACAAATTTAATTTTTTTTCGATGAATCCATATTTATCTTTGGAAGAACTTAATGAACTAATTTGATGAATTCTTTTAAAAAAATTTAGTTATCTGCAATTTCTAATTTGGTATATAACTGGCTTCTTAGACGCAGTCAAGAGGAAAGATTGAAGCACGTGATTGGGTTGAACAACTTCACATAATTTCTTGCTTTGAGATTTATTTAGTTGTAACTGTAATAGTCTGTTATTCATTGTTTGATCTTTATGTTTTTATGCAAATCTCAAAGTATAACTTACTTCCTCCTCCCCTTTTCTGAGTTTGATCTTTTTTATTCATCTTCTCTAATGATAAAAAAAATAAAATAAATTTAATAAAAAAAAATTTAAAAAATTATTTAATAAAAAAATTTTAAAAAATTAAATAAAAAAAATTATTCAGATAATTTAAACAAATAAGCATAACGTTTTCGATTGGAGCTTTCTAAGATACCTGGAAATGACTGCCGAAGTGGTTTTCAAATGAAATATTAAATAAGAAAATTTTTATTATACGTATAAATATAAATTTTGCGTAACGAAATGCTGAAAATTTTCTTTTAAAACTTTATTGCTATCATTATTCATAATTTTTACTAGTGTTTTAAACTTTAAGCGTAAGATAAGAATATTTAGATCAAAAATGTTTTCAGCTCTTTTCAAGATTCATTAAATATTGCTCAGCAAAAGGAATTTTAATTGTCACATTATCAACTTTTCTTCTTTAGTCATAAAGCAAAGCAATGTTAGTGTAATAGAATTTTTCCATGTACACTCAGGAACATTGAAAATAGCGATCCAAGAAGGAAGCAAAGTACAATCGCGAAACTTTGCAAATAAGTATAGCGTAATGTGATATGCAAATGATCCAATTTTTGTGCCAATACGCATGCTCATACACGCCGAGGTGGTGCTACAATCAGGAAGAGGGTGCTATATAAGCCAGCGCAAATGCAAAGATTCATAATCGTGACGATTGGCAAAAGGTTGTGTTTATGGATGAATCCCGGTTTGTTTTGGGGACAGAGGATAACCGTGTACGGGTGTGGAGGCGCCCTGGTAAGCGGTACAATTCCCCCACAGTGTTCTATGGTCACACTGCCCGCACAGCTGGTGTAATGGTCTGGGGGCCACTGCCTATGATAGCCGGTCCACTTTAATTGTGATGCGTGGAACCTTAACGGGCCAACGTTACGTTGATGATATTATTCGACCCCATGTAGGACCTTTCTTAAATGGTCTCCCAGGGGCAATTTTCCAGCAAGATAATGCTCGTCCGCATACAGCAAGAGTTGATCAAGACTTCCTACGTCATTTTCAGACTCTTCCATGGCTGGCCCGCTCCCCCTATTTGTCCCCTGTAGAGCACGTGTGGGATCAGCTAAAATGACAGATGCCATCGTGTCACTCTGTACATGATTTAGAGTTGGCTGTTCAAGATTTGTGGGCCCATCTGCCTCAGGACAACATAAGGTGTCTAATCAACTCAATGTCGGACCGTGTGACAGCCTGTATTGCAGCTGGAGGTGGTCCAATGCGCTGTTGAAGTTGCCCAGTATTTGTGTCGTTGCACACCCTGTATTCATTTAATTGTCTTGTTTTTGAAATCAAGTGAATCTCTCATCTGTGTCATTATGTGTATTAAATTTCATTTCAATCCGATGCTTTCTTCTGGGGTCGCTATTTTCAATGTTCCTGAGTGTATATTACACAACCATAAAAACTAACATATAACATTAAATATTAATATATAATTCTCCACACACACACATGAATAAAGATTTCATTAGTTTCTATTTCTTGTAGTTTAAAAACCTCTCTGTAATATAACATTTTCTGTAGTAACATCTTAAAATTTTCCATCTACGGAAAGTGACTAAAAAATCCTTTTTTTTTTCCTTCATTTTTTTTTCTTTTAATTTCATAGTATTTTCAATAAAAGTTCAAGAAAAGTAAAAAGTAAAGCACGGTTTCAATAATAATCTAATCTTTTGGTAAAGCAGCTTTTCATATATCGTCCACATTTTATTTTAAAGGTAATTAATCCTTTATATGGATCATTAAATATAATATTCCCTAGAAAATTCTTTTCGTGTTCCAAAGAGAAACTTCTACAAAATCTTCGGCCCAATTATTCAGCTTATTTAATTTTGTTATATTAATATTTGACTCAACTAAATTGGGTGCACTTGTAAATGGTTGAAAGCAATGCACATATTTTCGACAAAACGAATTCGTAACAACAAATGGTCACCAAAACGTATTTGAATTTAATGGCCATAAATCTTGAAGTCATTAACCATAAATTTCCAGCGAAAATCCCTGGTTCGAGGGTAAGCCCTCATTTTACTTTAAGCTTAATTCTGCTTAAGTAGAATGGAGGCTTAACCTCAATTTCTATTTCACTGCTGAAAATAGGCTTTCTCTTCATTATATTTTGTTCATTAATTCAAATCAATATTTTATTTGTACACACAATGCGTCATTCTTATAACTTTATTTAAAAAGTATGCATTTTCAAAATATTGCTAAAACAGATTATAAAAATAAATTTTCCTTGTGTCTCGATTATAGATCCTCTTCTATGTTTAAGGGTTCTTTCTAGATGCAGTGTGGAGGATACATATTAATAAACATATTCGCACATTAGATTTCAAAATATTAGTTTTGAATAAATTAGACGTTAATTGGAGGAATAGTTGCTATAGGAATTATAGAACAGAAGATGTAAAGATATCAATCAAGGTCGACTTGTGAAAACTAAGGCTTTTGAAAAACACTTGCAAGGTTAACATAAACATTAAAAAAAATTATTTACAGTAAGCATTACGGTATCTTACGAGATTATAATTTTTAATCTAGCCGAGTGATCATTGACGCAAACTCGTGCCCTGTATTGTCAAGTCGTGGATTTTAATCCTGGGGCTATTCAAGACCCACTCTTTCCTCTCGTGGACCTTGGGAAGAATACTTCCCATCTACATTATCTTACAAGATACACCTGTGAGAAGAGCGCAAAACCCATTATAATACATTTGACTTGCTATTATAACGATGGGAAGACTGATTCCCGCTTCAGTTTTGTGCTACTGTACATAATCCAGCGATTATAACATCTATAAATCGGACAAAAAAAGGTGGTACTAAAGAAGTAATACCTTGTTCACAAGAGCTGTAGTTGTATATAACGATGTCATGGGAGGGGTTGATCACTTCAATCAAAGAAAAGAAAGATATCAAAAAGAAAGAAGATCTGTTAAGTGGTGGTATCGTATTTTTTTACCTTCTTATTGGCCTTGCCATCATAAATAGTGTCAAGTGAACAAAAGCAACAGAAGTTTAGACCAGCTAACATTCCGTACAGCATTAGCTCGTCACCTGATAGACGCGTATTCCTCAAGAAAAGGGAAAAGACGTCCTGCTAGCTTCCAAGCAAAGAAGCGTGTAGTTCCGGATGATGCGCGCTTATCCAGAGAGGGAAATCATGTACCAAAGATGGTTTCCAACTATAGACGATGTAGGAAATATCACAGAAAGGGACAAGATAAGAGAACCCGCTAAACATGTGTGCAGAATGTGATGTCCCTCCTGTGCATTACAACATGCTCCTCCTCTTTTCATGACAAATAATCACCATTAAATTTAATTTTCCTTATGACAGCGAATGGTTCCTTGGAAATTATTCTTCCCACCCTCGCACCTAAAATTTAAATATAAACATAAAATTCGGCAAAATAAAACATATTTCCTTAAATGCTATTGTTTACTTGTTAATAAAACATTAAAAAAATGCGAGAAATTCAAAAGAGAAATAAATGACCCGCGAGAGGGTTAAAATGGACATTGTACATTAAGTCTGTCAAGCTCGAAGTCCCATGTTGGCACATTGTGGAAATTTAGAGAGTGAGGTTCTAACTCGGTGTAGAAATCAAGGTGTAGACCTCAGGTTCTCTCTCATCTCTTGACCGTGGTTAAAAATTACGTCCACCCTCCATAGTTATCACTTGCTTGTGCGATGTTAATAAATAATCAATATCAGTGTTCTACCGGACATCCGAAATAACTGTAGGGTTTATTTTCAACAAATAAATTGCAATTTATCAATTATTATGCCAAAGAGAGATTTCCTGTTATAATAAGTAAATTTCTACCAAATACCTAACTATTTAATATATTTATGCATAAATTTTAAAAAATTTGGAGCAAATAAGAGTAATTTATTTTAAAATAACTAAAAGGAGGGAGGTATCCCCTATCCGCCTAACGGTGGATCAGTCATTGTACAAATTATAAAACTGTTCATACTCATTGCTCAAAGTGTAACACTGTAATTTACATGTATTATATAGTTATATTTTTTTTAAAATCTTGTAAGCAGGATAAAAACAAATTTCGAGCCTTCATCTCTGCATTTTAGCTTGTACTTCAATTTAGGGCTCTTCAAAAATAATGTTTCTAATTACCTTTTCCTGTAAATTGATCTAAATTTTTATTCCGTTTCTGCTTTTATACCCTGACAGAGCCGCACGCAATTGCGCATGAGTAAATAATGTTTCCACCTGTGCTACTTTTTCAATCTTTGCCCTGGGATTTATTAATAGTCATGGTGTGACGGGGATTTATCGGTACTTCGTCTAATAATCTTCTTGGGATATCTTTGGGGCCAGAATGGCAATTCTTTCCAACCAACCCAAGAAGAGAGCATGGTTATGCAGATAAGGAATTGTATATATTGGAAAGTTAGTATTCGTGAGGAGTGCTAAGTAAAGCTAAGTGAAGTGAGGTAAATCTCTAGGTAAAGTTCTAAGATAAGAGTCTTTGTGCATGCGAGCGTGCGTGTGTGGGGGGGTTCGAGACCAGAAGAGTATCCCCTTAGGCGGTTTCAAACTGGATAGAGGAATAGATTGAAGATATAAGGACCATAGCTGTTCGCCGAGAAAATAGTGGTAAGACAGTTTGATTAAGCTTTAAGAATAGAGCGGATTCTAATAAGTTAGGAAATCAGCTATAAATATAGATACATTGGTTTATTGTGCTATTTGTCAGAATTACGGTTTACATTGCATCACTCCTGATCATAAGCCTCCTACTCTACTGTTGTCTTATTGAATATATATTAAGATCATAATAAACTAATTTTATGATGGTATTTAATTAATTATAATGGTCACTCCTTCATTCCCTCAAACATAGGTCGCGTGTATGGTGACGAGATGGTTCCCCCAGCGCGTGGGGTATCACAATGGTAAATGTCAATATTACAGGGAATACCTTACGTTCCATACGAATAGTATATCCAAGTTCCCACGAGTGTCCAGCGTGATCCTTGGTATACATACAATTCCACTTTTCTTATCTTTATACATAAAAATCTTCTGTGCGTGTGTTTGTCACAAAACTCCTCCTAAACGGCTGGACCGATTTTGATGAAAATTTTTGTGTGGGTTCAAGTAAATTCGAGAATGGATTAGATTCACAATTCGATCCGATATCGCAATTAGTTAAAAAGATATCAATTAAAAACATTCAAAAAATACAACTCAATATTCACCTGCATTGTTGTAACAACTCTATTGTTATAAACAAGTAATATATAAAAAAAAATTTAATCAATTCCTACTTAGATCAATCAAGAAAAAAATTATTTTAGCTACTTTTTATTAAATAGTTGCAATTAATATAAATATGTATATACATAGGACAGAATCACAACATTAAGTGGTAATTAATTTTTATTAATTCTCATTAAAGTATCGTATTGTCACCCAAAACAATCGTGTATATAAAATTTCCTTTCAACTGAATGCTTTAACACGTGAGAAAAACACCTTTTCAAATTTAGACATAAGTCACCAAAAGGGTCGCTAAGACGCCAACGTGGCTGTATTTGTAATTTTTTAAATAATTAGTTTTAATCAATTAATTTTTATTAATTATAAATAAATTATTGTATTGTCATCCAAAATAATCATGTACATTACATTTCAACTCAATTGAGCGCTTTAAAATGTATTTTATTAACGATTGAAAATTCCACCAAGATAAATAAATAAACAAACAAATAAAATATGTATAGAGATCGTGAGCTAATAGTAGGAATTGAAAAAGACGTAAGTTGGCGTCTAAAATTCATTTTCAGCCAAACTGGCCAAACTCGGTCTTTATTGTTACGAAAATGCAGACGCGCGATTCACGCTTTTTAGCGTTTTTAATTAATATCTTTTCAAATAATCTTTATATATGTAATTCTTCTGTGCGTGTGTATGAAACTGAACTCCTCCTAAACGGCTGAACCGATTTTGAGGAAAGTCTTTGTCTGTTCCAGTGGACTCGAGAATAGTTTAGATTTATAATTCGGTTTAGAAATGTGTATTTAATTAATTTTTTATTTATAAATTGTTGATCTTGGAATGTTTTACATTGGATCTGGCAGACTGCGTTACGATCGCAGTATCGAATATTCAAAAATCTTTTATTTTGAATTTAAGATGTGTGTGCAGGACAACGTCTGTCGGGTCCTCTAGTCTCCTGATAAAATTTCACACTGCCGTATATTACTCTAAATACAAGGTGTCCGGGCATAAAGTATTCAAAAGAAATAGCTTATAATTACGGAACTACTCATCAGAATGTAACAAACTGTTCATCCGTGGATTGAAAAACTCTCCGAGATTTCTTAGGGCTAGTCCGTTCGGTCGCACGCATTATTCGGTAATCACAAACGATAAACTTGGTACACTGACTTCATTAGCAAAGATGAGGACGCTACAGCAAAAGGTGTAGTGCGTACTTTGGTTAACGGAATTTAAATCAGTCACGAGTGTACAGTGACGTTTTCGAACCGAATGGAATATAATACCGAAATAACGTAACCCGGACCACTATCAATAACTAACTCACCTAACTCAATTCCAATACTATCATAGATCCGAATATTAAATAGTCATTCCTACCTTAATGTCGAATGATCAGTCTAATCCTACTAGAAGTTGCGGATTTATTGGAGTGCAATGGTATGCACCGTTACCTAAGGGCTCTCTATCACGTATAACTTCTGTTGGCTGTCACTTAATCTTTCCAAAATCTCTTCACGCTTGAATCACAGATTATCATAACATTCCTCATTACTCTAATTTCTGATATTTAAAAGCTTCCTAATTTGCATCTTTCCATCACGCTTCACTTTTTAGGTTTGGTTGGAAAAGAGTTGACATTAATTCTGGCCCCAAAGAACCCAAAAGACTTGTTAATGAAAAGACGTGTGAGCCCGTCACAAAATTCTATTGTTTATTTCAATTTTCGGATCGTTTCTACATGATATCAGACTACCTATATAAGTAAACTGTTTTACAATTTCAGAAGTACATTTACCTATATTCAAAGGAAACAAATCCAGAGATTTATTAGTTGAAATCAAGAACATTGTTTTGAGCACATTAATAACAAGTCCCATCTCCTTAGACGCACTTTCAAGCGCTACGAAAGCATTGATAATAGAACTTTTTAATCTTCCAATGATATTTAAGTCACCGGCAAAGGCAAGAAGTTGTACTGTCCCTTGCAAAATACACTGGTGTGCAAAAATTAAGGACGAGACGGTTTTTTCAATATAACTTTGTACAAAAGCTTTCCAAATCAACACATTTAATACCGTAAGATCCCCAATACCTAAGGACATGTGTAATATGTAAGCAAAACTTACTAAAAGAGAAATCAGAGGGATAAAAAGAAGCTTGATTGAAAAAGTAGCATGGAGCGCAATGCGACTGAAGGCCGAAACATCCCTGTGATGGGTGTCCAGCAAGAAACATCCGGTCTTTAGTAGCGGATATGATCTCCCCTGACTGCTAGGCAGGTTTCACAGCGTCTGCCCATGCTGAGAATGAGGGTGTCAATGAGTTGTTGAGGCATTGCTGCCCATTCGTCTTGCAGCGCCAATCGAAGCTTCCGAATCGTTACTGGTGGTAAGGTACGAACTGTCAAGCGCCTGCCTAGAAAATCCAATACATGCTCGATGGGATTGAGATCCGGAGATCGTGCCGGCCAATCCATACGTTCAATATCCTCACTCTCTAAGAGCTGTTCGGCAGCTACTGTGCGATGACATGGTGCATTGTCGTCCATGAAAAGGAACTGCAGACCTATAGCGCGCCTCTAAAAAGACGCACATATGGAAGAAGAATCTCGTTACAATAACGGGTCCCGTTGACTTAACCTGAGTCGAAGATGTGAAGGTCTGTACGACTACCAAGCATGATGCCTCCCCAAACGAGAACACCACGACCTCTATGCCTGTCCCTTTCAATGATATTCGAGGGATGATTGCGGCTTCCCCGCTCTCTCCAGATGTGTATGCGATGAGAATCACTACTCAAACTGAATCTGCTCTCATCTGTAAAGAGTACTCGTCCCCATTCATTGTCTATCCAATTCCGGTTTTCCCGGCACCACAGAGAACGCCTTCTCCGATGGGCAGGCGTTAAAGGTACACACCGTACAGGGCGTCGTGCAAACAGACCACCACCGTGCAGTCTTCTGGCCACGGTAAAACGCGATATCGGTCGTCCAGTCGCCTGTGTCGTGTGTCTAGCGATTTCTCCCGCTGTCTGCCGCCTGTTTCTTCTGGCCTGTAAGACAATGAACCGGTCATCTGCGGGTGTGGTTCCTCGTGGACGACCACTACTGAACCCCCGGATAGCTGTTCCTGTAGTTTGAAATTGTCTCCAATGTCGTGAAACGATGCTGTGAGCAATTCCGAAATCTGCAGCCACACTTGTCACACTGCGGCCTTCCTCCAACTTCCCAATGATACGACCTCGGGTAAAAGCATCCAGATGTCGTCTAACAGATTGATTATTCGCCATTTCTCGCTGAGGCAGCAACTCGGTGTGATTTTAACTGCTATACGGCGTGCAATCTCTTTGCCAGAAATACTGATCTTACACCGACAACATGCTTTATACTACTCAGACACTCCCCCATTACGTCTACCTGCATATCTGCGCATGTGCTACCGTACATCACTTTACTTAATCTCCTGATTGGTCTTTCTGTCCGCTCTGCCTCTTCGTTCAGCTGATATGCTAATTTTTCGACTTCGTCCTTAATTTTTGCACACCAGTGTATATTATTTACTTGTTTATACCTTACATCTTGTTTTTAAACCAGAATTAATATAATTCTAGTAAGAATTTGATATAGTTCTAGTAAGCGTTAAAATAAGTATGCAATTCAAGTCTGAAGCTTAAAAAATTGTGCTTTTAATTAAAGTAAAGCAGAAATAACCTGAAAGACAACAATCATTAAACAACCAAGCGTTTTGCGACACATTTCCAGTTTCTTTAACGCCTGAACCATATAAACTTTTACGGCAGAAATCCATTCCAACGGAGTCTTATTAGTCACCCAGTGTGCAAATGTCGAATCGATAGCTGTTTTGGGCAAGTCGCGTACATATCCGGCAATATAATTACTTTAATTAAGACGCAGATTTGTTTCTTTCTCGTATTTGGACTTGAATTATTCATCGGCTGGGAAGTAGCACAACTCATTCGTGCTCCGATTCCTTCTTTGAGGGGGTGATATGCTGGATGTCTGTGACTTCCTACTTTTTATGATGTAATTGGATATTTCAATTGCAAGTATTTAGTCAGAAGTTCGAAGAAAATAAAACTGAATGTATATGAATAGATTGAATATTTATTATATTTAACTAATACAGTGGCGCACTCATGGGGGGGGGGCGTTTTCCCTCCTTCCCTCCATAGCCCTTGATTTTTTTCGATTGATCATAATGCTATGTACTTTGTATGTAAAATTTAAGTAAGTATTGGGTATTAAAAATTAATTTTATTAATTGATGCTAATTATTTATTCAATAATTAATTTTTTACTGTTTTTTGTTTGCCAAAATCGACAAGATCAAAAGAGTATGTTGGGAGGCATATTCGAACATGATATGAGAATAGTGGACTTCCGACCTTGGAGCTTGAAAAATTCCTGAGTGTGCTACTGAACTAATATATGCACCAGCTGATAAATGCATTTTTTATAATTGAGAATTGCGATGTTAATGTTAACAGAATTATATAATTATATCAGAATCTTAATTATTTCTCGACAACATTTTATAATTAATGCGTCATTTAATTTTAATTTATTTAATTTAATGTTCAATTTAATCAATCTATAGTATAAGAATGTAGTTTTGAAGATATATAAGTGTGGCTGTGGTATCCAAGTGGTCATGATCGCTGAATCAAATTAAGGGGTAAATATCTTTATTTGTGTGCAGTGTATCACGCATGTGCTAAGAAGTAAACTAAAAACTTTCATGAAATCACAGAGAGTAATTCAGTGCCCTTAAATATGTCTCCCTTACGGGAAAGAGCTGGCTTTTCACGATACCTTGAAATTCGAATAAGCAAGTGAGACGCGAAACATTGCAATAAAAAACTACTTCTTAAAAATTTTAAGCATAGAAGAGGAAGACCCTCCCCCCACCCCCTGTTCACCCAACTTCGGACCAACTCACATTGTACGAATTATACAACTGTTCATACTCATTTCTCAAATTGTTAAGCTGTAACTTGCATGTATCATGTAGTTCTAAATTGTGATAGACGCAAGCAACGCCATCCCCTACATTATAAAGGCGTTTTAATGGAAACTTGGCGAAATAATGACGATACAACCAAGTTGACATCATTTTTGGTGACCAAATAATGCCAACTTGATGACCAAGACCATTTTCTATCAACTTGGTGATCATATGGATGTTTATGAAAATTAATGGAGAAATCTATAGCTTTAAAATCTATGGCGTAAGTGGGTTTTTCAAACATTATAAATGCAATATCTAAAAGTTTGATTCCAATTATGATATTACTTTTGATAAGAATTGAAAAAAATCATTACACATTAACAATCATCCACTGTTTCGAATTTCACTCAGGAGATAAATTTCTCTGTCTGGTTTAATTTAGAGTTAATTTACTCTAAATTAAAGCAGAACTGTTAAAAAAAATTCTAAAACACAATAAAGTACTCTCAACTCGATTCGTTTGTTTTTCCCTTTCTCTCAATTATGAAATGGAACCCAAAGGAAAATTAAAAGTTTTTAAGTATAAAATAAAGATTGTACTTTCACTTAATTTGCTCTGACAACTACGTCTTGCGTACATTTTACATCTTAATTAAATGCACATGTATTAAAACAATATTCTTTTTTTTCTACAGGAACTTATATATCATCTTTCTCTTAAGGATATATTTGCCTGAATTAAAAATGTAGGACTTCATATTGAAAGACATTTCCATATAGAAAATATTACTGTGAGCTCCACATCCTAACTTCTAAGCATTTAAAAACATTAAACACTAAAATGCGATGTTTAACGAGAAAGGTCGTTTTTCCATTTAATTTGAATACACAAGATTTAATAAAATTGACGGTACTCAAATAGTTTTAGTTCCGACTATATTGAATTGGTTTGAATGAAACTTTAAATGTACAGTTTATAACTTGTGTGATCGAGGCTTAGTCTAAAACAATCATTGGAATTTTGGCCAATATATGGCTCTGCAGTCGAGTAAATGGTATGATAATACATATATAGTGTAAACTTTTAGAAAAACATTAATTTATCTTATTCCACTCATGTGTGCATAATTTGCATGCTCTGTCAATATACAAAGTGTGTAAAGAGTTCCATCGCGTTTTCAAAATCATGTAATATTTCAGAAAGAATGAGAAAAGTATGGCTTGTAGTACTTCAGTATGGATGCAGTACACTTCATCATTCAGATGCTTGTGATAATCGAAGTCCTTGAGGAATGTCCCAGCCAGAAGTTACAAGTATTCAAATCCGTTGATCAACTTGTGTACTATAGGTACACGAGAGGACATGGAGAATTTCATCAGGTAAGTTTTCTCCAATCACCATAATCTGTATTTATTTCTTGAGCGTATCACCGTATGAGCAATTGCTTCATCTTGTATTAACATAGGGATGTCCAATATCACGTTGTTTTAATGCTGAAGCAAACGATTCTTCCAAAAGTATTCTATATATAGCTCACCTGTATCTGTACATCAAACAAAACCATCCGGTGTGATTTCTTTGAAGCAATTGGGGCCCAGAATGAAAATCCTTGTCATGCCCCGCCGAAGCACATAAAGGAAAAATTATTCTTAGAATTATTATAAGGAATTCAATAAAAAATAAATAAAAAATTTATTTGATGAAGACTTGAGCAAAGTATACGCCAGGGGTGGCCAACCTTTATGGATAAACGCGCCATTTTTTCTAAAGAAGTGTTTAATGAGGTCTAGAGACGTGCCGTCAAACAATTTTGGGAAAATAATAAAACTAAATGCTATCAACACAAAACTCTATTTACTTCGAGAAAATACCTTTTACACTGTATAATTATACGTGTAATTCACAAATTAAAATAACATCAGTGTGACTTTGTTGTTGCAGATTGGATGATAAAGGACTTATATTAGGATTGTAAGATGTTACTCTTTGTAGAATACATGCTGAATTTGATTCATCTGCCAAACGGTCTGTAAGCAATTAATAGCAGTTAAAAATCGTAAATATAAAGCAGATAAACTTTAAAGTACAGTTGTGTCAATGAAATTGACTATGCTATGCGTAAACAGACTTTACATCATAAGCAACTGTAGTATACGACGTATTTAAGGTAAGACAATAACAAACCAGAGTGCTCCTCACCGTCCCGCGACCGATCACTCACGTTTGCTCGTAATACTTCATAGTGAACTTCGAAATTTTTAAATAAAATACAAACCATATAGATCACTGGCGTGCCAAAAATGTTGTGTCACGTTCCATCAATGGCACGCGTGCCACTGGTTCGCCCTCCCCGACATACGCTTTGCCTTTGACCTTTGCTTGTTTCATATGATATTACTTTTATTAACGCCACGCATTTTGAAGTTGCACTAAGGCTACGTACCTAGTAATTTTGAACTTCAGTCAATAGACGTAGACGACACCTAAGTTGGTACTCCACTCTCGACATCTTCACCACGCCAACGCGAGTACTTTGAGCCTCGACAAGATTAACGTCCATCAACCGCTCTGCAAGGCACTTTTTCAGAAAATCCACACTTCGACAATGCCGGCCACAAGTTCACGACCATGGCCACTCGGCTACCATGACCACCACGTGCTTGTTATACATATATATATATATATATATATATATATATATATATATATATATATATATAGTGACAGGGTTAAAAGTTTCAAATTCTTTTTATCTGCCTGCTATTGAATTTAAAGCTTCACTCGTTTGATGTATATTGGACACATTTTGGGTGGATCATATTTGTTTTTTTTATTTGGATAACTTCTGATATTCGCCATGGAATTACTCTAGCTACGGCAGCGTTTCTCAAACTGCTGGCCGCGACCCCCTAGGGGGACGTAATGACCTTGCAAAGGAGGCGCGAGCATTACGAAAAGTTGAAAGTAAAAGATTTTAAAAAATTACAAGTTTACTGAAAAGAAGCAAAACAAAATACATTATGACATTATAAAAGCAAAATACACATTTACACTGATGTAATATAAAGAGTGTTTTTTTTTCAGGTATAGAAGTTTAAGTTGGCATTACTTTCCAAGACGGCGACCAATTTAACAGCTGTCAAGTGATTTATTCTCAGTTTGGTTTGGCAATTCATCAAAACGATCATCAAGCAAGGCGTAGATTCGTCGAATGGGCCCAAAACGAGATTGCCGTTGTTCCCGATGTACATAAGCGAATTTTGTTTAGCGATGAAGCGCACTTCTGGTTGAATGGCTACGTCAACAAGCAAAACTGCCGCATTTGGAGTGAAGCTAATCCACAAGTGTATGTCGAAACACCGTTACATCCAGAAAAACTGACTGTTTGGTGCGCTTTATGGGCTGGTGGAATCCTTCTTCAAAAACGATGAAGGCCACAACGTTACAGTCAATGGTGATTGGTATAGAGCCATGATTACTAGCTTTTTCATTCCTGAATTGAACAATCATGATGTCCAGGAGATGTGGTTCCAACAAGACGGCGTAACATGTCACACAGCTCGTGCCACAATCGATTTATTGAGAGACACGTTTGGTGACCGCCTAATTTCACGTTTTGGACCTGTGAATTGGCCTCCAAGTTCTTGTGATTTAACACCGCTTAACTTAAAAAATTACATATATATTTTCATGAAAATTACAATGTTTCTTTTGAATTGATCTTTCGTTACTCATTGTTGAAATTTGATAGTGCTGTCATTCGCAAACGATTAAGTATACGTTGCCCTTTATTTTAACCATCCTGAATAATTTTTTTAAACTTTAAAAAACATCTCTGACTGCCTCTTGCTTTTGGGGCCCTCCAAACAGAAAAGGAGGAGGAGAAAGGAAAGTCGCACACACAGAGAATCGTGTACCATCCATAGTAAAGAATATGCATAATGCAATTCGGAATTTATTAAAAAAGTAATTTATTATAGATAAATCAAATGTAACTGTTTGATAAAATATAAATCTATTTTAATCGAAAGGACATTTCTATTATCAAAAAAGGATTTATTTTAAAACAAGAACAGGTAACAGGCAAATACATTGTAGATTTGTATAAGTTTCCCCTCAAATAAATTACAAAATAAAAAAACTTGGTATGTAAAAAACATTTTTAAAGAGTTGGACACCCCTGAATTAGAACAATCGAAAAATCAACACATTGAAATCGATAAAAAATTAGGGGAAATATTTAACCATTTCAAAAATGAACACATTTCATATGAAAATTTAGTTGTTCTTATTGAACTTACATTGTATAGCCCTCTGAAACTAATGTAGCAGTTGAAACAGTTTTTTTCAATTGGTAGTGATTATTGAACAAGTGAGAAATAAATTTTCAATGTTGACACTTTAGCGGCAACACTTAACGTAGAGTTCAATATGAAGGATATTTCTTGCTCCGAAATTTCCGATGTATTAGAAAATGATATATTGAGAAAAAAAATTCCTTCAATAGGAAAATACTTGTTTAAAAGTAAATAATTAAAAGGGGTGCAAGTGTAATTAGAGTATTTAGTTTGAATTAATAAAATGTTTCACATATTTAGTCGTAATTCTTTCTTAAATTTTTCTCCCTCCTTTTCATTGTGAAAAGAACTTGTCACCTTAGCAATAGGCAACGAGACAACAGCTCTCACAATTTAAAAAACATAGATTATCTTGCTTTTCTTTAAATTTACAATTGTGAGAGATGTGTTCTTCACATTTGTTTTATCTTGGTTTCATACGGCAGAGTATGATTAAATTTGTTGTATGAGTAGCCCAGAATGACTCAATGGAAATGGATGCTCCCAATGCGTACATACAAGAAGAAAAATTTACGTATTTTATAGTTTTTTTATTGTCCTATTTTTTATTTTAATCTTCTTAACCTTTTAATAATACTGTGGTTCAAAAATTAATTTGTAGTTCAAATATCAGATCGTTAAAGAACATTCGAGTTTAAAGGTATTTTAGAAGCATT
Organism: Trichonephila clavipes; assembly: GCA_019973935.1. Lineage (NCBI taxonomy): Eukaryota > Metazoa > Arthropoda > Arachnida > Araneae > Nephilidae > Trichonephila > Trichonephila clavipes. Next base: position 412,487 of record BMAU01020943.1, read on the forward strand.
GTAACGGTCTATCCGCAAATCTTCCAGTAATCCTCTTGGGTAAATTATCTTTTTAACTGTGAGTTCAGTTGAAAACCTTTCTCGGAATAGAAGACGAGATTTAGGCAAAGGAGTACTTCTATTTAAACGTTGGCTTTAGAGTACACGATGATGATCGATGTTTGATAGTAGACAGTTGAAAGTTGAGATTAAATTGTGAATAAGATTACGACCGGAGGACGTATATTTAAGCAAGATATCTAAAGAGAATTCAAACGTAGAAGTCAAGAACGCTCCAGTATTAGGATAAGTACTTTCATTTATATGTTAGTTGAATTAATCCTAAGCAATTTCTCTTCCAGGTTTAATATTGAGTGCATTCCCTCAATTTAATTGTGTCGGTTGATTAAGTAAAAGTAACAATAAAATTGTGTTAAAGTTACTATGGTTGATCTTTGCTTGAACCCCCAAACACTAACGTCCTCCGGGATGTTACAGTATAATACAGGGTGATTCATAAAGAAACATACACTTTCCAGATGCTGTAAAATAATTACAGTACAAGATACGCACCACCACAGCAAACCTTAATGTAGATGTAGTTTTATACTTCGTGTTTTGCCCCTGACGGAAGTGAAATAGGCAGTAGCGCGCGTATCACGTGACTAGTTGGTCGAAATGACAGCCTCTGCAGTGGAAACTCCTTTTTTGTGTGTGGATATGTTAACTCTCTGGATGATGCCACAGTTGCAAGACGATATTGACAACTTCATACTCCTATTGAAATATGCACCACCACACTCGTCAGTCAATATGCAAGATTACCTCGATGAAGATCTACCACACCGATGGATTGGACGAGCCATGGACTACAACAAGCCATTTACTCAATGGCCTCCCAGAAGTCCTGACGTAACACATTGCGATTTCTTCCTGGGAGGAGTATACTTAAGGAACACGGTATTCGTCCTTTCCCTTCCTGTTGATCTAGCGGAGATGGAGCACAGTACTACAACCACTATCGATGGACTTGGTTCAGATACCTAAACATGCGTCTGGGCGGAAATGGATTACTAGATCGGTATGTGTCGTGTGACTAAGAGTTCACACGTGGAATATATCTGTGACTGTCTGTAATAAAACTTAAAATAATTCATGCAATTATGTTACAAGTAACATGTTTTATCTTAAATTGTTCTTGATTTATAACGCATTGAAACTGCATCCTTCTTTGGGAATCACCTTGTATTTTGAAACACTTTTGGGGGACATTTTCCTGTCAAATACTATTTTATTGCCAACAATTTTAAGGTATCCGATTACCCAAAAATCCTGATTTTTTTTCAAAAATTGACAAAATTGTTTTATGATTTTATTTTATAGGCCATCTTTTTAGCTTAATAAAAATACCGAGTTTTTTATTTTCTATTCACTAGAACAAAAACCACAAGTGTTTTAGTAAAAGCAGATGCCATAACTTTACACAAGATGTAAAACATTAAAATGCGTTTTGCTCGAAATGTGTTTTTTTTTTCGAAAAACTCAAATGGTGTTAGCGATTGCTCAAAAAGTTTTGACACTAATTTGCTGAAATTGTTTGTGTATGTTCTGTATAACAGTAGAAGTGTGTTGACCTTCAGATTTATTAATCACTGCTTTATTTCAAAATTTATAATATTTTGTGTGAATATAATCACTCTTTTTTAAGCTATTTCATATATTCACTAAGATAAAGTGCTCTAGTTTGCGTAAAAATTAAAATATCTCTTAACCTGAAGGTCATTTCACAAACACGACTAACAAAATAACACATCAAGATTGAAAAGTTGAGAATTTGTTCAAAAAATGCTTGTGTAAAGCGGGACCCGTTTATGTAATTCTTTGTACATTTTCACCAGTTTTTTTTCCTATTTTAATAATAACAAACTTTTTTTCTCTTTTCAATTTTAGGATTTTTTCTTAAAATATACTAAATAAATTTAAAAATCACAAAAAAAAAATCCCCATATCTCTATTTTTTGTCGCAAAAGTTCTCGCAAGTAGTCGGATACCTTAATCTAATAATACTTTTTGAAATGATTTCGTGGATAAATTATCTATTGTTTAAAAATATTTGCTTTAACTTAACAATTAATACACTGAATATATAAACTCTGCAAGTTATTATATTTAAATTGATTCCCAGCTGTGTATGATACACAATGAACCTTGATTGACTAATTGCCAGGCTGTAACTGTAATTTTAATCCTGGAATATTTTAGTATCTCCTTATAATTGGCTACACAGTAAACAATTGTAAATCATGCCTTTGATATGCACTTCGAAGCTTCCAAACTACACTGGATAATATTAATTGATAAATTCGTCCAATGATGTAAGAGTTTGGATTAAAATATAATTTATTCTAAAATGTTAAATTGAATTAGTGCCCTGAAGCCATCATGATCGAGCCCATTTAAATTTTCATTAGAAAGAGAATGGAAACACCATTATAATATTGTATTTACTATCTTGCATGCCATCCCGCGTTAAGAGGAATAATTCCCCTTTGTGAAATATTTTCTCAACGATATTATGTTAAATCTCTATCATAGAGGAGACCTGAGAATAAACTCTTCTCATTTGATTCTAATTTAATCAAAGGATTTTAAAGTTGACGATTTTCTTAGAAATACATTCCATAAGGTTAGAGTTATAGAAAACACAGAAGAAAAGTGCAGCCATCATCTTTTGCTTAATAAGTATGGTAATGGTATGAGCAAATGTTTAACAGCTGACAGTGTAAGACTACGAACCCAATGAAAATGCATTTATTCTTCTTCGCGAGGCATATCAATTTCGTTAAAATTTATATAGTCGCTAATATTAAGTTGAAAGAAAGGAAATCCATTATTCTTTCGGTATACAGCTGTAGTGTCAATATCTCGTGAAGTATCGATCAAACAATTTTAAATTTATGCTCGTTGTCAAGGTGACAGTTCACACTAAAAAAAATTCTTTTATTTTTTTTTTTCATTCAGTTGTGAGTTACAGGGTGTTAAAAATGGAAGTCAACAAGGAGAAAACTCGGTACATTTTACTGTTTTTCTTTGATAAAGGCAAAAATGCAAGCCAGGCGGCTGAAATTGTGCATGGTGTTTATGGTACCGATACTGTAATAGCTAATTACGTGCAATTTTGGTTTCGTCGATTCCGTTCAGGCATTTTTGATGGTAAAGATGCACCTCGTACAGACAGGCCCACCGTCGAAAATGTCGATAAAATCACAGAAATATTCGAAGTTGACTGACATGTTAGTAGTCGGGCATCGCCCAAGAGTTAAAGATCAACCATAAAATAGTTTTAAACCATTAGCCCAAAGTTGGATTCAAAAAGAAGCTCGATGTTTGGGCGCAACACCAATTAACACCAAAAAACATGATGGATCGAATTTCCATCTGCGAAGCCTTGGCCAAACGGAATGAAATCGACCCATTTCTTAAACGGATGGTGACTGGGGATGAGGAATGGGTCACATGCGACAATACTGAGTAAAAACAATCTTGGTCAAAGTGCGGTGAATCAGCTCAAACTGTGCTCAAACCAGGACTAACGGCTGAGAAGGTTCTACTGTGTATTTGGTGGGACTGGAAATGAATCATTCATTATAAGTTGCTTCCATATGGCCAAATACTAAATTCAGATATCTGAGGTCAGCAACTGGACCGTTTGAAGCTAGCGATTGACCAGAAACGGCCAGAATTGGCCAACAGAAGAGGTGTTGTGCTCCATAAGGACAACGCCAGGCCACACACGTCTGTAGTGACTCACCAGAAACTCTGTGAGCTTGGTTGGGAAGATTTAACACATCCACCAAATAGTCTAAACCTGGCACCAAGCGATTACCACCTTTTTCTCGCATTGCAAAACTTCCTGAGTGATCAGAAGTTGGGATTTAGAGAAGATTGTAAAAATTGATTACTAGAATTCTTCGCCTATAAGGACCAAGACAAGGTCATTATGAAGACCAAGAGGTATTACGAAGCTACCTTTAAAATGATAAAAAGTTATACAACAAAACGTTGCATATCTGACCTAATTCGAACAATCCGAACATTTTAAATAAAGTCTTGAATTTCATGCAAAAATAATGGATTTCTTTTCCCCGACCTAATATTACACTTACGTAAATTTGGTGAGTGAAATTGTTTCTGCTTAATATTTTAGCTTTGATTGAGGGTTTATTATTTTCTTTTGTTGTTATCTACTTTTATTAAATAGTGACTGTGTGTGAATATATTTCTATTCTTCTTTTTCACAAGTCAATTTGTAATCACTTTAGTAAAGTCGTGGCATTAAAGTTATTTTCACGTAATTTAAAGAAACAGGGAATAAATACACATTTCTTTCAGAAAGAAAGATTATCCGACATTAGTATTAAATTCTCTCTCTCTCTCTCTCTGATTTTTCTATCATAGAAAGTGAATGATATGCTATCGTACAACCTTTTTTCTAAATTCATGGTACATATATTGGGAGAGAGAGCAACTAGTCAAGCCCAAATATATGGTGCTGTTTATGGTCGGAGTATAAATGGTTAAAAGCCGAAAAGAAATTCCTACAAAAAAGGATAAATATATTGTTCCCTACAGTCACCTTCTGGTGTGTTCCATTAAATTCTTACCGCTTAAGATTATGGATAGTTTTCTATTTTGTTCTTGAACTGTTTGTTCTATACCACCCTAACATGTACCATGAGTTTAGAACAGGGGAACTCTCAACCTTTTTTTTCTGCTGGGCGGCATACATATGTTAGTTTATTTCAGGCGGGCCGCATCATGATGATATAGGGGAGAAATGCCGCAAGACCAAGGTTATATTGGAAATTTAAAATGTGGAAAATATTAACCAAAATATATTATAACTCCTGTTTTGCTTTTTTTAATTATTATTATTTTATCTTTGTCACTAACGCTAAATTGGAAGCAATTAAGAAACTCTTCTTCACAATTTCTGCGTCAGTAAACGGTTTCATATAATTACCAAAAGTATAACAAACTTCACACGATGTCTGTTACCGCTGTGATATTACCACTGACAAAACACTTTGTTGCTGTTGCAAAGATTATTCAAGAAAGCGTATTTATCACCTCTTGAAAAAAGATCTTCTAGGAAAAGTGTCATTGAAGGACTCCTGTGTATTGGTATCTTTTAAATACAGAACTTTCGCGACAAATCAAACGATTACTGATCCATATTATTTTTTTCACTAAAAAATAATCAAACTCCAAATCCTCTTGAAACGATATATTTTCTTCGGATATTTTTCGCTAGCAAGATATGAAAGATAGTTAAAAATTAGTTCTACCCCTAAAATTGTCGCTACTCCACTGTTGTCTGTTACCACTAACCGTAACCGTTCCAAATGGAAAAAGAATATCAATTCTCACCTGTTTGTGGTGCACCTGTGCACCAATTTGCACAGACAGCAAAAAGCAAAATTGCTATATTTGATTTCTTGACAAAGAATTTCCCACCAAATTTTTAATACAATGTTCTTAAATAAGTAAATTTCTCAGAGCAATGGACCATAATCGGGCCATTTAAAAAGGCTCGGTGGGCTGCAGGGTGAGCATCACTAGTTTAGAATCACATTGTACTACTTATTTGTGCTTCAATTTATCTACTTTTTCTTATAAAAAATGTTTCATCTACTTCTACATATAAACTTAACTAATCTCAGTGTTGCAACAGTCCATGAAGTCCAAGAACTCATCTCACCTTTCATGACCTTGGGCACTGAGATGCATAAGCAGATGTTCCGCTGAGTTGATCAGTCTGACGTGAAACTCTCAATATTTAGTATCCAAACAAGCTTGGTATTCATTTATCGACCCACTGAAGTAAGGAAAGGCTGAGTTGACCTTACCCAGCCCTGGGTTGAGACCCCTGAACCTGTGACGTGGAAGCGCGAAACGCTACCACTCAGCCACTGCACTTTACTTCTACACATAATCTAAAACTTGTATTTCAATTTATACTACGCTAATGAATAACTTATTTATAAAACATTACAAATTTTTAAGAAAGCTGTATGATTAACGGATATGCATGTTATAATTTGTGACGGGCTCACGCGTCTTTTCATTAACATATTCCTTTGGGTTCTTTGAGGCCAGAATGAATGGCAACTCTTTTCCAACCAATCCAAGAAGTAAGGCGTGAATGAAAGATGCAAATTAGGAAGCTTTTAAATAAAAGAAGTTTAGAGTAAACAGTGTGGCATTTGAGGAATGTTATGATAGTCCGTATTTCAAGTGTGAAGAGGTTTTGAGAGGTTAAGTGACAGCCAACAGAAGTTACCCGTGACAGAGCTCCCTTAGGTCAAGGTGCATACCATTGCACTCCAGTGAACCGCAACTTCAACTAGGATCAGATTAATCGCTACTTCATTCGACATTAAGGTAGAAGTGATTATTTAACTATTCGGATCTGTGATAGAATTGGAATTAAGCTTAGGCGAGTTAGTTATTGATAGTGGTCCGAGTTACGTTATTTCGGTATTATATATTGTGTGTTTAGCCACAGTAGATATTCTCTCACATATCATATTATAATATATTCTGTTAAAGGTTTAAGTTAAGATCTTAATAAAGTCATTTTAAGATCATGGCAACTTCTAGTTCTTCGTTTATTCTTACACCTCTAGATCACGCTGATAATCAAAGAGAAGGGCACTCGAAAGAGGCGCCCTTACAAAATTAGTGAATTTATTCGAGTACTAGGAGATTCTTTTTCTCCTTGAATAAATCTATCGAGGTCTCAGTCCTCCCATTGCTGTGCTGTGCTAATATAGAGAGGTGGGGCTAGCTAAGGTATCATTTTCGTCACCTGACCGTGGTTCATATTTACGAGCTCCGTCACCAATAACGTCCTCACTTATCTGTCCGTGTACAACCAGACAAGTGGTTAAAACTAACATTATTTTTAAATATTGTAAAAAACTGTTTTCTTTAGAAAAATGAATAAGTGAAATACTCTGATTTATAGGGAAATTAGATAAGAATTTTTAAATTAGAGAAATTATTCTCTATTTTATATTTTATCTTACAAAGAGTATTAGACTTGTAATAACAAACAGTTCGATGCCGGTGATAAAATTCCACTCCCGAGTTTTGATTGAAAGAAAAGGACTAGAATCATTCAAAAATAGAAATCTTTTTATGAGACCCCAGAGATGAAGTTACAGTTAAATTTCCCTAAATTGGAACAGAAAGGAATAAAAATTCTAAAAATGCAACAAAACACGAACAACTCAATTATTCATTTGTTCTTCTCTTTCTCTCTTCCTCTCAGCTCATTCCAAAAAGAATAAAAGAGCGTTGTAAACATTTAAACTTAAAACAAAATTTATGTGCTCAACTTAATTTGCTTCTGACAGTTACATCTTCAGAAGATCGTGCTTTAATTAAGAATACAGATGTCAAAACTTTTATTTTATCTTCCTAGTTTTATATTTAAAATAAGAATTATTTTCTTTTCGTAAAAGTTTTGTTTGTGAGTGTGTGTATGGAGTGTTAGATTCGGAGTTATCATTTTGGGAAGAAGAATGTTTACTGTTTGAGGGTAATTAGACATTTTTAATTCTTAGTTCTGGAAGATGGTACTGCATAAAGATATCTTGAAAATCATCGGAAAACATTTTATTCCATAGTGTTAAATTTCTGTTTTTATGAAGATTTTATTAAAAACAACAGTAAAGTAAAACCAGTTTTGTTTGCTCACAGTGAAAACCATATTATTTAACTGGAGAGTGTGCAACTCTTTGCTGCGAGGATTATCACGGGCCTTAGATATACACTGGTGTGCAAAAATTAAGGACGAGACGGTTTTTTCAATATAACTTTGTACAAAAGCTTTCCAAATCAACACATTTAATACCGTAAGATCCCCAATACGTAAGGACATGTGTAATGTAAGCAACACTTACTAAAAGAGAAATCAGAGGGATAAAAAGCAGCTTGATTGAAAAAGTAGCATGGAGCGCAATGCGACTGAAGGCCGAAACATCCCTGGGATGGGTGTCCAGCAAGAAACATCCGGTCTTTAGTAGGGGATATGATCTCCCCTGACTGCTAGGCAGGTTTCACAGCGTCTGCCCATGCTGAGAATGAGGGTGTCAATGAGTTGTTAAGGCATTGCTGCCCATTCGTCTTGCAGTGCCAATCGAAGCTCTCGAATCGTTACTGGTGGTAAGGTACGAGCTGCCAAGCGTCTGCCTAGAAAGTCCCATACATACTCGATGGGATTGAGATCCGGAGATCGTGCCGGCCAATCCATACGTTCAATATCCTCACTCTCTAAGAGCTGTTCGGCAGCTGCTGTGCGATGACATGGTGCATTGTCGTCCATGAAAAGGAACTGAAGACCCATAGCGCCTCTAAAAAGACGCACATATGGAAGAAGAATCTCGTTACAATAACGGGTCCCGTTGACTTAACCTGCGTCGAAGATGTGAAGGTCTGTACGACTACCAAGCATGATGCCTCCCCAAACGAGAACACCGTGACCTCCATACCTGTCCCTTTCAATGATGTTCGAGGGATGATTGCGGCTTCCCCGCTCTCTCCAAATGAGAATCGCTACTCAAACTGAATCTGCTCTCATCTGTAAAGAGTACTCGTCCCCATTCATTGTCTCTCCAATTCCGGTGTTCCCGGCACCACAGAGAACGCCTTCTCGGATGGGCTGGAGTTAAAGGTACACACCGTACAGGGCGTCGTGCAAACAGACCACCACCGTGCAGTCTTCTGGCCACGGTAAAACGCGATATCGGTCATCCAGTCGCTTGTGTCGTGTGTCTAGCGATATCTCCCGGTGTCTGCCGCCTGTTTCTTCTGGCCTGTAAGACAATGTACCGGTCATCTGCGGGTGTGGTTCCTCGTGGACGATCACTACTGAACCCCCGGATAGATGTTCCTGTAGTTTGAAATTGTCTCCAAAGTCGTGAAACGATGCTGTGAGCAATTCCGTACTCTGCAGCCACACTTGTCACACTGCGTCCTTCCTCCAACTTCCCAATGATTTGACCTCGGGTAAAAGCATCCAGATGTCGTCTAACAGATTGATTATTTGCCATTTCTCGCTGAGGCAGCAACTCGGTGTGATTTTAACTGCTATACGGCGTGCAATCTCTTTGCCAGAAATACTGATCTTACACCGACAACATGCTTTATACTACTCAGACACTCCCCCATTACGTCTACCTGCATATCTGCGCATGTGCTACCGTACATCACCTTACTTAATCTCGTGATTGGTCTTTCTGTTCGCTCTGCCTCTTCGTTCAGCTGATATGCTAATTTTTCGACTTCGTCCTTAATTTTTGCACACCAGTGTAGTTGCTCTACTGACATAGTTCTGTACGAGGCAGACATCCAACCTCTTACTATGAGATTCGAAGTCAACTCATATGTATTTTAACAAAATTAAAAGCTTTGGTTCTCTTTCAATAGAACTTCTTCTTTCATTTTAAATTGGACAAGTAACCAACGTTTAAAGCGAGACAGTCCACTTAATTACATGCGTAAACAGGGTTTTATTGATTTCAATGTGGACACATCTGCACCTTTTAGCTGCATCACACCTATTGATTCTTTTAATCATGTTGAATTCCGGGAGGTATTATTGACCAGTACTCCCAAGCATAGCAGCCATCCGGAATTACTCAGACAACTGGCACTTGAAGTAATAAATGACATACCCGATCAAGCCTTGATTATTAACACAGATGGTATTCGTTCGGATACGTATAGAGTAGGGAGTGGTATTTTTTAGTAACACTCCTGGGAACGATGTTAAAATCAGCATCAGGAATCCTGACCACTGTTCCGTCTTTAGATCGGAACTCATTGCTATTAGTGGTGCTCTCGATCATGCTCTCAACTCCTATAAGGACAGTATCTGGATCCTGAAAGACAGCAGAAGCTCCATCCAATATTTGAAGAATTGGCCAAAAATTATGAATAGTACTGGTCTAGATATTTAATCCAAATTAGTTAGGCTTGGTCAGAGGAAACAAGTAAGTCTCCAGTGCTTTCCATCACATGTGGGTGTGCCTGGGAACGAAGCTGCTGATGAGCTGACTGGTAGGGGTTGTGATCTCTCTAACCCCAATCCCACTGTCTTAACCTGTTTGGAAATTCGTTTCTTCCAAAGAAATAAAATGAATTTGGACTTGGAGAAACCCTCCTTCTCCCCACTGGTACGCAGCTAACAGTCCTGGCCTATCTATACAGTGCAGGAGTTCCAGGGCTCATCAGACGGCCTTGGCGCACTTTAGAATCGGTCACCTTTGTAAAGGGTGTTTTTTAGAGGTATAGAACTTTAAATTGCAATAAAACAACGATGTATTATTCGATTGACATGAATTTTTTTATTCGAAAGATAATCTTGTGGCATTACATTTTAAATATGATTTCTGGCATAGGACTGCCATGGCTGGCTCGGATGTAGTCCAATCTGGACGTCCAATTTTCGATGACTTTTTCCAACATTTGTGGCCGTATATCGGCAATAACACGGCGAATGTTGTCTTCCCAATGGTCAAGCGTTTGTGGCTTATCCGCATAGACTAATGACTTTACATAGCCCCACAGAAAATAGTCTAGCGGTGTTAAATCACAAGATCTTGGAGGCCAATTCACAGGTCCAAAACGTGAAATTAGGCGGTCACCAAACGTGTCTTTCAATGAATTGATTGTGGCACGATCTGTGTGACATGTTGCGCCGTCTTGTTGGAACCACAGCTCCTGGACATCATGATTGTTCAATTCAAGAATGAAAAAGTTAGTAATCAGGGCTCTATACCGATCACCATTGACTGTAACGTTGTGGTCTTCATCGTTTTTGAAGAAGGATTCCACCAGCCCATACAGCGCACCAAACAGTCAGTTTTTCTGGATGTAACGGTGTTTCGACATACACTTGTGGATTAGCTTCACTCCAAATGCGGCAGTTTTGTTTGTTGACGTAGCCATTCAACCAGAAGTGCGCTTCATCGCTAAACAAAATTCGCTTATGAAATCATCGAAAATTGGACGTCCAGATTGGACTACATCCGAGCCAGCCGTGGCAGTCCTATGCCAGAAATCATATTTAAAATGTAATGCCACAAGATTATCTTTCGAATAAAAAAAATTCATGTCAATCGAATAATACATCGTTGTTTTATTGCAATTTAAAGTTCTATACCTCTAAAAAAACACCTTTTAATATGACTTTTGTGCAGGAGGGGGTAAAATCTCTCTTTACCTGTCCCTGCTTCTCCTGCTCATCTTCTGGACTGCTGGGGCCTTTCCCTGTGACAGTTGTTTGAAAATCAAGACCTGGTGTGTGACACTTTTATGCGGAAAGGTCAAATGGACTTGGTGCAGGCTTTCCTGCTGCAAAGGGGATTGGAAACAACACAACTATATTATACATGCCAACAATAAAAAGATATTTTATCCCTCACTTTATTACTGTAAAGAGAAAAAAAAACATTCGCCCAGAGCAGTGCTTCTCAAACTTTCAATGCTTGCGACCCAATATTAAATCAGAGGTTTCATCGTGCCCCCCTTCCATACAATAATAATGTATTGAATTCAATGATACTATACTTTAAAGCAAAAAAGTTACAATACAACTTTAACCTCTTAAGTGTTACCGGCGTATATGAATGTCTTGCTCATTAAAAGCGCCAATTGCCCCAGACTTAAATGCACGTCTTTCCGAAGTGCAATCTTTTCTGGACGCTGTTATCCATAAAAAATTTCGAAATGTTTGAAATGCAATAAAAGGACATTGTCAGTGTTTGAGAAGGATTGACTTGTTTCAGAGAATTTTTGCTTATTGCGAATTGCCCCGATCCTCAATGCATCACATACACGTGCCTGTGAATCGCGTAACTTTAAATCGGCAGTAAAGTTGTTAAATTTAAACCCTACAAATTATCAAAATAAGTGTTAATTTGGCAACCCCATCAGGTCGTTGGTAATTATTAATTTTGTTCTTAACTTTGTACGGTTAAAAAAATTGAAAATTCATTGTGCAGTACTCATACATTTATATAAGTGTGTTATGTCAATGTGAATGTTTATTTTTTTTCGGAATGTATTTTGCATGTTTTCTTTCTGTAAATAAATATTTTTTTTAAAAAAAAATAATCTTTTGTTTTCGACTTTTCAATATGCTCGCGCCCCCTTGTTAAGTTATCATGCCCCTCTAGAGGGGGCGCACCCCCACAGTTTGAGAAACGCTGCACCAAAGCATTATTAATGTTTAAAATTTGTTTAAACTTGTTGCGATGCAAAAGCTAAAATTTAGTTTGTTAAATTTCGTAAATTATTAAAACAATTTACCAGAATACAAAATCAACTGGAAATTTAAGTGGTTTCATTCCCGAAGTAAGCTATAAATATTTGTAGGGCTATATAATAGGTCATTATATACCAGTAGAGGAAACCTTCCAGCGATTTATAGAATCATAATAGTAAAATAACTTCTATTAAAAAAATAACTTCCATTCATTTTTTCTCTTCACTTATTTAAAAATAATATTTATAGTAATTTTTTCTGTTGTTCGTCGTAATTTTATTTTATAATTTTAGAATCATTTATATCACCTTTTCCATAAACAGAAACAATTTTGCTTTGCATCCAGACACCAGGGAATGAATATTTTTCAAAGAAAGGTTAAAGAAAACAAAAAGATAAATCAACAACTCTGCACACTCTTTTGTTACGTAGATAGAGATTCGAGTATTTTATGCTATCAGGTCTCAAATATCAGAACAGTTCTTCAGGAATGAGGAAAATTTATTGTAGGAGAACAATTCTTGAAATATAGGGTACAGCATTAAAATTCGCTTAATAAATCCCAGAAGGTCTTCAGACTTTCTGCAGCTCTCAGACACAACTATCAGTGTCTAAAAATACAAACACGTAATGATTAAGATTATTCGCAAGCACCGGCTCGATGGTAGTAACAAATCGTTAGTCAAGTATTTTTTAGGCCAGTGATGATCCGAGCAGCGCTGAGCTGGACCTTTTCAAGTTTCTAAAGATTTGTAACGGAGGCGCTACAGTAAACTGGAACGCCATACTCCAAGATGGGCCTGATAAGTGAGACTAAAAAAATAAATAAAAAATTCTTCTTAATAGTAGCTTGAGACTCCAAAATTCACATTTTCCAAATAATGATAAAACTTCTCTTAAATTATATTGAAGAGATAATTTTGTAGTTAAAACTCTTTTGAATAAATTTTTAGAAGAATAAATACTTTGAAATCCATTAAAACAACTTTAAACAAATTCTTCATCTGTTTTTACCCTATCTATACCCTGTCTATGCATGTTAAGATCATGAGCTTAAAAAATGATTAAAAATAAAGGGTGAATTTTGTTTTATTTTCCTCTACATACATTGATATACAGTTGGATCATCATTAGAATTACATGAGTCAAATAGAATTGAAAAATATTAAAATTGTAAGGGAAGCATAAAATTTTTAATTAGATGTTTTTTTTAAATCAAATGAATTCGATGTATTAATTTTAAATGAAAATAGAGTTGGATCTCTATTTAACAAAGTCGCTAAATTCCGAAGCAAAAATTCGTTGTGTAAAATTCGTTATATATATATATATATATATATATATATATATATATATATATATATATATATATATATATATATATATATATATATATATATATATATATATAAAAGAAATATGTATTATTTATCAAAACAAGAAATAATAGATAAAGAACATAACAAGAAATAGCATAATAAAAATATAAAAGCAGAACATGAAGAACAAAATTATAGAGAAATAAAAGAACTACAAAAAAGCAGAACCTAGCGAGTCAGAAAGCAATTTCGGACTTTGGACCGAATAAGTGGGGTTAAACAAAAAAAAATTGGGGGAATTTGATATTTTCCAATTAACTTACCAAGTTGCAATAGGGGGAAGGTTGGCGCTATCAAACTAGTTTAACCCTACTTATCGGGGTCCTAAGTCCGAGATTGCACTTGGATATTTTAAAAATTTTTATTTTATTTTATAATTTTTGAATTTTGTTTGAAAACGATGGAATTTTATCTTTTATATTCGCCATTATTATTTTGAAATGGGATTTAGTACTGTAAGATTCATATATTTCAATTTTTCAATTGATAATTGTGATAGATTTTATATATTTAAATATATGTATATATATATATATATATATATAAAAGTGAGATTTATCTTTTAATATAGTTTATAAAACACATAAAACAAACTTCAAACTCCATATACTATTAAAAAAAAGCAATTATTCATATTTTTTTGTAAACTAATATCTATTTATTTTATGTATCTACCCATCAAAAAGAAATCTACAAAGAAAACAAGAAAGAAAAAGCATTGTACAGGAATACGCTGCACTTTCAAATTTAAAAAGTAATTTTATATTAAAATTGATGAATACTTTTTTATTGGGACATTTTCTTATTTTAAACCTACAAGTAGTTTTAAACATACATAATTTTTATAACCACTAATTTTAAGTATACACTACCACATGCGTCTTCAGGTTTATTCAAAATTACTGAGAAAATCTATCACGGTAAAATCCGGCTTATAACGTGCACCCATACACTTTCAGGGTTTTTTTTAACTTTTAGATATATTCGCTGTATCTCTGTATAACGCGCACCTCTTTTTCACGAAGGAACCTGAAATATACAACAGCAGCGCTCTTATGCTTTGGAGTCATTTATTCGAGGTATTATCCCAGGCTTTTGAATAAATATAGTATACATCTAGAACTAGAACTCTTTCAGTTCATAAGGCCTGTCACTTCTTTTACACTGGTGTGCAAAACTTAATGTAAAAGTTTAGCAGATAGCGATGAAATTGCAGAAAAGGAGATCTGGAGATCAGTACAGTGAACAAGCAAGTCAGTACATACGTCTTGCGTATGCAAACATCAGGAACCAAACGTCAGAAGCGACGTGAGCGTACGCAAAACGCGTGATGTCGGCGCGCGCTGCTCAACAGTAGAATAAAATGAAGGACGGAGACGCAATTCAACATATATATTCGTTGCAAGTGCCAGTGAGTCAGTTCGTGAAATATGGCTAGAAGAAATCACCTGGACGACTTCACACGTGGAAGAATGATCGAAAAAGCTGGAGGTGGGGCGTACCGTCACCAGTGTAGCTGCAGAGTTCGGAATCAACAAAGTGTCGTTTGGCGCGCTTGAAAGCGTTCCAAACAACAGGTACAGCTGTTAGAAAGGTCGATGATGGCCGCCGGAGGACGACAACTGCAGGGGATGACCGATATATCATCCTGCAGGCGAAAAGAGGCCGACGGTCAGCAAGCGTCATTGCTCAGCAACTCTCTACAGCAACGGGGCGACAAGTGTCGCGGTTTACTATGGCCAGACGCCTTCACAAAAAAGCCTATTCACCCGCCGTCCTGAACGCTGCCACCCGTTGAAAGTTGACCACCGACGCCACCGTTTACAGTGGTGCAGAGAGCACAAAAACTGGACAACTGATCAATGGAGTCATGTCCTCTTTACGGATGAGAGTCGGTTCAGTACCAGAAGTGATTCTCAACGCATTTTGATTTGGAGAGAGATCGGGACACGGTTTTATACCAGTAACATCAAGGAAAGACACATTACGGTGGTCCTGAGTTCTTGTCAGGGGAGGCATTATGCTGAACGGGCGAACTGAGCTCCACATTTTCAATAGAGGGTCTGTAATCGGGGATCGCTATTGTGAGGAGGTACTTCTTCCCCATGTGCGTCTGTTCCGAGGTGCCATTGGCCCAGACTTCATTTTTATGGACGACAATGCTCGGCCACATCAGACTCTTGCTGTTGAGGAGCTGCTGGAAAGTGAAGATATCACTCGAATGGATTGGCCAGCGTACTCCCCAGATTTAAATCCCATCGAACATGTGTGGGATGATTTGGGGAGACTTATTGTAGCACGCTTACATCATCCGGAGAACACTCAACAACTCAAACAGATGCTGATTGAAGAATGGGTTCTCCTACCGCAAGAAATGTTGCACCAGCTGGTTCTGAGTATGCGGAGACGGTGCGAAGCAACCATTGCAGTGAGGGGAGGGCATATACCATATTAAGGAACATCTGCTTGTTGTTCTTCCTGCTGGATGGACCATCATGAGTCACGATACTATGCGTTCAATAAAGCTTGTTTTTGTCTGATTCCATACCGTATGCATTGTATTCCTTTTTCAGAGCCGATGCTTTCGTCATCCATTACGTACAAAATGCTCTCCCCTCATTTCTGAATTTCATGTCTCTCAGACGATTTTTCGTGAAGTTATGGCAATAAACCTACCTGTTGCTTAAGTTTTGCACACCAGTGTAAATAAAGAGTGCTTCGATATGTATAGAAGTAAATTTTTTAATGCTCATCTCTTTTGTTATTTTTAAAGCTATCGTTTTTATACCCGGCGTATAACGTGCACCCTTAAATTTCAAACTTATTTTTGTGTTAAAAGTGCGCGTTATATATCGTATTTTACGGTAATTTTATTCGAGATTTTTGTTTAAAAAAAATCACTGCAACACACACACTTTATTGCTTTAGGAGAGTCAGGCACTTAGCAAAAGCAGTTCAAGGTCATTGAGTACCATCTAATGTGTTAAAAGAGAAGATAATTTGAAATATTCACAAATATTTTTAAAAAATAGAGAGAAAAAAATCCAGTCACGAGAAAAAGTTCATTAAATAAAAATACACTTCTTTGTTTGGAGGCTATTTTACGAAGAAAATAGTAAATGCTCTTGGTTCCTGGAGAAAGTTCGTAAAATAAATAAATACGCAAAACAGAAGTTCATAAAATGGAGATCCAACGGTAATTTTAAAAAAACGACAAAATACCAAAAGTTGCATTAAATATAAAAAAATTTTTTTTTAAAAAATTAAATTTAGGAGATAAGAACAAAATTTGGGCTGGGAATTTTGTTTGGACAATGGCAGAAGCATACATTTATTATATTTAGTATTATTTTTAGCCAACTTACTTTAATGTAGTAATAGGGCTCAATGAAGCCACACATTTACATGAAAGGGATCTAAATATATTTTTTAATTTAATTTAAATATCCAATTGATTAATAAAACCACCACTCAAGAATATATATAACAGAATATTTAATAAATTGACAGGATTTAAAAGAAAAGGTAAGTTACATTTATAAACTTGCAAAAAGTTGATAAATTATCTCGAATTCAAATTCAATGTACCTGAAGTTAAGGTATCCGACTACGTTCGGAAGCGTGATTTTAAAAATAATATTTAAATAATAAATTTTCATGATATTTAATGTCAGTTAAATTAGAATACATGTATAAAATTGTTCTAAGGACATAATGACAAAAAAAAATATTTAAATACAATATTTTGGTAAAAATTAACTTAGAATAACCTTTTTTCAAAACATTCTCCTTTTATACAAAAATGTTTCTATAAT